>OY253755.1:36328-221261 GCA_958009045.1 Oxytorus armatus
TTGGCAAAAGGAACCGAAAGAATACCGCAAAGAGCCAATAGTAACGCCATAATAACCCGTATAACCCATTGCTAGCTGTTTTACAAGCTTCATAAAATCTCGATGGTTTTCTTTTCCTTATTATTATTATTATTTATTATTCTTTTATCCGTTATTTTTCTTTTATCCCACTCGTTCTTTGTCTCCGCGAACTGCCGGCCATTGAAAACAAAGTAAACAAAATAAAGAAAATAAATGAAATAAACAAAGTTTTGTATGTATATTAACAAAAAATGGGTGGCCCATTTGATAAAAATTTTCAAATTTATGTGTGGGCATGTTTTCAGATAATAGTTGACTAAAAAACAGACGTTATGATTTTTGTTAGATTTCTAAACTGAAATGTAAGGCTGCGCTGATGATTTTAATTCCTTATGAATTTTAGGCCACGATGAGGGAAATTAATTTTTAAATTAAAATTTTCGTCATATAATTATTGAGATTATTTATGTTTTTCTTCTGGAAGTTGTTTATAAAACATCAATGAACATATAATGAAGTTTTTTTTTTTTTTTTTTTTTTTTTTCTTTCTTTCTTTCTTCTTCTTCTTCTTCTTCTTCTTCTTCTTCTTCTTCTTCTTCTTCTTCTTCTTCTTCTTCTTCAAGATAACCATTTTTCACTGATAGGTGATATTTCATAAGATATTTCGCTAAAATTATAGAAATGAAAATGTTGCTAGTTTATACAATTGGATAGGGACATTTTACTAGTAAACACCGATGAATATTACTTTCAAAGGGAAATTCATTTAAACGTTAGTCGGCACTCGGTCAATGGTCATCCCGTCATCGGGTAGAAAACCGAGTATGCACGAAAAGTTTCGTTCCTTCATTATCCTAACCGAAAGCCGAAGCACAGAGATAACACCGATGTAGCCTTGTGAGCGATACCCCCACTACTTTTGCTGCTAGCATTTGCAATATTCGTACATTGGCAGGTACTACTCGTGACTACAGAAATGTTCAATGTGTCCATGCAATATCTTTCTACCTGAACGGGCCTGCGATAAATTAAACTTCTGACCAATGTTTACCGCTTAAAATTGCCAGTAGGTGAAATATCTCACTTAAACTTTGGATGATTGGCGCAGCCTTATATTTCAGTTTAGAAATCTAACAAAAATCATAACGTCTGTTTTTTCTAGTCAACTATTATCTGAAAACATGACCACACGAAAATTCGAAAATGTTTATAAAATGGGCCACCCCAATAGTAATAATGTATATGTAAAATTTGAAGGGTTCGGGGATCGAAGGAAGTCGCGAGAATCGAGTCGAGCGGTGAATATTGATCGCGTCAAAACGTTGAAACGCGTAATCGTCAGCTTAAAACTACCGTATCGGCACCACTCGCGTCGCGACGTTTCGTAGAAACTTATGCATTTAATGAAATTAAATGCCAATCCGAAAATGATCGAGGAAATATTTCGATCGGCGCGATATTAATGCGAAAAATTTCGGCAACCGAGACGTATTTTCCCTTGGCCCCGTAATCTTATACGCGACGAAACTCGTCTCTCGGAATAGAAACACTCGGGGGGATAACCGGAGGATGAGACGGAAGATTCAACGAAATAACGAGTACGAGGAAATAATATTTGGCACGAGCTCACAATTTTCTATATCCATATATTTCTCCCTCGCTCTTTCTCTTTCTCTTTCACTTTCGGAAACGCGAAGAGAAGCGTTTCATTCATTCGACACACTCGACGCCGTTCCTGCATTTCTCTTCTCGCGTACGTACACCCGACAAACCGATTACCGCGTAACCTCGGAGGAGGGGGAAACGGGTACGGGAATCTAACTTACGGAAAAGAGTTTTATCTAATACGGAGGTTCCCGAATGAGAAGAAAAATAGTCACTGAAAAATGACGTTTTTCAGTGATTTTTAATAACATCATTTTTCGTCAATGACATTTTGTAAATGAAAAATGTCAACGAGAATGTTGAATTAGAAAAAAAAAAAAATTATACGATTGTTTTTTTCGTGCAATTTCCGACCACGTTTTTTCGATTTCACGCGTGAAATTATTTATATTTAAATGAAACGTCATTGAAGGGGGACGACGATTGGAATTTCGCGAGAATCAATCGGACGGTAGCGATTTTATCGGGAAAAAATAAGATGCAATTTTAATTTTTCATTTTCATTATTATTCTCATGGTTGTTATTATTATTACTTTTTGTCTCTGAATAACTTTTTTTTTCCCCTAGACGGGAAAATTGTCGGAAGTGAAAACTCTCGGATTATTGAGAACGAGCATGAGGATGGCAACCCGTTAATGCGTTACGAAGAGACACTCTTTCTCTCGGTACACGTGCGAGGAAACGAGACTACGTTACTATTCCGTAACGTTAGTCGATACGACAAGCGCGCAACTTACCAGTAATGGTGCTCGCGTTTCTCTAAACCTTCGCGATGGACTGGCTGTACGACCTGAAGAGAAAAAGAAATAGAAAATTCACGTGAATTCTCGATCGAGCGTGGTTTAACGCAATGAATTATTTTGTTAAACGTCATATTTCACAGCGATGGGTGAAAAATATGTGAAATCTGAAAATTATTAAAGATTCCATTGTTGAGTCGAAAAATTAATGAAAATATCGATGTTTCGGGCGGTTTTTTTTCTTCCTCTTCTCCGCGCAGCTGTTTCGAGCATACGACGAGAGAGCAACGGCTGTTTCTCGTGACGCGCGAGCGAGGGAGAACTCTGAGAATTAAGTCGGAACCCTCGAGAGTTAAAATTTAAACGATAAATCCATTTCGATCGAACGAGAACCAAAGATCCGCGCGGTCTCTCTCTCTCTCGTCCCGAATCCATTAATTTTCGTTCAACGTGACAAATTTTATTTTATTTCCGACGAATAAGAAATTTCATTGAATCAACTGGAAATTATTTCGATCGAGTAAACGAGTAAATCGAGTAAACGCTTTACAGCGACGCGAGAGTGCGCGTTTGTCGCGGACAAGTTTCGAAGCTGAAAGAGTTTCGAAGCGGAAAGAGTTTCGAAGCGGAAAGAGTTTCGAAGCGGAAAGAGTTTCGAAGCGGAAAGAGTTTCGAGGGAAAAAAGAAAAAAAACATCGATCCTCGCTCCGCACCGTGTACGCGCGTCAATACCTACACGTTTTTATGGTTACGGTAGGTCACCGCTTCGTCCGGTGTAATTGAACGTTTTCGGAGCCAACAAACACGAATTTCACGTTTGACACTTGATATTGAATTTAAAAAAAAATTTCTATCGATGGCAGTTGTGTAATTGATTATAGATTTTTTAGAATTCCATAAATTCAGTGAATTATCGATTATATTATTAACAATTAATGGAATTGAAACGTGTTAGTCGGTATTTGGTTATACCGACTAACCGTTATAACGATGATAATTTATTGAAATTGGTCGGTTGGTCATCGCGTAAAAACCGGTGGAACGTGGTTCGTTATCCATTATTTCATAATAACCGGACTCGATTAATAATTCATTGCTACGATTATTGTAACCGGCCGGTCTATCGTTATGTTTTTCTTGAAAAATATATTTTATTCGTACGTTAGTATTCGTACGAGTTTAACGATAAACGGACCCAAAGAAAGAAAAGAAAAAAAAAAGAAAAAAAAAAGAAAATACATTCCCTCCTCGCCGGTACGCACTTTCTATTTTCAAAATTGACATCGTCGCGATCCCCCGATGAAAATTAAATCTCTTTTATTTTCAACCATTTGATTTTGAATAAATAATTTATTATACGTAAATTTGACAAAATGATTATAAATCTCGCTATTAAAAGTTTACACCAACTTTTCGATATTGCCGATTCTTTCGTCACGGTATTCCAGGAGATGAAAAGAACGGGAAGAAGAACGACGGACACCTCGTCGCGCGCGTATTGTTCGCGCGAGGCTATCGAGAGAGCGGTCTCGCGCGCGTAACTGATGGTGCGTCGAACCAAAGGCGGGGAAACAAGGAGGAGAACGCGGATAATCGCGACGGAGAGTACGAGGTGTCCGAGTTTCGAACGCGCCGTTAAAAACTCCAAAGAAAGGGTTTAACTCTCGGTCGTCGGTCGAGATAAACTGCACAAACGGTCGAGCGCGCGATCGGTTCTTCCTCCTCGGACTACCGCTACCGCCGCTCTTCCACTACTACCGTTACCTTTCCATTACCTACCGGACCGCCACCTCCTCCCTTCTTTCGCGTCGTCCGCCGGTCGAAAACATTTTTCTTTTCCCCCTCCTCTCTCCGAGAACCTTCTCTCGCGGGACGAACGAAGGTCTCTCCGGGTCTCCGGAACGATGCTCGACGGACCGAGAGTGTAACGCGCGCTATAGTACGTAGGGGGGTGACGCGCGCGTACGCGTCCACGTTTTGGCAGAAGCGCGCTCGTTCCGTGGCTGATCTTCGATTATCTGCGATTATTTGGGTCCGTTTCGATCGGATAAGAAACGCGATCGAACGTGATTAAAGGTAAGAACAAACTTGAAAATTCCCAAACGCATTAACGGGCTTTCGAAAAAAATTTTATTTTTCTTATTCCGTGCATCGACGTTCTTGCATTGTTTCGGTAAAAATGGCTCGAGCACCGAGTCGGCCCAAAATGTTTTACCACCGCCCGAGGGTAATGTTGGAATTGGCAAAAAAAAAATTTCGATAATTTCAAAATCTGAATAGAGCTAAATCCCGCGTCGAGTGTACGGTTTTGTGCGACGAGACGAATTTTTCATTTTCGAAAATCTCAAAATCTTCTTTTTCCGCCTTTAATTTTTTTTACGTCGTAATCGATTTAACCTGGAACGCCCCGTATACGGTGTAAACGTAAAATATATATATAGCGAAGAGGGGGATGGAACGAAGAATGAAAGTGGCGGAGGGCGTTCGGAAGCGCGAATATCTCGACTATGAAGGTTTTCCGTGTGTGCTGAATTCAGCGACGTTGCTGAATTCACCGAGGAAACAAATTTCCGACACAAAGGTCGAACGTTACGCGATTCAGACTGGGAAAATTCAGTTTCATACGCGCAGCAATGTCCTCTTTGAGCTCTAATTTACCCCCGCTCCCCATCGCGCACTCTATCCTTCAAAGAAAATATATATATATATATATCCCGTAGCTTTGATTCGAACCGTACAAAGACGGTTACAAATTGTTTTTCAACCTTCTCATCGTTTTAATTATTTTGACACCGTTAAAAGAGCCATTTTTTAGTCTCGCGATGTCGATTCGTACGTATTGAATAATACGTATCGAGCATAAATATCAATAACGTACGAGGCAACTCGAGCCGGTGGCCGTTATCGTCACCATTTTTTTTTCCCCAAACTTGAGCAAGGGTGGACAAAAAAAAGCCAGAAACTACGGAAAATTGGGGAAGAATGCGCGCTGGGGAGGAGGGGGGGTCGCCTCGAGACGTTCGCGGAGAGGAGTCTCGAGAGAGGAACGTACCTTTGGTTGAAACGAGAAGCGGAAGAACGTGTACGCGTCCACTCGAGGGTAGGGTGTCGCGGACGATATTTCGGACTTTTGCAAATTGGCCCAAACCAGCAATGTTTCGCAACACCAGCACCAAAGTATTTTTTTTTTCTTCAATTTTATGAAAGCTAAGCACGAACAAAATCTTGATACGAACGTTTTAAATTGGAAAGTAAAATGAACATAAACATTTTATCGATCAACTTTGTACTCGCGTGATTGCGTTTATAAAAAATTAAACAAAAAAAAAAAAAAAAAAAATGTCAACGAGTATAAATTACCACTTGTCGGACGAACGTTGAAGAAAAAAAAACGCGCACCGACGACACTAATTACACTCGGAAAAGGTGGTTATCGAAGGGGGCAAACCGAGAAAAACTGCGGTCACGCAAACCCCATTGGTTCGCGAGGGGGTCGCGGGAGGGTTGGAAAGGGTTGGAAGGGGTTGACAACGAGAGTTGAGAGAAAAATGGTACGAAAAAATGGAAAAAGGGGAAGAGGAAGGAAAAAAAATGGATAGAAAAGGATCGAGGATCGCGCTCGGTGGCGATGCGTGACGCGATACTTTTTTTCTTTTACACTCTGGCCATCCCCTGGCGTGTCCCGACGAGGATATCGATCAGCCGATGGTCGGGTGGATACTGAACTCGCTTCGTGGAATTCATCCCCTCCGAGCTTTCCGACCCTGTACCCGCCGGTAGGTCCGATGCCGATGCGAAGTGGTTCACGGTGGGGATGGCTTTTTCGTCTTACCGCGCGTGTGAGCTACCCTCTCTTCGATCCCCAACGCGGCAACCCCCCGGTCGAGGAAAAAAAATAAAATTCGTTTCCAATTCGGTTTATAACCCGTGGGTTAGTTACGACGTTTCGAGTAATTTTTATTTTTCGTCTCTAACCCAGAAAATTATCGTATTTGATTGTTATAATGCGTTTCGTGACGCGATTGACTTTAACGGATAAACGACTTTTAATCCGGACGAGCCACCTTTATCAAATTCATCATCGTACGCGATCGTTATTCGTTGGATGAAATGATGCACGATGAAATTATCAAGGGGTGAGAGAAAAAAATGCCTTTTTTCTCCGTATTCGTATTAAAATTTCGTATTATAACGTTAAAAACTTGTATTAAAAACTTGTTAAATAGATTATTAACGCAAAGAAAGAAGGTAACGTCTGAAAAATATCGTTTTTCAAACATTTTCCTCGTGCCCTCGAAGTAATTTTGCTCGTACAATTTGTTCACGACCGACCTACCTACCCTACCGAAGTCGATCGGTTTATCAACCACTTAAACGTATAC
Source organism: Oxytorus armatus (assembly GCA_958009045.1). Classification (NCBI taxonomy): domain Eukaryota; kingdom Metazoa; phylum Arthropoda; class Insecta; order Hymenoptera; family Ichneumonidae; genus Oxytorus; species Oxytorus armatus. Next base: position 43,138 of record OY253755.1, read on the forward strand.
CCGTGCGAGAAAATTAATAAAAATGAGTTTAAAAAATTGAAATTTATGCAAGTCGTCTCACCGGCTCGCGGCTAAGTACAGCTTCGGAGGACTCGGAGGACCCGGAGAACGCTCGGGGACGGGACAAACTTCCGTCGAGCGCCGAGTGCCGATTTCGTATTTCTGCAAAAAAAATAATGAGAAAAAAAACATTTTCACTTTTCCCTTATAAAATACGGAGCCGATGCCGGTATTAATGACACCAGTTCGAACCGAAGGATAATATTTTTTTTTTCAAAATTCGTTTTTCTCTTTTCCTTATCGCGCACTAAAAATTGAGATAACCGATATTACCGAGAGCGGTACACACAAATAAATATAATACAAAACATGTTCTTTGCGAAAATAAATGAACAAAAGGTGAAGTAAGAGAGAGGGGGGGGGGGGGGGGGGGAGGAGGAGGAAACGTCAACCCTCGCAATTCGGCGTAATCCACTTCGCAGCTTGGAATCTTTTCCCACCCCTTCCCGGCCGCCGCGGAGTGCTCGCGTATATCGTCGTTTCAACCGCCGTAGAATTAGATATTGTTTCTTACAAACGCGAGGGTCGCGCCTTGAGAAAATAAAAATAAAAAACAAAAAAAAAACGAAAAATTACGATCCGATGGAAAAAAGTGTAAGAAAAAGAAAGAAAAAAAGCGAAAATAAGGTAAAATGTGTTATGTAAAACGACTTAAAAGGCGTAATTGAAGGACACCGTGCGATACTTTTTCGCGAACGAGAAGGAAAATATTAAAAAATAGAAAACGGGCCTGTATGAATTTAACAAAAATGTCGAAAATTCGATACGCGCTATTGCGTCAGATTAACTTTTAATAATTTCAAGTTGCTAATAATAATTAGAACGACTCGACGGTGATTCGATACGATCATCGATCGAACCCACGACGGTTAAAAAAAATGGAACAACGAACGCGTACGGTTACGGGAGAAACTGCGGGAAATGAAAAAATCTAACGACAAAACGGAACTAAGCGCTTTTGGCAATGCTCCTCGAGCTTTCTCGAGCGGAGAAAATTCCACGAAAATTGGCGTTATTACTTTTTGCCGAGGGACGCAACGAGGCAAAAGAGAAGAAGAAGAAGAAGAAGAAAACGGAAAAGAACGAACGATCAATCGACGTGGGCAAAATTAAAGAATTTCGCTTTGGTAATATATTTTTTCCAAGTTGCCCGACTAATTTTATTTATTTTCTTCGAACCGATTTCGCAAAACTTGTTCTTAATTTACTTATTTCCTTATTGCTTTGCTACGTGTAAAATGGATTTTGGACCGAAACAAATCGTTTTGCGATCTGAAATTCACCGTGGTGTCGTCTCGCGATTGCTCGTGCTCGGTGCCGTACAAAAAAAAAAGCCATTGTGCGAAAAATACGATATTAGGGTGCTGATAATTGTACGCCAAAAAAGCGGAACCTTACGATTGCGCGTTATCGGTCGCGATCCTACAACGATGATGCCAGCAACGAGGTTCCGATGGTACGTTTTTGTTGATTGTTGTTTCTTGAGAGGGGGAGAAAAAAAAAAAGAAAAAAAAAAAAAAAAAAAAAAAGTTTTGCCGAGCAAAAATGCCTTCTCGCGTTATCGCGCACGGTTCGTCGGAGACAAAAATCGAGAGAAAAATTGTTTTTATAAAATTTGTCGCGATGTATTTCGCGGAGCAAGTTGGTGGAAAGAAACGAATAGAAACGAATAAAAACACGAGTCGACGAGCGTCGTAGCCGTTCGAGTTGACGAAAGAAAAGAAAGATAAATAAAAAAGGAAAAAATGATAAAAAACGTAGTTGGAACAACGAGCGCCGACGACTTGGAAAGTTGGAATTTGACGAGAGACCCTCTCGATACGGGAGTCTCTTCCTCTCCGACTTGGCGCGTTGTCGCGCGCGTTCCCGTTTGTGATTCCCCGTGGCCTCGAACTCGACTCTTTATCCCCGCGGATCGCCCAATAAAATATAACCGGCGGCTCGGTCAGCGCCGATTGGACGGCGTACGGACACCGCGAGCAACCCGATTGGACAATTTTACTCTCGTCACCCTTGGTTACCGTTCGCATCAACAATATTCACCCGATCGATATTATTCTACTTTTGTGCAGTTATAGCACGGTATACCTTTTAAACCATCCACCCCCTCGCCGCTCTTTTACTCCGCGTATATATATCCGTTGAGTCGCTAAATGTCCGTTTACGTGGATATAAAACCGTGTACAAACCTCTACATATATATACGTATTTTTTTTTCTTCCGCCAAACATTTTGAGCCTAAAGTTTTCAAAACAATGATAATTCAGATTTGAAATGAGCAAAAACAATACGATATTATTATTGAACTATATAACATAGAATTATTATAGCACGAGATGACAGTTCCCGGAGAGACCGTTCGTGAGATCTTACGACAAACTCCGTACGAACGTTTACTAAATAATATGAACGCGTGACAAAGCCTGGTAAGAAAGAAACCATGGTATATAGACACACGAGTCTCTCTCATTTATTCACCTGGTCTCCACAAAAACCAATATTCACAAATTTCGGCATTCTTCTTCCTCTATAATATCATTTCGAGATACGATTTTAATGAAAAGTTCCAAACAATATCCCTGCGTATAAAGTTAAATTAAAATTAATATTTACGTAAATATCTCATAATAATAATAAGACTAATATGAAAAATAATATTTACTTTTTGAGCAACGTCATTGCGAGAAATTGTATCGTCGCCTCGTCGGATATGGTACGGATAAATATCGACGATGACCATCGGTAGAGGTCGATATTACGTCACGAAGATGATACGTTTTTGGGCAGCGTGTTCTCGGCGGTCCGAGTGGAATTGGGAGAAATGAAAATGATGCACGAACCATGGATATATTGATAAAATGAAGAACGGACAGTTCTTCTTAATATATACATTTCTTGAGATAAATAATTAAATTAAACGTTTTTTTTTTGAACTTTCGATAGTGATTTTTTTCATTCGACGCGGAACCTAATCGTTGTGAACGGGGATTTTTGTGAATTCTTCGATTTCTACACGGACTTGGTTCCAAAAGGCGAACGACATTGACGGTCAACGAAATTTAGTGAATAAGAAAATTATCTATTGTTACGTACACGGGGAATCGGGATTCGATCAGTTTTTCAGGGTTTCTCGCGTGGACGTACGCGAGGAAAAAGAGAGAGAAAAAAAACGTTGGTGGGTCATCAATATTTAACCGGGAGCCACGTTTGGTCATCCATCGATCGACGCTCAGCTGCATAATTAATCGGGATCCTTCCGTTCACCGACCGTTTTTTCTTCTTCTTCTCTTCGCCCTCTCAACCTCGCGCGTGTACGTTTCCTCGAACCTCGCGAAACCAAAAGGGCGTATACGCGGCTATTTAATTACGTCCTTTTGATTTTACAACGGTCGAGACGCGCGACGAGAAACGGGGCAAAGGAAAGGAAGAACCCCGACTCGAGCGATTTTTTTAAAATAGAAAAATGAAAATTATTATACGTAAATAAAAATGATTGAATCGGTACGAAATAAAGTAATGATACTTTTTTTTAAATCCGATACGCGATACGCGATACGCGATACACGTACGTGTACGAGGCCGAGTTTATCGCTCTCTGTAATTATCCGTCAACGGCCTCCGAGCGAGCGAGAGAGTGAGAAAAAAGAACGTCAAATCGAAGAAAACCTTTCCCTTCCATATGCGGTATACGTCTCGCGAGGGGGTGGACGCAAAGAAAAGTGGCGGTGTTGCGATTCTCGTGCCGGAGAGAAAAAAAAAAATATATATATATATATATATATATATATATATATATATATATATATATATATATATATTAGTTATTAGGTATATACGGCGAGGAATCGGGAAAATACAGTCCGCAGAGAAGAATCGCAAACTACCGTGGGGACGACGCATCTGTCCGAGCATAGTTGATAACCACCCACCGAACCACCGAACCACCGAACCACCGAACCACCGAACCACCGAACCACCGACCCAACCCCCGAGAACCAAGGGTCGCGACTAACGTATGTTTTGTCGCATCACCCTCGATATAATTCTACCAATCGTTGAAACTCGCCGTACATGTACATCGGGAGGATAAAATTTTAAGCGATATCACAAATGCGTTATTGAAACGAGTATTTTTCTCGTTTTTTTCATTTCGTAAAAGAGCCGTTTGACGTCTTAGAAAACGTCTACGTTTTTTTTTTTTGTTATTTTCAGTGTACATGAGAAAAGTAGTTTTTAGCTCGTTTCGGAAGGCGCTGAAAATATTTGGTACAAAAATCGATCCGTAACGGATCGCGTAGTAACGAGTGTTAATTTTTATTTCGATAATGGAGCTAGATCAAGTTAATACCGGCCGATTTGACGTGAAACGTCCCGTATGTACGTCCGACAGCGGTATAAAGTTGGAAAGAGCGAGTATTACGTGGCCAACATGACCGTATGGAAGTACGTACCGGTCGTTATACGTAATATCGTGTGTAAACTCGAGAGGGGTCGGGAGATACGGAGAGAAGAGAGCCCCGCTCGGAAATTACATACGGAGAAAGAGGAACGTGTTCGTGGTTGAAGAGTTTTTTTTTCCGCGCGGCACGCGTCTATCGAGTTTTAATAAATTCTATCGGAAAAAGAAAAACTCGAAAAGGGCCTCGCGAGGTAACGCGACCGTTGAAAAATTCATGTCCCACTATCGTATTTCCGTACGCGTTTGCCCGTCCGTCTGTACAAACTTTATAAGGAATAACAGCGAACTCGATGACGAATTAATTTCTTCAACTTTTAGATTTATCGAATTGAGAACGGAAAAAAGGCACGCGTTTCGAAGGGCTCGCAAAGAATTATATTGAGCCAACAATATGGGGGGCGTCCCAAGAAATATTATTAAATGAAATTTCAAGTACGTTTCACGAGAGAGGAGCGTGAATCTATATTTATTTTCAGATTGTTTTTTCTTCAATTGAACCGATTGGAAAACTCGGAAATTAATAAATTATTCGTCGTTTACTTTGTCGGACGAATAGCAAAAAATCGTGTCGAGGAGAAAAATAAAAACGTACGAATATCAAAGAGATTTCCGCAATTATGACTGGCCAATGCGGTAAGTGATCGCGGAACGGATTCCAACGGACCGGATCCCCGAGTGCGAGACGAAAGTTCGTGGTTCCACGAATGTTCGCGTCTCGGTATCGAATCGTCCGAGGTTTTGGCAAAATTTCAATCGGCGAGTTTTCTCTATGAGAAGCCGATACGCGCAAAGGACGAGCACGGAAAAATCTCGAGCACCTTGGCCCGTTAATATTTTATATTTTTCACGCGTTACATTTTCACGCGTTACATTTTCACGCGTTACATTTTCACGCGTTACATTTTCACGCGTTACATTTTCACGCGTTACATTTTCACGCGTTACATTTTCACGCGTTACATTTTCACGCGTTACATTTTCACGCGTTACATTTTCACGCGTTACATTTTCACGCGTTACATTTTCACGCGTTACATTTTCACGCGTTACATTTTCACGCGTTACATTTTCACGCGTTACATTTTCACGCGTTACATTTTCACGCGTTACATTTTCACGCGTTACATTTTCACGCGTTACATTTTCACGCGTTACATTTTCACGCGTTACATTTTCACGCGTTACATTTTCACGCGTTACATTTTCACGCGTTACATTTTCACGCGTTACATTTTCACGCGTTACATTTTCACGCGTTACATTTTCACGCGTTACATTTTCCCGCATCCACGAATGATCGTACGTTATACACTCGTGTATAACGTACGATATTAATATCGTATATTTCTATAAAATGTGTGGAAAGAGAGCTCGAAAAATGCGAGGTTCGAGTCCTCTCTCCGTTAGAAGAAACTCGGGGAGCGGGGGTGTCCCCGGACGCCGTGCCGACGAGACGACCGTGCGCGCCCTCCTTCGGACCCCAACCTCGGGGGGCAGACACAGAGGCGACCCGTCCCGCGTGTCATAGGTGGTAGAAAGCTCGCGCGTACGAGCACGGAAACTCGTCGTCGTCGTCGTCGTCGTCGTCGTCGTCGTCGTCGTCGTCGTCGTCGTCGTCGTCGTCGTCGTCGTCCGTCGTGCAGAGGGAAGGTAACGGAGCGTGCATAGGCGAGAGGAGGCACGAGGGAGGCGTATCGCGACTTCCCCGCGCGCTTACCCCGTAGACGGGCCACGTTCGATCTTGGCTCGACGACCTTCTTTCTCGTCGGGTTAGGGGGCTTTATTTTTTTCTAATATCCGTTATGTCGGGGCATTTTCCGTAATATGGCTGCGAAATGCACGAAGAAAATCAAACGAACAAACTGTCGATAAGAAATATTTTGGAACGTCGATCTCGTTTCGAAATTAGCCTTTTTCTTCAGTTTCTTTCCGGTTCCGTGAAAAAAGTAGCACGGAATATCGAAAAGCTTAAGGATTTCTCTTTTCGAAAGGTTTATTTAACGCGTATTGGAAGTACGAAAACATTTTATTTTATATTATCATTTTGATACGAAACGGCGACGACAGAGAAAATCGTCTTTTTCAAACTGGGAGGACGTACGAAGACCGTTTGAAATCGTAGCATTCCGTATCGGAGTACGTAGCCATTTATTCAATTGATGTAAACGTTTTTTTTTAAAACAATTTACCTATTTTGATTTAAAAAAAAGCCCTACGTTCCGTATCTTGTACTTTACGAGAAGTTAGGCCTCCCGCGAAGGTGTTTTAAAAAAATAACGATTTCCATGACGGGCTCTGTCGACAGCATTTTCTATAAAAATGACAAAAAGGATTAAAAAATATTCCTTATTTCATACTCCCAAAATGAATGGTCAAAGTTGGGCCTTATTTTCCGTCGCTAGAGCAGCTAGAGCAGCTAGAGCAGCTAGAGCAGCGAAGTTACCCCTCTCGAGAATCAAGTTTTCGCCTCGCGCGTGTACGAGCTATTTAGCGACGCATATGTTTTGTCAGCAATTTTTACGCTCATCCACGATGTTAATCGTAAACGAGTGAGCCATTACTTTTTATAACGTACGGGAGACTCGACGAAAAACCCGTGACAAAAGTTTAAACATTTTTCCATCCCGAAGTCGATGTTATTCGAGAGGCAACTCTAAAAAATCTCTTACCGCGTAGAGCGATAAAATTTTGATGAATAAAAAAAACCTGTTTGAGATATAAATTTGAAAATACTCGATACTCGTTTGATCCCGAGGAATGCGAGAAAAATGAAGTAACGAGCAACGAAATCGCGATAACCGTTCGGACGATCGTCGATTTAATCTCAAACGACCCGTATATATTACGAAATGTGCGGTAGGAAGGTATAGACGTCGGTGGTGTACCCAACGAGTAGTTACCGCCGCGAGGAACACCGGCACGCTATCCTCAATAATTCAGACTCGCCGATCTCGGTCTTACGTGTACGCTCCGCGAACCTCGAGGCTCTCCGTCGCGCTGCAAATCACGATTTTCAATGAAATTTCGAGTTTCTCAAAGGAACGGCTACCGAATTAATAATCACCGAGTGATTATTAATTCGGTCCCAAAACACATGGAAATAGCGTCCCAAAAGAGAATTTAAAAATTCAACATTTCTTTCCATTTTGGCCAAAAAGAAGTGGCTTCGCTAAAGTTAACGTTGCTTCCCGAATGGAGTAGGAACCTCACTCATTTCGCAACCGTTCTGTCGCAACCTTAAAAATTCCGCTTCATTTATTGAGCTACGATTTTTTTTCGTACATTTTCAAATTTGGATCATCGATTTTCAAGCCGCTCTCACGGCTGCAATAATTATCATGTCGGAATGCTCCACGATTCGAGGCGTTTAAGCTTTCCGAAAAGGTGAGCAAAAAATAACAAACATTCTTTTTTGCCTTCTTTTTTCAATCTCTCGATACCCCATTCGATCGGAACTTTTCCGCTAATTACGATTGACACCGAGTTGTCGGCGAAAAGACACAAAAAATCAATGGCAAAAGTGAGTATCACGATCGTCCGGTACTCTATATTTTCGAATTGTAATAATATTATTTGGAACTCGCGATAGACTCTATCGAGAAATCTTCTCGTTATATCCGAGAGGCCTGTCAATCGTATTACTCTTTTTTTCTCTTTAATACGTCTAAAAATACCTATTTTTTCCCTCCCAATTCCTAATTTATAACGCGTTAAATTTCTTATTGAAAAAATAATTGAAAAAGTTTAGTTTCGTTTGGTTCGAGCCTCCGACTTGGGCAGCGGCCATTCGGGTGCGAGGAGGACGCAAACTATTTTCCCCGCTAATCTCGCGTCTATATCCCGGTGTAACGAACATTCTCGAGATGGCTCTCGTAATATGAGACGGTAAGACGCGCGTTGCACGTACCAATCGAGATGAGGCACGAGAGAGTTTGGATCGAGTCGGTGAAACGTGGTCAATTCGGGTTCTTCGCTACTACACGACGCCGCGCACGTGGACAATTATTATTGTCGTTAGTTTTTCTTTTTCTTTCTTTTCTATTGCTCCGCAACTTGCACCGCGACTCGTACCGCCGTACTTTGGCGGATGCCAAACTGCGTGCGTAATTCTACGCTCACCCGGGAATCCTCGCAATTCCAGAAGATAATACTCAATTATCTCGCTCTTCCGCGATCACTCGTTCAATTTTTTTCAAGTAACGCGGCTATTTATTTTTTTCCTTTCGCTATCCTTCGACCGTTTTTTCTCACTTTCGATGATTTTCCTAACGAAATAACGACGAATCGTTGTTTGAAAAAGTCAAACTTGAAAATTCTCCTTTCGCCATAATTATTCATTATTATTTTGTTTATCGTTGTTTGAAAATGGGATTGTTTTTCGGAAAAGTCTATGTAATTCGGACTAATTTCATTCATTTTTTAAAATAACCAACGATCGAGATGATCTTGAGTAACGAATGGAAAAACCATGGCGAATTGAGAGAGATACCTCGCGTCTATCATTTTCTCAACATTGATCAAATGAAAATTTCGAGAAAAACCGCGTGACTTTTGGGATTCAACGAAACGGTACGAAAGAACGGGTGAATTTCACGCCGAGTGGCCCGTATATGCGCGAGGAAAGAATTCGCGCGAAAGATCGGGACGGGGAGCCACCGGCCGATCCGGTCCATTTTCTAACTAATACCTTTTGAGGACGACCGCGTTCCGCGTACGAATCACCGTACGGGCAAAGTAAAAGTGCACGTACGCGTGTCGGAAAAGCCGGGCTAGCGGAAAACCAAGGACTACGAGTCGGGAAGAGTCTTGACGAATGTGCGACACACAAACTAGCCAGATTCTTTTGCGTAAGCCCGTGATACACGCGTAAAAAAAGACGGATTTTTTTTTATCAAAATGTCTCTAGCTGTGGTTCTTAATTGACCCGTCGGTTCGTTCCGCCTCAATTGTCTTCGTAACGATTCGAGCTGCAAAATGACGCTTCGTTCGTTCTTTTTACAATGTTTTTTACAATGTTTTCGGGTCGAACCATCGAATTTGTCACCGTTTACCATTTCTTCCCCACGATCCTCAAAGCGCTCTCGCGGTCACAAAAATAATGCAAATTTTACATTTTAGATTTTTCAATCGTCCAAACATTGCCATCAAAAATTCGATGTTTCTTTTTTACGAAAACAAGGATCGCCCCGGGAGAAACGAAAACCAGAGAAAAAAAACACATCTCCAAGTAAAAACAAAATAAAATAGTTTCGGCTGAAAATGTTCATTATTTTCACGATTCCCGAGCTCAAACTACACGTATGTCTACGTGGCATATCGTGTGTGTGCATATCGAACAAGTTCAAAGATTTGTGATGGCAACGGGAAACCAGAGAGAGAGAAGATAGGAGAGTCGTCGTGGTAACGCTTTGTTGTGCCACGTAGACGGACGACGCGGTGGCGGCGACGACGGCATCAACGACGAGGGAAGAAGCGAACGACGGGAAAATAGGCAAAAGAAAAGTAATTACGATAAATCAATTGTGAATAATGAATTTCGAAAATTGTACGCGTCGTAGACGTTTGAAAATGTCTATCTCCGGAATTAGCTATCGTAGGTCGGTCATTCTCCCCCGAAATCAACATTTTCCCTCTAATATGGTTTTTTTTTTCCGCTATAATTTCTCTCACGCATCCGATTACGAACGAGCTACGAAATTGTGTTGGGGAAAAAGATTATATTTCCGTCCATTTAACGTGCAAATAAAGATCCGCTTATTTCTCTCTCCGTAACCGTACAACTGTACTTTGGGCACGGTCAGTTATACCTCTCTCCTCCCTCTCTTTCGCTACCTCTACCGCAAAACTCATCCCGCGAGTTCGCTCGCAGAGGGTTTTATATTTACGATGCCTCTGAGAAAACAACGAGACCCCGGTTTTACCGGGAAATCCCTACCGACCATCAATTTTACAAATATTCTAATAGTGAGAAAAGAATTTCCGACGATTTTCAAACATTTTTACGATTATTTCCAACGAACGTTGAGTACATCGAAAAATTACGTTTCTATTGCGTACCGGAGGAAGCTTTGTTTTCAGAAACAAATCCCTTTTTTTTCTCGAGAATATCATACCGGTCTCTTTAAAAAGTGTCAAATAGTCGGAAAATCATTTTTCAAAATAAAAATTTCAAATAACGAAGAAAAAAAGTCAAATAACGATTATATATTGAAAACGACTCGAACTATCTCGCTGAAACTTTGCACACATTTTCAACATCGAACCACCTTTGTTTGCTAAAATTTTTCATAAACCTTGTAACGGGTATCTAATTGTACCTTGATTTGTCAAAATATCTTCGTGGTTGCTCCGTTCGAAATTCCATTTATTTTTGCAAATTTAATTCCAAGCTTTGCGACAACAAATTATTATTTTTACTATGCTTTAAAAACCGAATGAGAATATCTCACTGTTCGGTCAAAAACAAAAAAAGGAAGAAGACCTATTACGCGAAAAATTTCGTAAATGTCAAATATTATCCAAGCCTAAAAATGCTATTCTAGTTTTAAAGAAAATAAAGTACATTTTAGCTCGACTATTAAACTGAAGTGTTCAAAAAAACGATACCCTCCCGTAATCCTCAAATTCATATCCCCATATATCTGACCTTCGGATGACAATCCATCCCCCTTCCCCCACCACTTCAGCAAAAAGCCCGAGTCACGAAGAATTTCTTATCTCCCCTCGTACATAGATAAGAGTCTTTTCAGACTTTGTTTCGTCATGAAAATGACCGTTTTATGTTCGAAATCGTGTCAACATAGTCCCCCCCCCCCCCCCCCCCCTGCCCCGCCATCGGGCAAATGGCGCGAGGCTCGACGAGCGCACGGAACGATCGATTTTCGTACTCGGTCAAGTTTGCGACTTTACCGCTCGAGTCAGAACGAAGAGTGAAAAAGAGAGAGAGAGAGAGAGAGAAAAATATTCTCGTAACCTCCTAATTGGTGAAACGCGATGTGTAAGCCTGAATAATCGATAAAACAGGGAAAAAAACTCAAGAATGTCATGATATTAATTGATTACCTCGTAATTTTTGGACCGTATCTTTTATTTCCACGTTCAAGCTTTCCTAACCTCGCGTCGAGCGATGCCGGCGTGTTTCACGGAAAAAAAAACCCCTCGCCCGAGGCCTCTCGTACGCGCAAACGTTTTTGACGCTCGTAAGTGACGAAATGAACGTAAAATCAGTCCGAAATAATCATTAAAAACAACTGCAGGGAAAAAACCAAAACCGAAAGGTTTGTGAAGAAAAACTCAATGATGCAATGGAAAAAAAACTGAAATTGCGTTGAACGAAACCACGCGCGTCGAAGAGAAGACTGCGTCACGACGCGCTACGAAGAAACGTGCGCGTGCGCGCGTGTGTGTCTATGTGTGTACGGAGGAAACCGAACTAACCCTAAAGAAAAAAAAAGCGTCGACATTTCGGCTGCGAAATTGCGTCGAAACTTTGGCAAGCGTTAGCAAACGTAATGTCAGGTTTTCTTAGATTATCATATTTTAAAAAAACAGTAATTATCAACGAAAGAACGAACGAAAAAGCTACGATTTTTTTTTCTTCCGGTACTCACTCCGTGGCGTCTCTTTTCGTACGTGGAATCTCTCCTCTTTTCCCGTCCGTTCGCAAACTCGTCGGACCGCAACTGGCGTATTTTCAATTTGGTTTTCTTTCTTCTTCTTTCGGCCGAGCGTGCGAGAGGCTGAAACGGAGAACGACGCGGAATTTTACGGGATATACCGATGAAAAAAGTACAGAATAAAACACAACGGCGCACTCACACACACACACACAAACACGCGCGCGCGCGCGTTAAACTCTGGATGGAGAAGAATATCACAAACGGAGCACAATGGCGAAGAAACGAGAGTTGTGTTTGCCGAAGACGCGCCAGCGATCGAGAGACGTCGGCTCAGGGTGTGGAAACTCCCATGTTAAGAAGCGCAACCACTGTTTGTAGCGCTATCTATGTAGTGTCCGACTGGTCGGAACCAAAAAGATATACATCCAGCTGCGGCGCGCTATTTGAATGAAGAGTGGGCATGAAAATAAAAAGTCGGTCGGTATAGTAGATCAAAGACAGATATTTCAAGAAATGCAAAAAAGTTATTCCAATAATTTATTTGCAAATCATTTATATATGTATATATACAGATATATATATTTACATTCATTTACATCGAGTGGATCATATGTCATTTCTATTATGAAATTTGATGTATCTCTTCCTCGGGTCGCAACACAAAATCGGACCGAACATAACACGTAATCGATACAATGGACTACTGCATTACCGCCGGTTAGTGCAAAAAATTTACGCACGCTCATCATCGTACAACACTTTTTGTGACAATTGCCAAAAAGAAATGCTATCGTTAAACGGAGAGAGCGACGATTGTGGATAAATACCGAGCGTGTAAAGAAAGATTTTCATCCGGGAACAGGTCTGCCGACGGTTAGAGTTATTTATTGCTACTATATTTTTGTCATTCACAGCGGTGCTTTTCCTTTGTTTTACCGATATCGGTGAACGAAAAACACCGATTACGTGGACGCGAAAAATCACGTCGAATTGTTGCTCAAGAATGGACGAACCGAAATTTAACGAGCTAATCGGAAAATTAATCGAACAATGTAAATACGAAGGTAATTGAAAATCGTAATTTTTTCAATTCTCACTTTCGGTGAGAAAGAGAAAGAATTAATCTAAAAATTATTAAATTTAAATAGGATCGCGAGAAAATCCAATGACCATATCGTCAAAACTTTTGGAGATTGATTTAATAACGAGAAGCATCGATAAACAGCTCGATAATTGTAAACATTTAATAATCGAGACGTTAAAGTGCTACGAGTCGGGAATCATCGTGATCGAGGATTTGTCGAGAAAAAGTGAAAAAATAGCGACTCACGAATTGCGTGAATTTGAGAAAAATATTGTAATTTCACGAAGAAACGAGATAACGAAGGTACACGAGGATTTTCTCGTGCGCATGAGCGATGATGAAAATTTTACTCGACTGTACGAGGAAAATTGCGAAAAAATGGGAAAATTTAAGAGCGCAATAAATAACGAGAGAAATGATTTTTTCGATGAAATATCAATGGTCGAGAAAAAAATGAAAATGTTGGAAAAACAAATTCGCGACACTGTGACGCGTACGAATTTGTTAAAAGTTAGGAAGATTTTTGTCTCTTATTATTTCAATAACTCGAATAATAATTAAATTCGAATTGAATTATGTTTTCATTGTTCTAGACGGAAAACGCTATTTTTCGAGATTGCCTCGTGAAACAGGAAAATGGATTGCGTCGTCGCAGCGAAGAGTTCCTCGACAAATTAAATAAACTCGTGAATCTATCGAAAAATTATAATTCATTATAAATACATCAATGACTTTGTACAATGTTAAAAGTACCAAAAAATTAATATACAACGTTAAGAAGCCTCGCGAAGGCGATTTTGGAGATGTTTTTTTTTTCCTAATATTGATAGTTCAGTGATGAATATGTTTCTTACGTCTTTCAAACACCACGAATTTAATTGAGACTGTACTTTTAATCCACAACAGTTGTTTCGAGCGAGCTCACGAGCGCGTCAAGTTGTTGGATCGTTTTTTCGAGTTTCGGCACAACGGACGGGAGTAATTTTGACGCGCTATTCGCGCGATCGACCACAGCGCGTACTTTCGTTCGTTTATCGGCAATTTCCATCATCAGACGTTCGTTCTCGGTCTCCATTTCCAGTACTCGTGCCTCAAGCTTATCGCTCTTCTCCTTCATTATCCGGGCATCGAGACTCCTAAGATGTTCTTCAACGTTACCCGGTGGTCGCCTGCAACGACAATTTTATCAATAATTTTCTTTTTCTTTTTTAATGACTTTTCTATTTGTTATTAGTTTCGAACGACTGTTTGATAAGAAAAAGAAAAAAAAAAAAAAAAAAAAAAACATATTTCGTCCCCTATTCACCAGGCAATTTCGTCCGGTCGATTTGTCGCTTCTTGCGCGAGTTTCGCAACTTTTGTTAGACCACTCGAGAGCGTGCCTTCCGCCAATATATCGTCCAAATCTGCGCACATGCTGTCGTAAAGCTGCTTCTCCATTACTCGATGAAGCTTACCAGCCACGTGAGGATTTGATTTTAATATCGTCACGGTATTGGTAAATTCTTCTTCGCTGCAAAAAAAACAAATACAGGATAAAAGAACTGTCTCGCATATATTATTGATTTAAAAGATTAAGAAACGCCGGTTTCGAGAAAAATCTCGATTGGGATTTGTTAGGGATGCCCTTGAAAGGGTTTAACCGCTGTCGATTGCATTCAATAAAGTTATCATTTCTATTTTTTTTTCTCTCTCACAATCGGCATCGTCTGATCATTGTTCACCTCGCACGGATTATGTCATTGTTGAAGAAAATATCTGAAATGAATTGCTACAAAAATTATTAGCAAATTTGAACGAGAAAAATTTCAAATTTCATGTCGACCGGACCCTGACCATACTTAATCTTACGGCATTTCTTTTATATACGGAATAACAATAATAATAACCAATATATACGTGGAGTATTACGTATATATAAGGGAGTATGGAGTTTTCATTTCAAAATAAATATATATCATGTTTATCCATTATAATCGTAATGACGACGATTGTTTCGATGATGTCCGATGATTATGATGAACGTGGCGTACGTAATCAGGCCGGGACAGGTGCAATATTTGATACGTAAAAAAAACAAAGTTGCACATGTTCAGACCTAGTCAAGGGCACCGAATGATGCGTGTTTTATTCATTATTTCGCTGTTTGTGAATTCGATGGACGTTCGGTATAACGAACACAAAGCGCATTGTAACGAGATGTGACGGATATTCGATTTCCGGCTAAGGTCTAGTGTGTGTTTGTTTTAACGGGGCTTCGTGAGAACCCGTTCGACGGAACGAAAAGCGGGACAAGCCCGTCGCAACATCGGTTGCTTCACGGGATATAGAATCTTTGCGCGCGACTTTATACGCATGATTTTATAACAAACTTGTGAAAAACAAATTTTCAACCGCAAATACTTGGAAATAAATACACGATTAATAATAATGACCAATATCGTGGTTGGCTATAAAAATGTATATCTCGGCGTTTCAAAAAGCTGTCCGAAGTTCGTTCGAACAACTATCGGTAATTAAAAAAAAGGTAGAATAATAATAATAATCATTATATTTAGAACCTTGAGGATCATTTCGAAGGGATAACGGGGGCCCCGGAGCGGTTGCCCCCTTTGTTTCGGGGAAAAAAAAAAAAAAAAAAAATCAAAGAATCACCCGAGACCTCGGACTCTCTCGTCCCTCGTGGGGCCAACGAAGGAACCGACTGGTAATTTTTACGCTCGTCAACTACCGGCAAACCCACGACGGTCTTTCTCCCTCTCTTACTTTCGCACAGGGAAAGAGGAGAGAGAGAATACCGTATATCTCAAGGACAATGGGGTCGAAAACTTAACTGTACGGAAGAACCGACCGAGATACGAGAACGTGGCGAAATAAAGAACGCGAAAATTTGAGTAAGAGAGAGACACAACGAGCATTTCGTCGAGCGATCCGCGAAATAAGAGAACGCCCCCGTTAGAGAATAGATCACTCGAAATGAACTCACAAAAGTCTCGAAAAAAAAGGGCTTATTAAAAAAAAAGTGTTTAAAATAAAAACAATTGAAGAAAAGTTTAAATAGAGAGAATTTTCGGAAAAAATGATGGAAAATCAATTAAAGAATAAATAAATAAAACGACGGCGATGTCCCGTGTTAAGCGGTATTGGCCACGGTCAGTACCAGGATGAGTGACTCGCTTAACCGTACACCTTTTTTTCTCAGTTTTCCCTGATAATCCAACTGAAACTCGATAAAAATTTAAAAAACCGTCCGCGATTACGGTGTAGCTAAGAAGCAGCTGCGGATCCCTCGGGGAAGTACGTTCGAGAAGGCACGAGTCAAAGAAAAATGTTTAAAAAAATAAATAAATCAAGTATCAAGAGAATAAGATGTGAAAAAAATAACTGGATCGTCTGGATATTGGGATAAAAAAAGTAATAATGTTTCGCTCGAATAAGTTTGTCCACCGGGAAAAAAATCAATAAAACAGGACGAGAAAGAGGGCGCGAATAACGATATTTTGAAACGATAGATCGAGGGTAAAGACAACTAAAAAATGGAAACATCTAGTTTGCGGGAGAAAAGAAGCTTTAGGACCGTGCAGGGTCCGCGAAACACCGGGCCTCTCGTACCGCCGGACACACGTTTGACCGGCCACGTGAGCTCGTTCGGAGAGAATTTAACACCCGACTGTTCTGGCGACCAGAAACGAGCAGGGATGGAGCGAGTGAGTGAGTGAGTGAGAGAGAGAGAGAGAGAGAGAGAGAGAGAGAGAGAGAGATTGGAAAAAAGATCGTACATTAATATGCAAGCCTCGGAGGCCAATGACATCGAGTGACACCGTCGTTTGGTCTTTGGTCCCCGCGGACTAACACGGAGAAAGAGAAAGACAGAGATATTCGTAAACCGTTTTCACACCGACTTTGCAAGATCGAATCTTTCACGTATCGTTATATGCAACGTTGGAATTTGAACATTGGTAAAAAAGTCAATGTCAAAACGTGTGTATAAATAATGAAATACAACAAAGCTTTTCGTGATTAACGTTTCAAATCCGATGTCGGTCATGTTCCATCGGAAAACCCCGATTTTCGCAATTTTTATCTCGAAACTCCGATTTGGGAAATTTTATCCGACGACCCTAATTTCGCCAATTTTTTATTCGATCACTCGAATTTAGGCAATCTCGTACATGATTATCTCGATTTTAGCAATCCCGTATCGAGATAACTTGAATTTTGCTATTATTATCTGGAAAACCCGGATCTCGTATCGGCAATAAATAATGGGCGCTATCCCATTTATTAAATACTCACTAATTTCTCAAAATCCAATGATCGTTGTAACTTTGTATATCCGACATCGTCGGCGATAATATTTCCAATTGATTATCGGTTATCGAACAATGAAATCAATGTAAATATGCGCCAAGTACAACTGAACAAAACGCCAATGTTATTATACCAGCAAATTATTAAAAGCAAAAAACTTAAACATTAAATAAAACGAATGATAAGTGTATAAACGTTCACTTACCTCACGGACTCGGCGATGCTTTTTAAACAATTAGTAACGACCGTTCGAAAGAGCACTACGTTGTTGCTCTCGGGTGACTTCTCGGAATTCGTTCCGGTCTCTGCCATTTCGTATCTTTTTCTTCGCTCTTTATTAACAAAAATAAACAAAAATAAACAACGAAAGGAGAATAAAAATGACTAGATTCACAGACTTATGACGAGCCGCGAGAAACGGCAATTTTATTAGACGCGCGCGCGCGTATATAAATATGTCGTTCCTTCGATATTTTGGGATAAATCCTTTGTACTCCTCGCGTTCGATCTCGTGACGCTCGTGATTGTTACTCGCGCAAACTGTCGAGCGTGTCGAGAAGTCGAGACGTCGAGAAGTCGAGACGTCGAGACGTCGAGAGTCCAAAAGAAGAAGCCTTCCTCGGAGAAAAAGCGGACGTGAGAGAGAGTGAGTGAGCGGCGCGGGATGGGCGTATAACGCTTGGAGCATGGAGCCTAGAGTAAAAGAGTCCGATCTTCGCACTCCGAAGCGGCATAAAAAATTCAGCAAAATAGGTGTCGCTGCGGTCGCAAACCAGTCCGATGTGAAGTGAGCAAGAAATAAGTTGTACGTGGAACCTTGCTGAAGCTAGGCACCTATTACGAAAGGAATCGGAGGCATCTTTAGGGGTCGCCTAAACCCGATGTTTACCTCATTATTTATTACACGCTCATCATCTGTATTTTTTAGCTGGGATGTCTTTATAGTTATTTATTGTTCCTGGAATAATCACTGCACAATCTCCTCATCTATTGTACTTTAAATTTCGTTAAATATAAATCACATTGGTTTTTCACTTCACATCAGAACTACTTTGCGACCGCAGAGACGCTTTTGGCGAAATCTGAAACTATTGCCGTCTGAATTTTTGTGGTCGCTTCTTTCGGCCTTTCACCATTGGACGTCGGAGCATATCGGACCGACTTTCATGGACTCCTTTACTCTAGACTCCATGGTGGAGTCGCGCCTTGATACATTTGGATCAACATTGATAAAACTTTCGAACACGGAGAAAATAAGAGGGAAAGAAAAATACACAATGTCAATTTGTAAGAGCCGAAACGCTATTTGTAGGTTAGTTTAAACATACATTTTTAGGTTATTTTTCAAAGTAGATGTAAGTTTCCGTACAACAATCGATTAGCGCAAAAATATTTAAGAAATGTTTGTTTAACGTTGTTTCACGTCTGGAAGGTTTCATTGCGTTGTACAACAGTTTTTAAACATTTTTGTCCGGTTGTTTTAGCTCGGGATAGTTGGACGAGCCGCGATAGTGAATTTTCAATATTCCAAAGCCGCATAGGGAATTACACCAAAAGTACAATACATTTTTGTTTGATTAAAATTCGATATTTTCACAAGTTTCAAAGTAGTACCCATCAACAAACTTGACCCAACTTTAATTTTTCCAGCAAAACAGTCAAAAAAAAAAACGAAGATAGTATAAAAAGATGACGGACTCGGTGCGCGGATCTCTGGGTATAGACGGGATAGACACGTGCGGAAAAATGATACCGATCGCGGAGCAGCACGGTAGTGACGCATATTTCATCGTTAATTCCATTCTGTCGCGCGCAAACTTCGAACGCTATCGCAACGTCGGTACGAAGCTCGGTTATTAATCTCAATGTGTTGCGCGAACGCTATCGGGTAGTAGTTGCGCAACCCATGAAATTAATGACATTCGGCCTCGAGGATTTGAGAAACGATTCTGTCGACGCTGCGGATGTTGATCTCGACGAGCCGAAACGACGACGTTACTCCGGAGATACGGATTTTCCCAAATACGTAGAAAACAATCCCAATCTCGTTCGTGAATTGTTCGAAATCACGGGAATCAGTGGTCGTTATTGTCGACGATTTGAGCCACTTGTTCCACGTGCATCCGAGTCGAAAGGACGTTTGGTTATACGTCGGATATTTAAAATCTTTGATGCAAGTCCAGCCAAAGTTATCGGCTTGCGTTATGACACGCACGTACAAAGCCAATCACGACAGTTGTCATCCGGATATGATAGTCAAAGCTCTTGAGAAAATGGCCGATTTGATGGTGACCGTTGAGCCTCTCGGGACCGGAGACTCAAACGACATTTCGGGTCGTACGGATGTCTCGCGGCGAGATGATTCGACGACGAGGAAATATTATTGGCTGGAAAAAACGAGGTATCTGTAAAAATTGCACGGCAGACACGTCAATATTTTCGCCCCAGGCAGCACAGTGGCGTTTTCTTAAATAAAAGAGAAAATGGAAAAACGCGCGTTGGATCTCTGGCAAAGATTTGAGAGGAAAGAGCAAAGAAAAAAAGAGATTAACAAAAATAGAGCCCTCCAAGGACTTTGGATTTTTTTTTTCTCATCGGGGATAATTGCGATGATGCGTCACGTGTTTAAAACAAAATGCCATTTTTTTTCTGTGTAATATCGCGCGTGTGTTCAACAGACTCATTCACAGACTTTTCTCCTTGATGAATTTTCGTATCTTGTATATGTGTCAATGTTTCATGCTCACGGAGCGCTAAATTTTTTTGTTATCATTATCGCTCGTCGTGTGATTTATAAAATGAAAAACGATCGGAGCCTCGTCCGTTAGAAGCGGAGTGTGATACATGACACTAGCGAAAGTGTATTAAAAGACAAAGTTTCATTTTGTTTAAGTTTATTTTTTGTCAAGTACGTAAGAGATTCGCGATCGATATCGAGGGGTAAACAAAAAATGGAGAAAGCTGCGATCGACGAAGAGCAAAACAAATCCGCATCGATTATTTTTTATTAACGTCAAGTGCAATTTCTATTATAATATTTTTGTTAAATATATACATTCGTCGGAATAATACGAGACTCTTATCTTTCTTTTCAGTTTTTTTTTTTAAATACGCATACAGCGATTTCATTTTGATTTTTAAAACGTAACGAGATGGTATAATCATGAATAACAAAGTTAAGGTGCTTTCATAATTTTTTTGCAAATAGATATTTCGTTACTTACTGTCGTTTGTTGTACACGAATTTATAAAATGAATTATTTTTTATTAGGCCCTCGTTTTAATATCAGGATAAGGAATGACGATAGTTACACGACTCGCTTCATTCGGACGAGTTGCCAAAAATATTTCGGTTACGGATGATCGAAAAAGTAGAAAAAAAACGTGTTCACTTTGAAGGAAAACTCGCGATCCATGATTATTCTCATTGTTCTCAAAAATTATAATTGCTAATTTAACGAGACTGATGTCAGCGACGAATTTCGTGAGAAATATCGTACAATACGGTGACATCGTCCAGTCGTGTCAGGGCATACATGAAATTGACCGGAGACCAGCGAGCTCTTGTCAAGCAAATTTGGATTGGTATCGGAAACAATCCACAATTTCACGGAAGTGTATTTTTCATGGGGTACGACGATGTGTCACGGGGAAATAGAAATTGTTGAGAGAAAATGACATAATTTTACGAATTATTAATTATCTGAAAAAGTGGGCATCGCTAGCTATTTTAAAAAAATGTATTATAAAACCATAGTTTGGTTCGAGTTTTTTTCCTCCGGAAAAATCAACTTTCTAGAACTGTCTAAAATGTTGATTATGAAAAAATTGCTAACTTGCATCATCATTTTTATTTCGATTTGTTTTTGTTTAATATTCGATGGGAAATCGTTTTATTTTTTAAGTTAAAGGTACCGACGTACACGAGTGGCATTGGCGGAGTTTAACATCTATTTCCGTATTAAACAGGCCTCACTATATTTAGAGGTTGGCTTTGCGGTATCGATGAAAGCGCGTTGGAGATGCTTTTAATTGTAATACACAGACAAGGTCGTATACCGGATGCGTTAATTCCGCGATAAAACACACACTGGAACGACCTTAGCAGCTATTTTATTGCGTCATTGATACTTCGTCCAAAAAAAAACATCTTTGCGATAAAAAAAAATGAACATTTGTATTTACAGTATTTAATGAATTTTCCATTTAGACTTTGTTATTTCTTTTACCTTTTTTACAATTTTTTAAAATATTTTAAACTTTCACGATCTTTTTTTTGTTCTCTTCGGTCGAGTTGGTTTTTAGATTTTGCGAAATTCATCCACAATACACGAAATACTTGAGGAGCGATTCCGAAATTTCACCGACCTTTGATGCTCGTGCCAATGCCAAGTTCACCATTATAATGGAAACCATGGGATACCACGAACGACAAAAATCGATAAATCATGACAAGTTAGTTTACCGAAAGGGATTTACCGTTGAAAAATAAATCAAATAAAATTGTACATCGATTTTTCGTTACTCGCGAAAAATAAAAATTCCGATCCCATTTTCCACGGGACGTGGTTGAAAAAAATAAAGATAATAGTACAATAATTTTCTTTGCCCGGTGAAAAAGGATGAAACTATCGAAGAATTTTATTCAGGAAGTAGGACTGTTTCCTATCGATAAATATTTCGATACGATTAACGATGACGCGTGATTACACTAAACACCGAAGGGTCATGTGTATATTATTGACCGTAGGTGCCTAGCTTCAGCAAGGTTCCACGTACAGTTTATTTCTTGCTCGCTTCACATCAGAACTACTTTGTGACCGCAGCGACACCTTTTTCGCTGAATTTTTTATCCCGCTTAGGAGTACAAAGATCGGACTCCTTTACTCTGGGCTCCATGGTGCTACGGATCGTAGTTCGCCGTAACACGATCCGACGGATACGGTGGCCCCACCACACGGAACTCTTCACGAACTTGTTAGCTTTTCTAACATTTTTTCGCGGGAAACCGCTATGTTATTGTTATTATTATTATTATAACGCGAAAGTAGAATACCCATATTATTTTTCTGTTATTGTTTTTTTTTTCTCACTCAACCATTTACTTTAAACTTTAAACAATCGGGATTTGAAAATTGGCCACGCTAAAAAACAATGGAATACACAAAACGCAGGCGTTACACTGTCAAGCCGGAGGACAGTGTATTTCGTGAAATGTATCCTCACGATGTGCAATTTTACAAAGTACCGCCGAGCGGCGAGCTTAGTTTGAAGGATTTTCAAGATTTCGGACTCGAGAGACGTCAAGGTGAGACTCTCCGAAATTGTTAATTCTACTACAAAATTTTATTATCAATTAATTCACCTATTTTAAGACAATAAAACACAAACAACGTTTGCCTTTATATTTCTCTCACGATGATATCAATTGTTTTTGTGTTCAAGTTCTCCAACTGGTAGAGTCGACGAGCCAAAGGACCGATCTAAAGAGCGTAGAGGAAAGAAAAATTGCGCTTTTAAACGCTCTGAGGAAAGATGGGTATAATTATTTCGCAAAATTGCTCAACGGTCAGGGTTGTTTGTCGCACACAGACTTTGACTTGGAGGCTAGAAGGAGAGATCACGTGTCGCACTATATTCTCAGATTGGCTTATTGTCGAAACATGGAATTGCGCGGATGGTTCGTTAACGGGGAGGTTGAATTTCTCAAAATGAGATTTACTTCGTTGAACAAGGAGGGCATTCTAAAATTATTGACTCTCAATGATTTTGATTATCGAGCGGTAAGTTTTGACGATAACTTTAGGATTGCTAAATCCAATACCAAGGAAATAGAAAAAAAATTCTTTTCGCACAAAGTTTGGTAACTTTTTGCTTCCTCGCTATGTCTTTGTGGAAAACGAATGTCTTCTTTTTGAGATTCGCTTACCGAAGAGCGCGCTAAAGGTCTGCGTTTTACCGATTAAACGAATTGTAAAATATTTTTGACCAAACCCATGCGTAAATTATCGAACCGCTAGAGTGAAAATTTCACCTCTTGCGTGCAAAATAGTGAAATATTTTATATCGATCTATTCGAACCGAATATAAAATTCATAGATTTTATTAATTGACGATAAAATTTTTGTTTTTTTTGCTAGTTCGAATCGGTAGATACAAGTATATGTTTTCCTATAAAATCTATGTTTCATAGATTTCGCAAGAGGTGAAGGATGAACTACGTGAAAAACTTCATGTGTCAACGGCAAAAGTTTCCGCCGTGGACAATATGGAATTTTATAGAGTACCTTTCGAGAGAGTATGGGATTTGATAAAGGGACGAAGGGTATACGTTAATAATGGATTTGCTTACATACCCCTGCCGGAACTAGTTTCTCTCTTTGTTTCCGAATTCAAGATTTTACTCAACAAAGAGCTGGAGGTTTGTTATTTATTGATTTTCTTCTTCCTACATACACATAACGCGTGTTGCTTGAGTTTGAAAGAAAAAAAAAACAAAATTTTTCCACCTCGCAAGGGATAAAGGGATAAATGATAAATGGTATTACGATCAGATTGCTACGGAGTACGTAAAAACCGTCGAGGACGACGATCGTTTGAGTTGTTATCTGAAAAACTTACCAAACGTATTTGCCGGTATGACAAAAGTTATTTGGTCAACGACGGCCGTGCCGATCGAGTCTCTCGATGAATTGTCAAAAATATCATATCCCTTGTGCATGAGAATGCTCCACGAGGCTTTAAAGGCGGATCATCATTTGAGATTCACTGGTCGTATGCAATATGGCCTATTTATGAAGGGTATCGGCGTTACGCTCGAGGATGCGTTGCGCTTTTGGCGCACGGAATTTACAAAGGCAATTGATTTGGAGAAATTTCAAAAAAAATATTCTTACGATATACAACATTATTACGGGGCAAAGGGCAAAAGAATTAATTACACACCGTACGGATGTAACAAAATCCAGAGTACCGCTCCGGGTCCGGGTGAGAAACATGGTTGTCCATTCAAACACATGAATAACGATGATCTCAAGAAACAACTCGGGAGTTATGGTATTCCCGCCTCGGGTGAGTGGAAGAAATAAATTTTAAGTTACAATATTGTAATATTAAAACATTAGAAAATTGCAGAATGACAAAATTACAATAACACAAATTTATAAGGTTACACGGTTACAAGAAATTAGGAAAAATGTCAATGGGTAAATTAATGACAAGAACGATTATTATTCGTGCAACGTTAGTGATGAGAAAAAATATATATATATTTCATGCATGTTGTTCCTCATCGAAAATTGTGGAACGTGTGCTTGAAAAATTTGAGAAAAAAAAGTAACAAAGCCCGATGAGGTTGTTAAAAAAAAATCGAAAAATCGGCCTAAGATATCCGATATACGTGTGAAAAATATGATTTAAGAAAAAAAAAAAATTCAATTGCAGCCGCAAGGGAAGCTGCCGAACTTGCCAAGGAAGGAAGTTACAATCTTGCCTGTACAAAGTGTTTCGAGGTGACGCACAAAATTCTTCCGGATCGGCCAATTTTACATCCAAATTCTTATTTCTCACAGAGTCGCGAGATAATCACGAGAGCAATTAGCGGAACTGATACATCATGGAATAACGGAGAAAAAAATTCGCAGTCGATAATAATGAAAACGGAAAAGTTAACGACAACACCGTCGCGTAATATTGGCGCATCAGCGCCAAATATCGTAACTCCAACGTCCAAGGGATTATTGACTAAAATCGAACCCCTGAATATCGAGGAAATGCTCAACGCCGACGTGATTGACGAAATGATGGCGGATATGTGAAACAAAAAGATGCTTCTTTTCATTTCAATACGTATTGTAAATTTTTTTTGACCATTATTAAAATATCTTTCTAACCGTAATAAAGGTTTTATTGGGGAATAATGTACTTTTCCTCAAATCCGAATCGTACGCGAAACCGTAAGGAGAGAAAGAAAATTATTGCTTTCTCGAAATTTCACGGAAGGAAAATATTCGAGATATTGTTTACGGTCCAACGTGGGTCGATTCGCGATCGAACGCCTCGTACTCGCGTACGAGGCGTACATATCTGCTCTAGCTTCTTTATTCGAGCTTAGAGCGCACGCGACGAGATTATGATGCACCCATTCCCATTATGCAATTGCAACTTGCGCCGGCTTAGCGCGCGTTATTACCAGTTTGTGAACTATATATTTTCCCGTACCTACGTACGAATGATATAGACTTTTTTTTCTTCAGAGTCCGGGAAGCCTTCCCACCATTACGAGAGAGACTGCCGTTCACCGGCCGTGAGTGCGGGAGCATTGAATTTTGCAAGAAAAACAATGTCCGCTAGGGGGTGGGAGATAAACGATAATCGAGTCTCTCGGACGTGCCCACGAAATTTATTCACGATTGTTGGACGGAACGAGTGACCTAGGAATTATTTTATTTCCGCGCAAATTGAGAATTAACGAGAATTAAAAAAAAAATGAAACTCGCATATTGCTTCCTCATCAATTTTTGTGCATTAACAAAATTTCCTCTATCAGAAAGGGACATTTTTAATTTTTGCTTTCTCACAGGGGAAGTTTTTATTTGTATATATGGGCGAAGAGTGACGAAGAAGCAACGTTGACATACGCGAGTATCGATGGAACCTTTCGGGGCGCAGGGAAAAAGAGAAGAATCATCGCAGAATTTCGTTGTGAGAGACGTCTGAATGTCGTTATTCGAGGTTGCGTCAATGATTTTCTTAATACCTCCTCTTATAATTCTCTTATATATAAAGAACGCGAGTACATTCGACGCGACTGGTAAAATCGTCCTCGATGCGTTGCGTCAAACGCCAAGATACCCGCGCGCCAGAGAGAGAGAGAGAGATAAAAGAGTTCTGGCATTGCAAGACCGCTCAACGAATCACCACGAGACTACAAACATTTTTCTCATTTTTTTTTCACCTCTCTACCGCTCGAATCGACATTTTTTTCGCATCAAATTTTTCTCGTTTTTTTTTTATTCATACAGCGGAGCGTGCGAATAATTTCGAAAGAGAATTACACACGTATATGCGTTTGAAGCTATATGGATTCGATAACGAAGACATGGAGCCGATGGGACGGCGTGGCGAGAGTGAAATCAATAAATTCCGGTCGACCATCGTAAGATGAAGAAAAATGTCGAGCTCCATCACACACACACACACACACACACACACACACACACACACACACACACACACACACACACACACACACACACACACACACACATCGCTGCCATCTTACGTACGTGCGATTGTTCGTGCGCGCGTCTGATTTGTAATACGCAACGAGAGGGTGAGTCAAGAGCTTCCGCAATTGCGTTTATATGCGGGTTGTTATAGAACGAATTTTCTCGTTTATTCTTCGTCGCTTCGATCCGCGGGACCTCTGTTCTCGCGCAACAGCCTTTAACGAACCAATAATGATGTGAATATTTATAAAGATTAAAGAGACATTTATACGTATTAGGAGCATATTGATGTTTGGAATATCGTCAAGCAAGCACGCAATATCTTTAACGTCGATACGTTAACGTTTATTCAACTCTATTGTCGACTCGCGTCACCTATATCCTCGTTATTATTTCTTCCTCTTCATTTTTTTCTCCTAATCTTTTGTCGGTCCCCTCTTTCTGTTCTTCTTCATCGGCTTTTCGGTCCCAATCCGCTTTTCCTTCTTTCTCCTCTACTTCATCTTCATATTCTCATTATTCGTCTTCTTCGACGAAGAAGCGAGAATACGTTGGTATTTGTTTTACCGCGCTGCACCGGCTTCTTCCGCGTCATTTTATCCATTTTTGTATGCATCTTTTACATCTTCCCTATCATCCTCATCCGTTTTTCTTCGTTCTCTTCGTTTACCTATTCTCCTCCATCTTCTTCTTCTTCTTCTTCTTCTGCCTCTTCGTCTTCTTTTTCTTATCAGTGGTCTTTCTTAACTTTTGTCTTCTTCCTTAATTCTCGTTTGTCCGCGAATAATTACGTTCTAAATTCCCGGCTCTCCGTTTCATTCCCACGATTGTACAGACACGATAATAGTCGTTGTACCAATCGTTTTATTACCTCTTTCTCTCTTTCTTACCGCGAGAAATCGAAACTCGATCGAGAGACCCAAAAACATTACGGTTTATTTTTTTTTTTTTTTTTCATCCTCGAACATAAAAATGTCTTCTTCTCCCACATGATACTCGCTTATCGAAGAAGGAAAAATGAATTTTATTGGCAACCATATGGTTTCTATGAATCCTCTTTACGTCCTCCGTAGATAAAAATAATTTGAAAAAAACGGTGTACGCACAGCGAACGCGCAACTATTGTGCAACGATTTTCTTAAATGTATCGTTAGGAGAATGTTACGATTTATCAATATTATGGTGGGTCAAATAGAATGACTAATTTTTTTTTTCCTCGATATAATGAAAAATTTATTGTTTGGCATCTCAAAAAAACCCTCCGCAAGTATGAGCCCTTCGTATTTAAATTAAGAGGTCCCTCATCGCGAATTTTCATTTCCCATTTAAATAACATGGAAACATTTTTTTTTAACTTTGGAATTTTATTAGACTCGAACCGTTGATGTTAGGAGAGTCTTTTAGCACATTTTTGTAGAACATTTGATGCTCTACAAAAAAGCTCTCTCGTGTCTAATCGATAAAAGTAACCGTACAAAAAATAATCGGTGACAATTAGCTCTGGATTCTACCTATCTCGTTTTTAGTACATAAATTTCAAGATATAAAAAATTTTAGTTATCAATATGAATAAATACACTACTAATATATTACTAATATAATACTAATTGTTTTCAAACAAATATGAGAGAATCCAGAGCTAATTATCACCGATTATTTTTTGTACGGTCACTTTTATCGATTAGACATTAGACGCGAGAGAGCTTTTTTGTAGAGCATCAAATGTTCTACAAAAATGTACTAGAAAACTCTCGTAACATCAACGGTTTGAGTCTAATAAAATTCCAAAGTTAAAAAAAAATGTTTCCATGTTATTTAAATGGGAAATGAAAATTCGCGATGAGGGACCTCTTAAAGGGTTTTTTTGAGATGCCAAACAATTCCTTTTTTTATTATATCGAGGAATAAAAAAACTAGCCATTTTATTTGACCCACCCTGATCAATATCCTCTGTGCGGTGTCGGCGAATTAACTCTCGCCATAAGGAATACCAACGTTGAAAAAAATAAAACACCCCCGATGATTTCACGCGTTGGGAGAGGAATCACGTTGGAAAAAATGACAATACACTCTATCGAGTATCATCATCATCATATATACTCTACATCTGATAAATCGACGAACAAGTATTTCTCCGTTTTTCGATATCATTAAAGATGAGTTTAAACGCTAATTTGTAACGTTGCACGGGCAATGGGAGCGAGTGTGTGTTATACGTGGCGATGCAACGTTTTATCTTTTATTCCCTCTGTCATGCTTTTTCATCATTTTTTTTTACGAAAAATGATTTGAAGAAAAAAAATGTTTAACAACAAAATGTGGCGGAGAACGTTGAATTTTGAGTTTCTCATATGTAGGAAGCTTCTTGATGGTGAACTTTTCCCGTTTTTTCAACGTCAATGCGTTGAGAATGCGTGAAAAAAAATGAGAAAATCACATCTAGAAGAAAAAATAACGACGCGGTACTCCGTCGAAAGGTAAGACGGTAATCGTGGAAAAGCGTTTCGATTTGGTTCGTTTAACGGGTTTGGCGTTTTGCTCGCGGTCGTATATCGTGGATCAATATTATTATTATTTCACCTCTGGCATAACACGAGCGTGGTTGAAAACGTGGCGTATAGAGATTAATGCCCGGATAGCGAAACTCGACGATACAGACCCCCCAAAGGGCTGGGCATTTTCTTCTTCTTCTTTAGCAGCAGCAGCATCATCATCATCATCATCATCATCATCATCATCATCATCATCATCATCATCGAAGGATCATTCTTCTCTTGGTCCCGTTGCATAAAACATCAAGTTGCGTTAGAAACATTTAGAAAGCAAAACGTGCATTGTTTGCCCTGGTATCCCATTATCGTCTCGTTCCACCTTCTCGAATCTCGTCTGTTTGCCGTTCTTTTTTTTTTTTACCCAACTCTCGCCGAGACGACCGACGAGCTATCGTCGTTGAGGTCAGTATGAAAATTCAAATTCACGGAAGATAACCTTTTTATGGAATCTCGCCTCGGCATCCGCGTGGACGAGAAATCTTTTAAAAAAGTAAAATAAATTTTGAATTCGTAACAAATTTAGGAATTTCAATTCGCAAAGGAGAAAATGACAGCCAACTAACGCGTATATACATCGTCCTTAAAATAATAATATAGACGATCGGTACGAACTCCTCCGTGACCCGAACTCGTTACGCAATTTTATCCTCATATATACGCCACGAAGAGATGCGTTATGTGCGAATCCGAGCTAACATATTCCGTGCCTCGTATGGCTCTCCGCGAGTCGCTCGACGAATTAATTAAGGCGCGAAACGTTTTGCAGAATATCTATATGTATCGATCTCTATCTACATGCAGAGATAGAGATCTCTATGTACGTTTGTACAAACGTACAGAGGACATTTCTTCCAGAATCGAGCGATCTATGAAATTTCAAAGAAACAATTTTTTATAATTTTACATTGAAAAAGAGTCATTTCAATAGCCGACAACGTGTTTTTCTTTCAATTCGCACAAAGGTTCGTTCTTCGTTAATTTATGACAAGGTATTAATTTTTTGAAAAATAATTAAACAACGAACGTTTCGACAAATCGTAACTCCGGGTCCCGTCGCTGCGTTTACTCGGACGAGAGACACAAAAGGAATTATAATAACGAGAAAATTGTTTTTCAAGTCCGATGAATTTATCACGGAATGGCCCGTAAACATGTTTGAAAGATGATCTAGAAGTTCGTGTCTCCGCTTCGAGGCGCCAAAAGATATACTCTTTCGAGACACTCGCGGAGCAGAAATATCTCCGGCACGAGACCGCGCGACCTCTTGGGAAGATGATCGAGAGCGAGAGAGAGGCTCATCAAAGCGCGTTTCCCACTTTCATGTGACCCGATTGGCCGACCTTCGCGATACTAAAACAGCCAGGCAAAAGGATCAACCGACGATCTGTATCATTTGCCGATTACGCAACATTTTTTTTTTTTCCTTTTTTTTCTTTTTCTCTTTCTTTTATTACAATCACCCGCATGTGCTTCGGGACGAACGAGAGCGCGAGACTCATCTTCTCCGAGAGAGAAAAATCGTCTTCTCGACCGATCTTCGTTTCACTTTTCTCGAGAAATATTTTTTTTCTCCCCTTTTTTCCCACATTTACCCCTCTCCGTACCGGAATTTATTTCACCTCGCAACGCCGTACGCGCGAATTATGGTTTTATTTCGTGTTTGCAAAAAATAAAGAAGAAGAAAAGAAGAAATAGTTACGAGGGATCGGAGCACGTGTCCGTGCGATCGTGCGGTGGGGGGAAGAAGATTCCGAGCGTACATCATCGTATACTGCTCTCTCGAGGTATATAAGAACTCGGCACATCGACGATAGATTCACAATTACGCTTAGAAACGTTTCCGAGTCAACGATAAGTGGGGATATTTGAGAGGACTCTCTTTCCTTTTTTTTTTCTCTCTCTCTCTCTCTCTCTCTCTCTCCCTCTCTCTCTCTCTCTCTCTCTCTCTGATCGGTTAATTGTTGGGAGATTTTTTGTTGGCAATAAGATTTCGAAATGAGTTCGGTAGGAATGTTATTACGATAGATCATCTTTCAATATTGAGGGGGTGGGAAGGGACGAGAAAGAGTTTTTTCTCGAGTACCGTATTTTTTGAGAATTAGATTGGATTTTTTAGTTATTTGATTTTCAATAATAATAAATTTATTTATAAAATAAATAAATTTATTTATAAAATAAATAAATTTATTTATAAAATAAATAAATTTAAATTAATTTTAATAAATTTAGTGAGTTTCGAAGGAATTAAAAAGAATTAAGAATTTTTTAAATAAAATGACACGTCCAAGCCCTGTTTGATCTTAATGTTTTTTTTTAAATAGCTAAAAAAAAAGGTTGAAAAGTGTTATTATTGTCAAATTTCATAAAACAGCATGTTTCCTTTTTTTTTCCTCAACCACTCGAAAACATTGCGACTCGATATTTGTTCATCCGATAATTTTCGAGAATCGTCTATTTCGATCTTGGTGTGCAATTCATTAAATTTTTTTCGCGAAATCCACTTTGGTGTTTTTTGTTTTTCAGCGATACGCAATATTGCTGATCGCGGTGATGGGTACTTGCTACGCGGCGAGGCTCGAAAACACTTATCTTCCACCGGGTGGTGCGTCCGGTGCCGGAGGTGGTGGTCTGATATCGGGACCAAATAAACCGGGTGGTGGTCCCGGTCGACCCGGAGGTTCGGCTGGATTCGGAGGTGGCGGAGGAGCCGGTAGGCCCGGAGGTTCGGGTGGATTCGGAGGCGGTGGAGGACCCGGTAGGCCCGGAGGTTCCGGTGGATTTGGAGGAGGTCAGTTTTCCGTCCGAGAAGTACTTTTTCATATTAATTACTCATTTTTTCGAAGGTTTTACCTTCTTCTTTTAGAATTCTTCGAAATTTTTAGTTTTTTTACTAATTAAAAATCAAAATTAGTAAAGTTATTTAAAATAATGGCTAATGCTCTTCGTCATCGAATACAATTATTATTAGAGTCGTAAAGAAAATAGTATTATCCTCAGGCGGTGATGGAGGTCGTTCGGGTGGTCAAGGCGGTGGTTCGGGTGGCAAGGAAATACCTATCGTCTCGTTCGACAGCGAAAACAACGGTGATGGAAACTACAAGTTCAGCTATGAAACGGGAAATGGAATAAGCGCCCAAGAAACTGGACAATCCCAAGGTTAGCACAAACAACTACTAAATATATTTAGAAAAAAACTTGATTCGAGATTTGAGAAAAAAAATGAAAATATTAATTTCGAGTCGTGACGTACATCAAGATAATTTTACGATATAAAATTCATTAGATGATTAATAATACAAAAATACGATTTGAAACGTCAATATTTCCGTACGTAAAAATTAAATAAAAAAGAAATTGAAAATTTACCGGGCAACCATCTCCAATTCCCTTCTCTCTCCCGTGCGCGGGCTGCGCCCCGATATTTTCTACCTTGACCGTGTCGCGTTTGCCCCGTACGGCCGGTGCTCCCCCGGCGCTGAGAGAGCCGCCACTCGCGCGGAAGACATCCCCGAGAGCGTGTCGAACGAACGCTTGAAAACATTCTTAGCGGTGTCCCGCTTCCGCGCGGACCCGAGCGCCTCATCCACCGACATATCCGCCGCCGATCCCCCGCTCCTACCGATAACAAATGAAATATTAAAACATATTCGAGACAAAAAAATCGATTTATAAGTAAAAATAAAATACTCTCCGATTGGTATCGAAAATAATAACGTGTCGTAGGTGATACGGAATCCGTGAGTGGCTCGTACTCTTATACAGGACCGGACGGCGTTCAATATACGGTTACGTACACCGCCGACGCCGACGGTTTTCACGCTCAGGGAGCTCATCTGCCGACACCACCGCCGATACCACCGGAAATTCAACGAGGCGTCGAGCTCGCTCTGGCCGCTGAGGCACGCGGCGAGAATCAGGACGACGGCTCTTCGGACGGTAAAGCTGGCAGCGGTAACGGTGGCTCGTCGTATCAAGGCCCGAACTCGTATCAGACGAGCTCCAAAAGTGGATACCGGTACTAAAAGTAGCCCATGCGAAAGACGACGATCGACTACCCGTTTACACATACTTTTATGTGTATAATAATATTTTTTTATATCGTAAAATACTTACTCAACGGCAGACTCGTTATGTACATATAACGTTATATGTGACTTTGTGTGACGAAGAAATTTTATTTTTTACTATTTATGCAAACGAATAGAGGAGAGAACAAAATATGTTTCTTGTTTAATTTCTCTTCTCTTACCTACACCTCTTTTATCCACTTTCCCATTTTGCTTTCTGGATTTTTTTTTTTTTTTCAAGTTAAAAACTTTCTACGTAGACGGGCCGACGAGGATGTTTTGGTAATTTGAAATACTCGCGAATTGCTTCCTCAAAATTTCACAGAGTCGACGATGTTTTGGGCTTACTCCGAAAAATTTGTCATTTACACGATACATGTAGGGAAAAGAGTTCCAAGTTGAAGATAAGGCTCTGAGAATTGTCCAAAATTTCGAGCAAGCATTTTGCAACTTTCGGCTCGCAAGCTTTTTTCACAACGATCAATAATTTCAGTCGAAAGAATAATTTTGCGCGCATATATATATATTTTTTTTTCTACAACTTTCGCGTCGTATTACTTATATAATTATTCGCCAGCGAAATATTCAGCAATGCGAGGCTGCCATATTCAATTTGTAGTTTTTCTGTTTTTTTTTTAAATATCTATTAATACCGTACAATACCAGTATACGCGCACGGTAAAACACCGATTATCCGGACCCCGGTTGACTGAAACGCTGAGGTTAATCAAACGGGAAACACGGATGATCCGAGTTTTACCGTATAGGTATATATATGTATTACAAAAACATGTCATCAAAATATATTATCACAAATTTGTGAATACAAACGCACAAGTTTAGTATACAATCCCATTAAGGCGTTGAAATAAAAATTTCATTGCGAAATTTTCAATACTTTCGTCAAAGTTTCCGTTATTTTTCGCCAACTGCGTTTTTGGCGAAAATAAAAAAAATAAACACTCGTTATATCGCAAAAAAAAACAACCGTGTGAAAAATGCCACACACAGCCGTTGAAATAAACAAAAAAATGAGCGTTGTATCAAGGTACAGAGTATATTTATATTGACATTTTCGCTTAAAGGCTCAAGAATTTTTTTTTCCTGTCGTACGAATGAAAACATTTTTTTGTCTTTTAATACAGTGCGCGAATTTTTACCCGTTTCTCGTTTTCTTTACGATATATCGAACTTCTTCGTTTTATTTATCTCCTCTTAATACGTTCGTCGTATGCTGATTCGAACAGGTTCGTACAAATATATACCGCAAAGATCAAGGGAAAAAAAAAAAAATGTCACAATTAATTGGCATTAAGTAGATCTTTCGGTGGTAACAAAAGCGGGACACCCCGCCGACGAGCTACTTTTCATCCCGTTTTACGATATTAATATGGAAAGATCATTAGAATATAATTAGTAATTATTATTGTGAAAATATTAATAAATAAATTATTTATCGAAAAAATTGCTAATAATTCTGAGTTATTACTTAATGATAATTAATAGCACGATGTCGAACAAAATTTATTGAAAAATGGAAAGGTATTGAAAACAAATCTTTTAAACAATATGAACATAAATTATCAGTTTTTTTTCTTCAAAAATTATATATAAAAAAAAAACAATGACAACTGTCTTTTCGTGGGTTTAAAGTAGCTCGACCATTGAGTCTGAACTGCCGAGGACGCAAAGTCCTTGCGGAGGTAGTTATTATAATTATTACATATTTTATATAAATATGTGTATTATAGACTAGGGGGGCTTCGCCCCCCTGTGCCCGCCGCCGCCCCGCACCCAGCCACCCCACCCCCGTTCGATCCCCTCGCCCAGCCTACTCGATCCTGCTCGCTCTCGTCAACTCTTGTACACGGCGGCGGCGAAATATTTATATAATATAGAGAAATATATATATATATGACATATAGCAATTTTTGTAAATTATTTTGTATATATTTTTCGTATCGTTCGATACTTTCACAAAATATGGTAATGAATTTATCGAATCTTTTGAATATACCGTGACTTCGGTAAGCCAAAAGAAGAAAGTAATTAAGCCTCAAATGGAATTCACAATACCGTGAATTTTAAGCGATTATTTTTCGCCCATAATCCATCGAATTTACGAATATTTTAAATAAAAATATTACAAAATTACAATACCAGTCGCACTTTTTAGTCTCAACTGTTGCATTTTTTAGGATCTCTAGATCGCAGTATTTTTCTCCAAAACAGTACCGTCGACTTTTGCAAAGTTACATCGAATATCTCGTATATATTATATCTTCCATTATAGTTTCATCCGTTACACAATAAATATGTACGAGCGCGTGTAAAAATTACTCCGCAACTCGCAAAAATAATGACTTTCTACTTCTCTCTTTCGCTCAATATTCGCGTAACTATTTTGCATATTCATTTTTTACCGTTTCATCGAATAGCCATTAAACACCACGATATTTCGTTTCATCGGTATACGCTCAGAATTAAATTACAATTACAACGTGTTTTGATTTTTTTTTTTTTTTCATAGACTAGATAAAGCTCGATCTCTGGTCAAGGAAAAATGTATCCAATCAACTGCGACTATAAACAAAGAAAAAAACATCGAAAGCTGGAAAGATAGAGAATAGAGAGAATAAAAAAAAATGTTATTCATACGCGCGAAGCTTGACTCTTCTTTTGCCACCATCGACGCTTCTTCGGGCCGCTAGACTCCTCCGTATCGTCGTTATCGTTCGAGGCACGAGCAAATTGTATGAACAATTGCTCGAGCGTCGACGACAACACCGCAAAATCCTCGATGCAGGGATAATCATTCTTAAGCTCGTTCATCATCGTGTACATTATTGTCCATGTTGCCTCGGTGTCGGTCACGTGGTAGCCGATAAAACCCTTTAATGAAAAAAAGCAATTTGATGAAAAAAAAATAAATAAAAATGGTAGTCAATATATTCAAAGACAATTCCATCTTGTGCTTCCTCATGGAGGAAGCTCTATCTTGAGGTTGTGTGAAATTTTGAGGACGCAACTTGCAGCAACGCGAGACGCAAATTCACGAACCGTATTCTCATCGGTGAGTTTGCATATTAGTGTCGTTTCTATTCGTCGTTTTATCTTCTCGACGTCGGGTGCTGGTCGTCCAGGATTAAGCTTGACGTGAATATTATAACCGGCACCAAAACGTTGCTTCAATTCTTGACTAGCACCGACGCACACCAACTGACCTTTTACCATTATAACGAGACGATTGCACAGCACCTCGCACTCTTCCATGCTAGAAGAGGGAAATAGGATTTTATTGTTAAAAGAAACCGACTTTAAAAATAGTAAATTCAATAAAAAGTATCAAAATCGTTCGTAGAAAATATAAAATATTTCTAAATACACGATGTGAATTTTAATTTGGACATGAAATTAAGGTCATGGATTTACGATGGCCCATGGAACAAGTGGGAACACAATTTTTGAGACGAAAATTTGAGACGAGCGATTTTTTTAACGATTTATCGGACGCTAGTATTTCTTTTTCTGCTCAAAAACAGGCTGTTACAAAAATTAACAAACCTCCCTGTAATAATAAATGTATAGAAAATAAACAACAATCTTGGGGAATGTAATAAAGATAAAGTTGATCGAAAATTTACCTGTGAGACGTAAGAATTATGGATTGTCCACCTTCCTGACAAGTTTTCAGGGTATTCCATAGCGATCGTCGAGCGGCCGGATCGACCCCGGTTGTTGGTTCGTCCATCAACACCAACGAGGGATTTCCAATGAGCGCCATTGCGATGTTCAAACGACGCTTGTTACCACCGCTATAAGTACCACTTGGCTGAGCCGCGCAAGCTTTCAGATCTGCGATGGAAAAAGAGATTTTTCAAACATTCACGCTATTCCAGAAATGGATGTTTCGATCGAAAAAAAACGAATTTTACGATTTGGTTTTATCCGCTTACTCAATTTATGAATCCATTTTTCGACGGCGGCTTTCACTTCGTTATTTGGTATACCGCGAAGTCTTGCGAAAAGATAAAGATGATCCCAGGCATTGAGTGTGTCGATTATCGCGTCGTGTTGCGGACAATACCCCATTTCTCCGAGATACTGAAATAGAAATGGGAAAACAAATAAATAAATACAAGACAAATTTTCTGGCCGGGATCCCCGTCGGAATCCATTCTGCAACCGTTTCATATGGGAACCGATTGGATTCCTTATCGGTGGCCAGTGATAATTACGGGAATCCGGCTGGTTCCCCACCACAATTTCTACACGGGCAGCTGCGGGAACGCTACGCAAGTTACGTCAGCTTAGCATAGCGCGGGTAGGGAGTGACAGGAGGGAAAACAATTGGTATGGGTCGTACGTAAAAACCCGCAAAGGTATACGTTGGAACCCACATTTATAAAATAAATAAAAATGTACAAGGATTTTATCATTTTCAATTTGTAACACGGTTTTTTTTTTATTTTGTTTTTTGTTACTCGCCTTCGCACGGTCGAACTCGAGACTGTAATTTTTGAGATACATCGAGCCACTGCGGGGTATCTCTTCACCGGTTAACATTCTGAAAGTCGTACTCTTGCCAGCACCGTTAACACCAAGAAGACCAAAACACTCGAACTGCTTTACTCGAAAACTGATACCCCTTACGACATTTAACTTTCCATAATTCTTGACGAGCTCGTGCACGAGAAAGATATTTTCCGAATCGATCGACGATCGATCTTGTTCTGTTAAAAGAAAAGCACTTTTTTTACAAATTGATTTTGCAAATTGGACGCTTACACAGTTTCGTTGAATTTTTACGTGTCGCTGTTGGAACTAAATTTCCAAAAATATTTATTTTCAAATGGTATTTACACGAAATACTTTTTGTAACGTTTTTTTTGCAAATATTCGTATCTCGAATAATTTTTTTTCTTTTAAATTCGTACCGAAATACTTGGATAAGTTCATAATTTGAAAAACTCCACTCACGATTCATTGATAATTTCGATGTTTCCGATGCCACGAGATTTGCCTCTTGTTTTACGAGTTCGTCAATCGGCGAGTCCGGTGTCTCGATCCCGCGACGTTGTAAACGTGTCGCAAGTTTGAACAACAATTTTTGTTCAAGCACGAATATAATGAAGAAAAATAAAATTGTCGAACAGGTCATCCACACCAGACTCTGGTCGAGGCTAATGAAATCGGGACTTTCGACGAAATACGGTAGGGGCTTGTTGCAGGAGCCATTGTGACATTCGAGAACTGGAATAAAGGAGAAGAAAAAAGTATTTTTTTCAATTAGTGAAATCGTAAAGAAATCATAAAAAGTAAATTATTTTCGAATTCACTGACTTATGATTTCTTTTTTAATGCTCGAAACTACTTCTTTTTTTTTCCAGAAATTTGCAGAACTTCGTGTATTTGATAATAAATAATTGTACTTATTCTTTTCAATATCGAGAACACATATTCACACGTATATTCTATTATGAATAAATGTATATTTATTATCGATTACTCGAGAAGAGTAGTTGAATTTTTTTTTCCAAATATAATTTTATTTTCTTTCGAATTAATTGCCAATTAAAGGTTAAGTAATTGTGTAATATCTTACAGCAGCATGGATCTTTGCTCTTTCTCATGCAGGTAACTTCGAGAAGTCTGTGTGGCATACGTCGACATCGGGCATTTTGTAGAACAACACCGAAGAACGATACGTGACCGTAAATAAAACTCATGTGTGGAAATAGAAGAAATATTCGACTCTGAACGAAGCGAAAGCAATCGTATATCTTACTGTCCACTGTTACGGTCAAACCGAGCAGCAGAAAATCGATGAAACCTCGAATGGAACGATTGAATTATTATTTATTTTTTTTACACAAATGATAACATTTTTTACAGAAATTCCAATCGAGTACAAGGAAAACAATTGATAATCCAATGAAAGTGAAGAAAAAAAATTCAAGATAAAGGCAAATAAAAACTTACTCAAGACGATGGGACTTATGCTGAGCAGGACGACACACGTGTTCAACGATTTCTTCAAAAAGGTCAATAAATAAACGAGAGCGAAAACGCTCGCACCAAACAGAAGCAAGATGAGGAAGAATATCACTGGAAAGAAAAAGTACGTTACGTTACGAAAAAATCCTGAAAAACAAATTTCCTATAATCGGAAATAATTTAAAAATCATTCTACAATGCTGAGTTAACGGAAATAGAAAATGTTCCGTACTTATCTCAGTTCCGTGATAATATTGAGTCCCGAACGCACAATCGACAATGACAAAAGTGCCGATCAGTAACATAATCGATACGACATATTGTAGAAGATCAAAAATATATATCGATGCCCAGTACGAGAGGGTCGATGCTCCGGTCATAAACTGCAAATGTTTGATACTCGATAAATTTTCTTGCAACGGTTGCGTGACGTAAAGACCGACAGCTGGTGCGAGAAAAACAATGAGAGCTAGAGTGAAGCCAAAACTATCGGCGGTTGATTGTTGACGCGACGGAGTGAAAGATTGTGGCAATCGTTGAGCCGACAATGATATCGTATAATCGTCATTTCCGGTTAGAACTTTAACGATCGTGTTCGTTAGCATATTTATCGTTGCAGGTATACCGAGATAAGCCGTTCCCGAATAAAAACCATTCGCCAAATAACGTCCGTTTGCGGTTCTGTTGAATTCACCGGACACTATGTATCTGTTCCGATAAACGCTCAAATCGTCGTTCGCGACTTTCAGTAGAGCTGCAAATAAAAATAAGAAAAGTGTTTGATTTGTATCACAAGTTTAGGTTTAAAAAATTCGTTCGGGGGTAAGAAAAAGAGTTTTAATAACTGCATTATTGTAATAATCCATTGTGGGGCCGATCGTTACGAGTTATTAATTTTTGCATAAAAAAAAATGAGTAATCGGCCACAGATGCGTTACACATTTTTATCTTTATTCCGATATATATATTTTTAATGGATATTCAAGTTCAGATAGACGAAGCGGTTCATCTCCGTTTACGGTTTTATTTTAGAAAAATTGACGAGGCAGTTGAGTCCCATTACCCATTCTTTAAATTAACTTGATTAACCATTTTTTCGAAAAAATGAATAACGCAAGTAAGCCCCCGTTAGCTTTTTTTTTTAAGGAAAATGTATAATGCATACGAGTGTATTGTCAATTCTTGTAACAAAAAGTGATGAAAAAAAAAAAAAAAAAAAAAAAAAAAAAAAAAAAAAAAAAATTCAATCAAACTTCTACCCTCGGCCAGACTGCAATTCGTTCCAATGTCCGTCGACGTTGCACCGTACGCCTCGGCGCTTTTCCTATATTTTTCACTCCATATCGAAGCGTCGGAGTACGACAATACTCGCGCGCGGGAATAAGCGTCGAGATTGAATGACATGGCTTTATAACTCGTTGTCGTGCTGCCGTGATCGAGAATCATGACGAGCACCGATATACAGGGCAATAGCATCTGTAAGATAAAAAAACACATAATAAATATGTGTAAGAAATAAAACACTTTTGATAATGTTTTATTTACACTTATGACGAGGGTCCATGGATTTTTCCTGGTGAAAGATAATTTTTTCATGTAATAAGCGTATGTCGATTGGAAAAAGTACTCGAGACCGTTGATCTTGGAAAATGATTTGGCGGGTTCGTCAGTAGAATCTGTCGCGTCACCGTGTTCCTTCGTTACTCTGTATGAAATAATAAAAAACATTCATAAACCCAGTTTATAGAATAATTCTTAATTAATCAATAAGTGTTGATTAACCAATACTTGTAACTTAATTAGTAGCACTATTATGTATTTCCATTGCTCGGATTCACTCGGTTCTCGTATCCTATCCCTAATATTACAGAAATTGACCGCCCCGCGACTCTGTACATAACGACATTTAAATTCCAGCACTTATAAAATAGCTAAAACTAAGCGTAAAAAAATATATATTTCACGAGACCTTGTAAACACTAATTGCTTATCGTTAGCAATTCATTTTATTCTTGTACCCGTTATTATCCTTTATTCATCCTCTCCCACTTCGGTTCTCCATTTTTCCTCTTACATAGTTTCTCGAATTCGTTCGTGTATCTACATACATGTCATCTACCGGTATTCCCATTAAAGGTTTCTCACCCACTTTTCCACCCAATTCTATATTTGTGTTATTTTAATTTTTCTTCAAAAATGTATCAAAAATCAAGAAAACCTCGCTCTATCCAGTTGAGACAGAGAAAAATGGTGAAAATTGAAACTTGCACGCATTGCCTCCGCATCATTTTTGTATATACAAAAGGCTTCCTATATAAGGAGGACAAAATTGAAAAAGTCTCTTGCTCACAGAGGAAAATTTGTTTATATGGATATACGCTTATATATGGACAAAGGATCGGCAAGCAATGCGCGAGTTTCAATTTGCATCATCTTTAATAAGCTTCCTCGTCTCTCCGGATACCCAAATGTCCTCTAGATCCTAGAGCGCTCTTTCCATATCGGTGAATATCCCCGCGACGCGTTAATTTAAAAATTTCAACTAGTATAAAAATCATGAACCGTAACAACCTGAGAAATACTTGTTCGAGAGTAATGATCGAGACGCTGAGTCCCGTGACGCCCAGCTTCTTCTTTTCCTTCTCTAAAGTGTCGAGGGCGTTGGGCAAATTTTCCGCAAATGGAATCGCCAAAACGGCTTGTCCATCGTCCTGGCTCAAAAGCTGCGCGTTAAGACCAATCTCTTCGATGATTTTACGAGGATCGCACGAAGACTCGGTCGACAATGTCACCTCGACTCGGCCATCACCTTAAATTAACGATTTAATCGTAACGAGAAAAATAATAATTTTTATGAAAATGTACGGAATCGCCAAGATTTTATGGTTTAGAATTTTTTGAAAAATTATGTGAAAAAAGTTGTGATTGCAAGTTTTTTATTTCGTTCTCGAAATTGCAAATAATGCTCGAGAAGCTTCCTCGACGAGGCAGCCAAAATTGAGAATAATTGTTCCTTATAAGATTTCGAGTATTGTATGAAATTTCGAGGAAGCCGTTTGCTACGTTCAATCGCAGCCTTTTTTCGTCAATACTAATATTACCGTAGAGTTTTTTGAGAAACATCGACGTTCCGTAACTTCGCATTATTCCTGAGTGAATAATGGCGACTCGATCGCCGAGTATGTCGGCTTCTTCCATATCGTGGGTGCTTATAAGAATTGTTTTTTCTCCGCGTAATTTCTATTTATAAAAACATAAAAATACTAAAATTATAATCAGCATTGGGATACTAGTTATTAATTTCAGATTCTTTTTTTTTTTTTCGTGTACCAGTATGATGTCCCAAACTTCACGTTTGCTCTCGGCATCCATTCCGGACGTTGGCTCATCGAGTATCAGTACCTTTTGATAAAATAATCAAATAATTCCTGAATAATACTAGTAATGATGTCAAGATGAAGAAAAAATACGTGTTATCGCAATTTATTGGTTACTATCATGTTGTAACTTTTATGAGATATTATTTTATTTTTAAAACTCACGCTTGCATCCCCTATAACAGCCATTGCCAAACACATTCTTCGCTTCTGACCGCCCGACAATTTTCTCGCGAGTGAATTTTTCTTGTCGGACAAATTAACCTTGCTCAAAAGTATCTCAACTTCCTCCTCCAATTGACTCCTACGTTTGTCCTTTGCTTTGAGCTAAAAGTCATTTATTAAAATAAGGAATTTCGAAATTTTTTATCGAAAGTACTGATAAAAACTTGAAAAATAAAAGTGCGTGTCTGTGTGAGTTTCTCCATTATTTTTTATAAATTCCGTTAATGTTTGACTCGTACTAATTGCGTCCAAACTAATTATGATGCGAACGGATTTTTTTTATTATTTTTTTCGAACAATTCCATTGGTACGCAGTTTCCATTAAGATGGAATGACTAAACTTTGATTTTGAGGCGTTTTTTCACTTTTTCGAAAGCTTCCATCGATACCTAATTTCCCAAAATTCCACTGGCAATATGTAATTTTCCACTTACCGGTCTAAAACTTTTTGCACAAAGAAAAAATTTTGAACCATTATTAAAAACCGTCTACCATCGAGTTTGACGAATTGATCGACACTTGGATTAAATGAATTTTTTTTTTCCGAAAAATATAAATATCAATTTTCAAGCTATCGGGGTCATATAATTTTTTACCCGAAACGGACCATTATTGAAAACTGTCGGCTATTGGTATCGAAGGGAATCCCAAGAGACGTTTAGAAATTATGATTTTTTAAATTATTTTCGAGAACAAAATCAATAAAGCGCTTGCGTCAGCGAGATATAGAAAAATAACTGAGAGATAAATGTGAAAGTTTTTTTTACTTATTTTATAATTAGACGATGGAATTTGTGCAATACCCACCATACCAAAGAACAATACTTGTTCGTGGACGCTTAAATCCGGAAAAACCATATTTTCCTGCGGACACAGGCCCAAATTTCGACGCACAGCGTCGAGCTCGTACTGTACATTT
Source organism: Oxytorus armatus (assembly GCA_958009045.1). NCBI lineage: Eukaryota > Metazoa > Arthropoda > Insecta > Hymenoptera > Ichneumonidae > Oxytorus > Oxytorus armatus. The sequence goes on from OY253755.1 coordinate 87,038, forward strand.
TGACCATTTATAAAAACCATACCCTCGGTAGAGCTCGTAAGACCCGAGAGTATCGACATCATTGTAGTTTTACCGGCGCCATTGTGGCCGAGCAAAGCGGTTATTTGGCCCTTGTAAAAATCAACATTAATGCCACGCAGCGCGTGTACGTGCGTGCCACGAAACCAGGCGGTGATGTACGATTTTTTTAATTCACGTATCTGTATTCCCGGTACGAGCGTATCCGCGGGCACTTTCTCAAATTCTCTCTGATCGTCACGATTGTAATCCATTCTCGTTATTGTCACGTCGTGAAAAACTTTATTAGCCTTCTGAAATAGAAACGGTTCTTTTCACGTCACGGCATTAAAAATATATTTTTTTTTTGCCTTCTCACAGAGGAAGCTTTGTGATGCGCGAAAACATCGGAAAATAACATTTAGAAGAAGTGTCTGGACGCGTGGAGTGCGTGTAAGGACCGTGGAAAATTTTGAGGGAACGGTTTTCAATTAGAGCGCTACCGCTGACACAGCTTTGCTTACTGAAATTTTTATAGAAATTGTTTTCTTTCCCGATTTTTGACACCGGGTTTTAAATTTCCGAAACAGTGGATGAAATACATTTAAATAACGCGGAGAACTGGAAAATTGGATGTTGCTTCGTCTAAATTATTTTATCCCGCTTACGAAGTTTCAGCCATGAATTCGTACAAAGATGAAAAACTAACTCGTTCGATAAACGAAAAATTTGTGAGTGAGATAAAAAAACGAGGACGCAACTTTTCGAATTTGCACGCCGTTTTTTCGACTAACATTATGAAAATATGAATAAAAGAAAAACATCGAACCTTCAGAAAGAATAAAGGACTCTGTGCCACGCCGTATTTGCCTGGTCGCACAGCGTACACGTAAATCGTCATGAAAAAATGTATTACGATACCCATCAGTGAGAATAACAACAAAACGCCGATGCAACTCTCGCCGGGAGCCATTACATCGCCGTTAGAAAATATATTGCTCCACTGTATGCCAATCACTGTAAAAAAAATTCATATTAGAGAAACAAGACGATTTTGTTTGTTGAAAAAAAAAATTATTAGTTAATTCGATCATCGCGAGAAAGTGAAAGCTATAAATAGTAGGTCAATAAAACTCACGTCTACTCTCGTAGGAATTAATTTCACCGAAGATGCGTGTTAATAAAAAATTTGGACTAAGAATTCCCAGATAAATGAGAAAATGTCGTAATTTCGAACCCGTCGAATATTTGTTTATTATATCCATTAACAGCGTTAGCATGATCGCGGCGAAAACGCCGTGTGAAGCTGTTAAAAAGATGAGAGAAAAAAGACAGTAACAAATATTAATAACAAGAAAAATAAAAATTCATTATTGCCAAAGATAAATAATAATAGTAATAATCCTTCCTTTAAAAATTGCACCCAATATAATAAATATTAATATAATATATATATATATATATATATATATACATATATATATATATATATAATAAAATATTGACATTCGATTACTCACTTTTCCACAAATAAGCCGTGATATGCATGCCAAATGCTATTACGTGACACACGTGCACCGTCAAAACGATCCATATTATGAAACTATTGCCGTATGTCAAATACGGTATGACCGTTGGTGGAAGAAAATATTTCAGCATTATAACAATCGGTGTGAGATATATTATACTGAAGAATACTCCGCTTATCAACCAGCTGAACAAATTTTGATGGTTCTTAACGCCATTCACCGACATCAGAATCTGGCGATGATAGAAAACAAAAAAAAACGTAAAATTTTAACGTTCATTTCATATTTTTCACGATTTTTACTTCCATTCAGCGCGTTTGGCAGATTCATCAAATGTTTTGTAAGAATAAAATGAAAACAAAGATGCTCAACAAACGAGCTGAAAAAAAAATGACTCGATATAATACAAAGTTATTTAAGCTTGAAATTTACTTTGAATTTCTAAAAAATTACTCAAACTCAAACATTGAAATTAGCAAAAAGTAATTTTGGATTATGTCGAGTAATTTTTTGTTCATTGTAAAACGATTTGAAAACAAAAAAAATGATGATAAAAAAACCATAATCTTTAGCTATTTACTAATTTTGTAACATTAATCGAAATAGTGAATTTTTTTTTACAACTGTATGAAATAATTCTTAAAAACGATTAAGTTGAAAGAAAAAGAATATTAGCAGTTAATAGAAATTGTGTGGATCTAAAATTTTTCTTTTTAATCTCATCGATTCCATGGAAGGACTATATACAGGTTTCACGTTGCGTGAAACGAGATCTTATAAAACTCGACACTCGACATTGTTTGTTATACGGTTATTCGTGACTCACGTTGATACCAATGTGTTTTTCATTCGTTGGGAAAGTCACTTCAACGCACATAACAACGAGAAACGCCAATCTCGCAAGTTCAGCGAACACCTCGCCCGCTTTCAGGGTTACTTTGTCAATGAAGATGTACGGTGGATAGGGCATTTGTTGAATTGATATCTAGAAGTTAAAAAAAAATATTACAAATTTTTGTAATATTTCGTAAGAAACCGTTGGGACGTTTATATATTTAGCAAAATCAGTAAATTGTTCTAACTTTAGTAAATTTTGGAGAATGATAGTAGAGAATGATGGAACTTTGTAACCGACGAAAATTAGAAGCTGCCTCTATGAGGAAGACAATTGAGGAAGACAAACATTTGTTTATAAATAGTGAGGAACAAATGTTTCAGTTTCTCATCTTTTTAGTATTGCTAAATAATAAAATTGAATTAATCGTACATCCGTTGGCGCCGATGAGAAATTCGTTGCCATTTGTATGTAAGCCTGGTCAAGGCACATTTGCATATGCGCAAAAGGAGTGTAGCCAAACGCCAATGTTGCACCATCGCCATTTTCCTCCTCCTCGTAAAGTTCCTCCGGCAATCGTCTCGAGGTACGAATTTTGTAACGCAAGTTCTTCGGTAAGCTCGAATTTATCATCGTCTCGAATATTATACCCATACAATCGGTGTAAGGCTCCGCGGACTGGACACTCGAGAATTCTGCCAGCATGAGTTCCTCGCTCGTCGTACCAATAATCTCTGAAATTCTTACGTTAATGAGTTTTAGTAATGCGTTTTTTTTAGAATGTAAAAAAATGTTTACACGCTTAATTTATATTTTCCAAAAACCAATCGATGTATCGTTGATTTAGAAAAAAAAATGAAATCTTAAAAATGAACATTTTTTATTATTACGTTTAGAAGTGATATTCATGCAATTTCGTGTAATCTCCATAATTTCCTCCGTCTTAACGTTAATCGGTGTGTAACGTATTTGAAAATCCGTCAGCGAAATTGGGTAATCACGCGGATACTCGATCGGATGATCAGTATTTTCCGTCATTACGATTGGTTCGGAACCCGATAACCATCGAAACAATTGACCAAAGGTAAACAGAACTAGCGGTATCGTTATCTCCACAAACAGTAACATTTTCCAATGTTTTTTCCGTACAATCAGATTTTTTCGCATTAAAATGTTTAATATACGGACGTATTCAGCCATTGTTCATGGAGCGAAAAACAACATCAAAAAATTTCGTTATCTCCACTCTTTTCGATTTTGTGTCGTCCTTGTTTTGTCGTCGACGTCCGGATAAAGATTAGATAAGATTTTTCAACTGCGGAAGCTAGAAAAATAAAAAAACAATTTTCATTATTACTCGATTATCGTTGTATTTTATTTTTTCAAATTTTTCTATGAAATTTTTCTCAATTACAAATCGTAAGTGAAATAAACTGTGAGGATAAAGAATCAACAACGGAGGACGTGCGGTTGGTGCGTGGATCTCGCGACTACCCAACTTAAGCGGTTTTATCCACAGCCACTACTTGGATGGGTGACCGTGTAGTCACGCACTCGCAGACGCGCCGACCGTTCAACGCGGAAATAGTTTTATTGAGTTTCCAATATGGTAAATACAACCGAAACTCGGTTAAAACAAAGCTATCCGTATCGCCACAGGTATTTCACATTTTCCGTGTCCATGGCAAATGCGATACGGCGCAGCTGAGACATCCTCGGTCGCAACGGATGTTAGGGTAGGAAGTAATAGGGTCAGAAATGAAAAAAATGATATTGGGAAGGGTCGTTATGTAAAAATCCGAAAGGGGTATGAACGGAGCAACATTAAAAGATATAAAGATGAAGTAGAAAATTGTTAAATTACGTTTGAAGTAGCGGTAAGCAAAGCTTGCGAACGAGAATAATTTCTTTTTGTGTAATTCTAATGCCAAATAAATATTGGGTGACGCGGAGGAATTTGAGAAAACGGTAAGAGAAAAACTGAGAATCAAAGCGCGCAAGGATGAATAAAAGGAAAATATAGGAATAAGAATGAGCAAACGGTTAGTAGTAACGAACTGCTGCATTTATAATGAAAATATCTTGTGAAATATATATCTTTTACGCTCGGTTTTAACTATTTTGTAAGAGTTGAAATTTAAATTTTGATATGTAAACAGTCTTGGGGCACCAACTTCTGTAGTGTGTAAGGGATAAACTGTAAAAGGCAAGAAAAGCTATAGAATGGAAACAGAAGCTATACTACTACTACCACTACTACTTTACCAAGAAAAATTCATTTGTTTCTATGGGAACGCTGGTATCCAACATTTGACACTATATCGTAGTTGCAAAAAAATATTTCAACTTGCCTCCAAAACGGTTTTTCTCTTATTCGTATTATCGAAAAAAATATGCTACACTTTTTCCAAATCTCGACTACGTCTGACTCATATTTTCGTGAAGTTTTCACAATTTCCAAAATTGCGAAGCACGCGTCAATGACAATAAACGTATGGAAATTACGAAGGAATAAAAGCAACGACTGAGAAAACGGGAATTTCTGCTCTCATATCGATGTTTTTTTTTAACTGGCCACTCGTCGCGATTATTTGTCGTCGTGCACAATAGATAACGCGATAATTGATGTCATTTCAAAATGAAAATCGATAGTACACCCACGTTGGCAAAGTAACAGCGACATATAAGCTTTTTCCCACGATTTATATATACGTCACACTAGGCTATTACCGATGCATAACTGTATAACACGCGATAACACACTGGACTGCACTCGGTAGTTTGACAGATGATGTTGAGCATGAAAAGAATGATCGAACGGTAGAAGGTTAGCGGCAAAGAATGGAAAAGTTTATCGAGAGAGAATTTGGCACTTTCGCCAACTGTGGGTGAGAATGGATAACTGATTTATCGACCGAGAAAATAGTTTCGCTAACGCGCATATTTACAGAGAATCGTTGTATACGGAACATCGATACCGCAAGCAAAAACTGTCGATAGCTAACGACGGCCTGAATTATCGATTATTTATAACGGCCAAAAAATTGGCTCAGTATCGTAACGATTCATCCGTTTGCCTCTATAGTTTCCTTCCAAGGAAGAATCTGGTTGGAAAAAATGGAATCTAAGAAAATGGGAAACTCCCATCAATGCTGCATTAAGCCGGTAAAATACCGGTTCCTTTGTCCGGTAAAATACCGGTTCCTTTGTCCGGTAAAATACCGGTTCCTTTGTCCGGTAAAGTACCGGACAAGAGAAAATTTCCACAAGCTGTGGAACTAGAATGAGCGGTGAAGACACAAGATCGAAAGTCGATGATGGTTTAGCACCGGTAGAAAAAAATAAAACTGCAACGGTTGCTAATAAACTGAAATGAAAAGGACCGAACGAAAAAACAAACGAGCTTGCAACAGAATGGTTATGCTTAATACTCGCTGCATTAGCGGATTGCAAAACGGATCAAGTGCGTCGAACGATGGAAAAATGGCAAAGAAAAATTTAATTTGGAAATTTCAATTTTGAAAGAACAACCGCCAAAAGGAAGAAAGAAGAAGTCGCGGTGAAGCAAACGGAATCGGAATGGAAAAGGTTTGTATTGCAAAAATAACGTATAACATTCCAATATAACCCCAATAAGTTATAAAATGTGATCTTTTATTTTATATAAAAAGAAGTTGCGATTATAAAATGTACGAGTATGTGTATTTAAGGAAAGTACAATTAATTTTTATTTTCGTATAGTTTGGGGATGGGCTGAACTCAGTTTATGATTCGATCAACACGTTGGAGGAACGGGGCGTTATAGGTTCAATTTGAACCGCGTGATTGGTAACTAGATCTTTCGTCGAATGATATGGGCAAAATGTAGCGATCTAGGGTTCGAACTAAAACGCGTTCCAAAGAGCAGCTTGGCCAAGCCGAGGGGCCATTCTGAACCGGACGCAATATCATAGTGTCTGACAGCCAATTGCAAGGGAGATTCCAGCGGAAAGGCGCGACTCTCATAGGCTATTTTGGTTTTGCGTCAGACGCTATGAATTACGTCTGGTTCAGAATCGCCCCTCAGCAGGGCACAGAGTGCCGTAGGCTGTCACAGCGTGTCGTTGTGTGTCTCGTTCGAAAACTCGTTCGAAAACTCCCCATATTTTTCCTTCGTCAACCGCCATCTGGTTCGCCTCTATGCTCGATGAGCGCGTCTCGTGTCGGGGGTTGTATCGCGTGACGCGCATGTACCACAAACATTTTTCGATCAAAGGCCGAACGTCCGAAACAGAAATAAATAATAATAGACGGTTCGCGATGTCCTTGACCCGCGCGCCGGTACAGCTCAATCACCGAACAAAATATCTTTATCGAGCGCAACGATTCACAGTGAATTTAATCGTATAAATTACACTAACGAGCAAGTCCATTGACTGGCTCTCCGTTGACACTGCGAGAGTGGGACATTGTGGGGCATGACGTCACGCGTGAACGAGCGCTATCGACGCGAACAGGAGGAATTCGTTTCGAATCATGGCGGCAGTTCATCGAGAGACGTTCTTCTCGCGATTCTCCCAAACATTTGCGGGCTTCTTCTTACGGCATCGACCCTGGCGCTCGTTGGAAAGCGTATAAATCGAAATTTACGAAATGTTCTCGAATTTTCCTTAAACATAGTGCCATGTGTATTGTGCTGCACCGTGTTATCGGAATCAGTGACGATAATATGTCTGACAATGCTGACAATATCAATCATCAATTTGACACTGATCATCGCGCGTAATCGAATAAACAAAAAATCTTTCGTTCGTCCGTATCGCGATCGTAGACCATTTCTGACAAATTTTCGGGCGCTCACCAACGTAATAACCGCTGTGTGCATTCTCGCGGTTGATTTTCCAATATTTCCCCGTAAATTTGCGAAAACCGAGACTTACGGTTACAGCCTCATGGACACCGGTGTCGGACTGTTTGTCGTTGCTAATGCCCTCGTAGCTCCCGAATCACGAAACTTCGCGGAGCCACAGGGTGAATCGTTGTTACGAAAAATGGCGGTAAATTCGAAAGTATGCGTGAGAAATTCCGCCCCACTCTTGATACTCGGTCTTGGACGTTTCGTCGCAATTGAATTTTCATCCTATCAGATGCACGTTACCGAGTACGGTGTACATTGGAATTTTTTCGTAACACTGGCATTCGTTAAAATGCTAACGAGCACAATAGCGACGGCTGTTAGTTCGCGTTATTCATTGTTATCGGGCATATGGATTATTGCGATGCACGAGTACGCCCTTGGCACGAGAGGTCTCAAGGATTGGATACTCGGTGATGCACCAAGAAATGACTTTGTCTCGGCGAATCGCGAGGGCCTTATTTCCGTGCCGGGTTACGTTGGTCTTTATCTTATTGGGATTGCTATTGGACGATTGATTCATTCGACCTACGAGAGTCATGAAAAACGTGCAAAATTATCGAACGAACGTTATTCCGTGAAATTATCGGTTTATGGGCGTCAAGTTTCCTTCGAGTACAACGATTCGATGATACTGTGCGTCAAGTTGTCCCTCATTGCGGTTCAAGCTTGCGCGGCAACGCTCTACTGCGACTCGTACTTTCGTGTTTCAAGACGTTTGGCCAATGCCGGCTATTGCTGCTGGATCGCAACACTCAGCTGCACGTTACTAACGTTACTTCTGCTCGTTGAGATTAAAACTGACATTATTGTGAATGCCGCGAGCGAAAATGTTGTATCAATCGGGAGAAACGTTGATGAACGTGGAAAGAGAAAGAAGAGAGTCGGATTTGATCTCGATGAGCGTGATAATGAAGAGACAACAATAATGCGAGTACCCGAGATCTTCGAGGCTGTTAATTACAATGGATTAGCTTTTTTTCTTGTCGCCAATCTCTTTACCGGCCTCGTTAATATGTCCATGAAAACGCTCTACGTCAGTCGGAATACGGCTTTACAAATTATCATCGGTTATATGGCTCTGTGTATATTCCTTGCTCTTGTACTTTATCGATACAAAGTTCAGATGAAATTGTAAACGTTTTAAAAATTCTTTTGTACTTTTCTATCTTTCCGGAAGTTAAAAATCTAGGTTATTAGAAATGGTCTCTAGGATCCTTTTCAACTTGCCGAATACAATAAACCGTATATATATCGTGAATCCCAAACGAACGATTCCTTCGGGTTTTAATCTCTTTCCGATGTACCTCAATTGAATTTAATTTTCAGATTCTGACTACTTATGAAACATCCGGAAGGCTCAATATAATTAAAATTAATTCTTGGATAAATAATTTTTTAAATACCGGTTGTTTTTTGATTTTCTTTTAAATATCAGTTCACAGCTTTTTGTACAATGTCACACCCCTCTATGTATATGTGTATATATATATATATATATATATATATTAGGGCGATTTTTTTTTCGACTATTTTTTTTCTCGTCCCCACCTGAAATTTTGTTGGATATGTCGAAAAACAAATTCTGGCTGTAACTTTCAGGGAATTTGTTTTTTGACGTATCAACAAAATTTCAGGTGAGGACTGAGAAAGAAAAATCGCGCTAATATATATATAATAAAACACGATTTTCGATTGATCTAATACACATGATCGCGAGGACTCGCAATCAAGTGTATTAGATTTTTGTTTTTTTTTTTCTATTAATATGGGAATGTCTTCCATCCTTTCGATGCAATATTTTCTCGCACCAACGACAAACTATCAGTTTTCAGTGCATAGGAACATTGATACATTTTTAGGTGTTTGTTTGTTTTGTTTTTTATATTCGAAAAAAAAAGCATCGTCAGAGTTCGTCCTTACCCCCAATTCTTCCTTCTACTTTGGCTTTCTCGTTAGTGTTAATATTTTTACTTGTCCGATCGACAAATTCATGAAACTCATTATTATCTCTAACGTGTTTCGCAGCCTTCGAGACTATCCTCACGAATTCGTCCACGTCGAAACTGTAATTTGTAAATTTCGCGTGGGCACCGCCATCCGGATGCGTTCCCTTGTAGGAAAAACATAAAATAAATAACCTTATTTGTACGAACGCGAATTTCTCTCAATAATTATTGTTATTATTATTGGTGTTGCTGTTGTTATTTCTCTTACCGGATCTTGCTGAAACAATTTGTCATCTTTTTCCCAAGTAAAATACTTGACACCGCGAAGCCTCGCGAGATCTTTATAGCAACTGGCGTCTTCACAGTTGTATCTGAGAAATAATATAAAAATTTCTCTTTGTATTATAAAGTGTAGTAGCGTAAGAGAAAAATTTCTTTTTGTATTGTAGCGTAAAGAAAAAACTTGCAATTCAAAAATCGCTGCCCAATCGGGTAAAAACATCGCGTGTGTCAATCCAGCCCCGTGAATTCCAATAAAAACGTCTGTATTTCTCGTTACTTCGAGCTGTTTCTTGAAATTCATGTCCCTGTTGTAGACGACCTGTAAAAATATATGATCTAAACTAATTTAACGATAGGCGTAATGTCGATATCGTAATAATCGATACAAACGAGTATCCAACTCCTGAATTAGAAAACAATCAAAATTTTGGTCCTCGAAAAAAAAGATTGAGTTGATAAAGACTAACGCATGTAAGAAATAGCGTAGCAGTCACTTTTGTTGCTCTCGATTCAAACAAACGGTTTATGCCTTCTCGGCAGTCCACTCATTGCGAGTCAAACTGTCGGATTAGAGCACGGAGATCCGGGCCCTCTATATTTTATTCTGTCGCAGAGCAAATGGGAAAGGACGTACAAATATGAGAAGATATACTATGAAAACAGTAATATCGCGGATCAAACGATAAATGATCAATGTCATGACCCTGCTAAATCATAAAAGATGATTTTTTTTACCGTTGGCAAACAAAAATAACAAAACACGAACGCAAAGGCGTTGTCGCAAATATTTTTATTTCTTCATTATCTCACCTTCTTGACGTGATATTCCGGATTTTTCTTGAGTGCATCCACGAGCTCGTCCTCGTTCAGTATTCTCCTGTATCTCGTCTCTCTGCTGAGCAGCGTTACGCGAATTCTCGATGTTTTTCTTTCGTGCAGAGGAATACGAAGACGGTGCAAAAAATGCTCACTGAAGGCTTTGAATAATCCGCTGTTTTCGCAACCGTAAATCTGCAAAAATGTATATGTTACTTGACGGATTAAAAATAAAAAATAAAAATAAAACATTGAATAATTCAAACGACAAATTCAAGAACACGGATGAAATATAAATGTTTGCAAATTATAATTTACGAGTGGGGTGTTGTAGTAAAGTCCAAAAATCATTCGGGGCAGCAACGGTAGAATCAAATTTTTGAAGCAAACTGTTTTGCCGCGAAATGTCTTCAAGTCCCACAGGGGATTTCTTGTGAACGCTTCGAAGCTGTCTTGAAACGCCGAACGATAACTGAAATTAGATTGAAAAAAAAACGTACGAGTTAGAAAGTTGCATATATTGCTTCCTTATTATTTTATCTCTCTCGCAAATCCTCCTCCGTGAGCAAGTTAATGTCTCCAATTTTGGCTTTCTCATAGAGGAAGTTTCGGTGAGAGTGAGATAAAATAACGAGAAAACAAAGTAAGTTTTGTTTTCTAATTTGCACGTTTTTTTTTTTTTTTTTTTTTCTACTAAACTTGATCCGAACCACGGGTGTACTAAACCCTATTTAGTGAAAATTTATTAAAGCCAGAGCGAGCGCGCTAATTTTGCAAATTAGCGTGAGCGCGTGCTATTTTGTTAATTTAACAACAACAAAAATATAATACTTCAAACATTCAACATTTTAAAAATTGCGAAAGTTTAAGTAAACATATACAAGGTACCAAATAAAGGCACCAAAAAAGGAAACGGAAAATTGAAAAAAATTCAAATTTTTAATTAATTCTCCACTATTTCACTGATTTTCGGCCAATTCATAACGAACCGTCTTCCAATAATACTGTCTACTCGTGAAAGAAAAATGGGCTCGATATCTTTAAATTTGCGGAAATTAAAGCGATCACGGACTTTTAACTTGTAATTGAAAATTTAATCAAAACCCAATTCCTTCAGCGTTCCTCGCCACACACAATACCAAACATCCTTTTTTCCCTAGTCTATTTTCGCAGAACATTTCGATACGATATCTGGAAATTTACGAAAGTTAGAGTGAAATTTTACCTGTAACTTTCCCATATCATAACGTGATTGTCGGTCGTGAAGGTTGACCAATGTGATAAATTCACGTGGAGCGAGGCGTACAGATTGAAGAAATCGCAGAAGTGATGATATAAATTAACTGCTGCAACAGATAGGACCTGTACAATGCATAGGATAAATAGTAATAACGTGTCTTTTCCAAGACTCATACGAGATAATAATAACCACTTATTCCTTATAATTTCTTTCTTTTTCATTTCTGACAAATTATTATTATTGTTGGTATTATTCATCAGTAGGGCCCGAAAGTTCGTACAGGATTCGTCACTGCAAGATTGAAAACACTCGGAAGAGTGTGCGAAGGTTCAACTTTTTTACGAAGGACGCACTTCCAAGCCCTATGTATCACTTGTATTATTGCTATTACAGTAATGATTAATTATAACGAATGAGTAAATTATAATTTATTGTAATATTAATCATTTTCGATCGGCATAATTTTCCATTTTTGTTTAAGTTAAAGAAGAATTTAACGAAAGTAACGTGTAATAGAAAGAAAAAATGATAGTTGTATCGTGGTACGAATGCTTACTGGCATCGATCTTCATGATGTACGTTGGCTCGTTGATCACAACGTCGCAGTCACCCTCGACTATCGGTCTTCTCGTCAATTTACGAAAATTTCGGACTTCCGGTCCCCAAGACTGGAGGGCGCTTATGTGATCCGCATTATCATTGAGCCTTTGCTCTTTCATTCTGAAGAGAAAAAAAAAGCAAGTACGTACGCTAAGAAATTATTTGACTGAGGCAAAAAAAAATGTTATGAATTAACAATTTATTATTGTTTGTTAATTAGAAATTCTTACTTGCAATAACCCCCGATTTGCCCCACTTTTAGGACATCCATTTTGTATCGCATGGGCTCGCTTCTATGGGCCAAATCGGTAAAATTTATCATGATATTTCTTCCCCTGCAGAACCTCAAATGTTCCGTACACTCCAAGCTCGAATCATCCTTAAAATAAATTAAAAGGCACGAAAAAACTTGTGATAATTGGAAATTGCATATTCCGTCCTCTTAATTTTCGCACATTCACAAATTTTCCTCTACGAGCAAGAGGCTTCTTAAATTTTCGCTTCCTCATAGAGCGAACCTTTGTGTATGCGTAAAAATTATGAGGAAGCCATTTTCAATTTGCATCTTCTTTGTCTCCCTGAAATTGTTACCGTGAGGTTTGCCGAATTTATAATGCATTTTTCGGAAAAAACTACTATACTACCATAAATATAGAATGCGTTAATCGATTAGCTCTGAATTCAATACCAAATTCCTTCCATACAACCCAATTCATGTAAGAATTAGTCCTCTAACCTATTTTTATGGCAAGTACCACTTCGACGGTTGTTAATGTAAACTAACATAGAATTTCTTATAAAGTACAAAAATTTCAAAAAATTTTAAATTTAATAAAACCTTACTCCCTCCGCCGATTAAATTATATAACTTTGGAACGGCTCGATCGATTTTCTCTACATTCAGTAACGAACTGCATTTTATAATAATCAATTTGTGTAGAAAGTACTAGTCTGATTGCCTGAAATTTTTAAGATGTTATGAAATCCAAAAAAAATTGTTAATCCCCACAAAAAACGTATCGAAGAACGGATCTTCACCGATTTAACCGAGAATACTAAACAAAACGAAATTTCAGTCCGAAAGCTGAAACCAATTCGAAGATACGGCAGTTACAATTTTTTCCATTTCCGTTCATATTATTATTATTATTATTATTATTATTATTATTATTATTATTATTATTATTATTATTATTATTATTATTATTATTATTATTATTATTATTATTATTATTATTATTATTGTTATTATTATTGATAGTACCTAATAGATGCACAGAATTCGATCTCCACTAGAATAGGTGATTTTTTCGTATAAGATATGATAAATTGACGTTGTATCATTCAGACATGTAACCAATAGCCCGACTTACCAAAAAAAGTGGCTCGCACATAATCATCATTTCCTTTCTCTGATCCCTGACGTAACCAAAGTCGCCCTGTGCGTAAAAAGTTTCGACTTGTGCTTTTTTCGTAGCGACCCATCCCTTGTGATCACCGGAACAGCGAGGAATAGAAAATGCGTTATCCATTTTGCAGTTATCCTCGTAGCCCCAGCATGCTTTCTTATTGAGTTCATTCTGACGGTAAATAAAAAAAATAGAAAAATAAAAAACAAAACAAAACCCCTTCAAAAATTCGTTATTGAACGTAAAAAGAAATAACCAACATTTTTTGTAACTTAATTCTCGTGTGAACATACACGTAATTATAATTCTAATGATAAACAATAAATAATAAATAAATTGTACGTCGGCGTTTAAAAAATGGTGCCTTACCTTATAAGGACAGGCCGAATCGTTACGGCACTCGTCGGCGAGTTTCGGAAAATAATTGAAGTAATATTTAACGTGATCCGGATGAAGATCGATGTCGCGGTAAAATTCGTTTTTCGTGGTATCACGATTGTTTGTGATCACGGTGGTCGCGAGAGTGCCGATAAAGTTGACGATAAGGAACGAGCCACCAACGACGATAAACGATCCTCTTCTGGCCATCGTCGATGACGCTCGAAACGCTGCAAGATCAAGTGCCATAATACCAGGTAAAGTCTACACTCGTATGCCCCAACCGGAAGTTGTTCTTACTCTAGCGCGCGTTTCATCGATGATGATACGTTTGCGTGTGTGTTCGTAAAAAAGGAAGGGAAATAAAAGTAACGGAGGTAGCGAACATCGTGTATTAACACACGTATGGGAAGGAACAGGTGGGTGTGTGACCTCACTGCCGGTGTTGAGAGTGGGAGTGAAATACTGAATTTCATTATATTCAACGTTCTATCGTTTTCTTAGATCGTGAAGAATTAATAAAAACGGTGAGTCATAGAGTATTAATAACATTTTTTTATAAATATCGCAACGGCAATAACAATAATAATATTCATAAAAATAATCATTTTAATTAATTAAAAATTATGCCCGTTCGATCTTACATATTGCTTCCTCATAATTTTTGGGCTCCTCAGAACTTTGCGTACGCGTGAAAATGATGAGGGAGCGCAATATGCAAGTTTCAGTTTGCACTATTTTTCTCTCCATTAACTTGACAAGGTGAGGCTTGCTTGATTTTAAATGCATTTTTTCGAAAAATTCAAAGTAAAAATATAATATATAATTATAAATGTATCTATAATATAGAATGCTTATGTCGATTTTCTTTAAATTTAATACGAAATATCCTTCCATGGTAGACCAAAAATAGCGCGAGCTACCGCCTGAAGGGGATGTAAGTTTATTTTATCCCGATTGGTTGTGCCGTTTGGGAGAAAGGACCGATAAGAATTTTTAGCTGTCAAGCGGTACACGTGCGCCTTCCTCGGAAGGTCTGTTTTACCGATAGGATGTATTGAAACTTTCGGTGGAATACCACTTCTAAAATATCAAACCGAGTGTTTTGAAATTTGGTCGAGTTATTTATTTTCTCTTCGTCGACCCGATAGTGTGAGCTTTGCTTGATCTGTAATACACTTTCGAAAATAATAAAATACCATAAATATAGCATGTTTTTATTGATATTATCTATATTAAATAGCAAATATCCTTTCATAGCACCCACTTGATATAGGAAACAGTCCCTTAACGACATATTACTTTTTATAAAATTGGCTCATGGTAATTTGCCAGATCGTACTTCATTATTCTCGCCTTAAACAAATAATTGCGAGCGGATGTGGTGAAAATTTAAAAATAAATTGTTTATTCTTTGTTACAAAATTCAAAATATTATAATCGATATCTGAATTAGTGTTGAAAAGCACAAACCGTGATTTTATCAGGTGCGAAGGCTCTCTGTGCGAAAGGCTTGACCGTACGGACCTGATAAATAAATCATCTTCGATTTTTATTTAATATAAGAAATGTGCTTTATCACTTGCTCAATTTGATCATGCCTTCGAACAAAAAAAAGTAAAAATTCCACGATGATTTTTATTCAGAATGACTCAACCGGATGGCATCAGGATTTAAAAAAACATTGAGTCATTTGAATCAATTAAAATATGTTGTATTTCAATTGTTTGATTGAACTTACTCATTTTTCCGAGCTGTCCTTGGCCGAGGAAGATCTCGCGACTGTCCGTATGCCAATTCTGGCGCAGACCCGCTGCCGCTGCTTCTCGTTTCTCACTCGGTCGACGACCATCTGACTTTTACTTGTTTCCCTTTTTTTTTTTCCTTCTTCGCACTTTCACGTTTCGCTCGGATCAGCTGTTTCGCCGGATTAACACGGAATGGCTGTACCAGCGCAGACCCGTTAAAACCTCTAAATTTTTCTTTTTCTTTCAAATTTTCCACTCCGCGTACGAAAGTATTTTGTTATATTGAAGATTTTTTTCAAATTCTCACGGTGCGAAAAGAATGGCGTTTCGTTAGAGCTGAAAAACCTCGTCACTCTTTGGAAAAGAGTAATCGATTTTTCAGCAGGCACAATTACCGAGTCCAACGTGGTCCAACGGGAGAATAGATATTATTTCTGGAATGCTTTCACTCCCGGTGGTCGAACGATGAATTTCATGGAAATACCGGAAAAAATTCTTCACCGACCGTTGGTAAGTTGACAACCGTGGGTAAGCTGGCCCAGAATAGGGGGACGAAAATGAAGATAGTGATGTTATTGACCGTCGATGCTAGAGAGAGTACCAACGGTTGGTTAGCTCTAATGAGTAAAAGTGTTGTTTTGGCAGAGAAGAGGGAAATGCGTCTCTCTTCTCTGGTTTTGGTGAGAGAGCCGCGAGAAGATTGCGAATTCCAAGTTACCCAATGAGTAGAGATCCTTTTGACGTTTCAATGTTTGCCAGCTAAAGGGCGTTTAAACGTGATTATCGATATCCAGGCCTTAATTCCACGATATAACGACGATAAGTCGATGCAATTTTCATTACGTACTTTTAAAAATAAAACAATAATTTAGTGAATTATTTTAGCTCGAACATTCGCTATACGGTTGAACGGTAAATATTAAATCTTTACCGATTGAACTTTTTTCTCCGAATAAGACGATGATAAGATATCCATTGTTTGCGGGCAGAAACCATGAAACGGCACATCGAATCCAACGTTTAACGATAAATTTACGACGAGAGGAAATAAAAATTTGTTAAGTTGATGTTCGCGAATAGCGATAAATCGATCCGTGAAGGGGTCGAAGCGACACGGCGAAAAATGTTATTCGGTATGTTTTCTGGTAAAACGGGGAATTCCTTGGCCGTTACAGGAGACTCTTTATCTTCCCGGAGTATCGACAACAACTGATGGCTTCCGTTCCTTCTTCTTCTTCTTCTTCCTTTCTATTCCTCTTCCTCGCACGTTTGTAGAAAAATAAGTATCGTCCGGCACTTGTCTCGCGTAAGAAGGGCCATAAGTATAAAACGAGCGTTCGTAAGAAAGATCGCGGTATAGGAGTGTATCGACGTAACTTAACAGCGATAAGCCCACGAGAAACGCACCCCGTATGTAAATTCAATCGTACAAAAGCTGCGAGCGTTGAATCGTCGCGTTTCGTAGTATCGTCTTCAAGCTCGTTCGACCACTTGGCAAAAAGCCGGAAAAATAATACAGAGACGTCGGATTTTTGACTCGTCTTTATTGTTTCTTGTTTTTGCATCCGCACAGAGGATGCAACGGTTTCGTTCGAAACAAAAGTCTCGAGATTTTAATATCAGAGTACTTAATGTTATTTTAAGACTCAAATCATCGATGCTATTGAACCATCTTTGTAAAAAAAAAAAAAACGTAAATATTGGCGTTCGGATCGGAAACAACTGATACACCGAATTTGTGCCGAGTATCGTGCGTTCTAAACTCACAAATTCCTATTCATATTTATTCCGTGCGAGTGATTCCTCGTATATTTTGGAAAAACAATCTTCCTCGATCTCGTTCGATGGTGCGTTTAAAAAAAAAATATATTTTCGCCATTCGCGATTTGCTCGGTATGATTTTTATGATTTTTATGATTTTTATGATTTTTATGATTTTTATGATTTTTATGATTTTTATGATTTTTATAATTTTTATGATTTTTATGATTTTTATGATTTTTATGATTTTTATGATTTTTATGATTTTCATGATTTTTATTTTCGTCGCGCGGACGTTCACGATTTGACCCGGTGCGAGACCTCTCGTGGATCGTAAATTTCACGCGAGCGTCGTTCGCGAGGTTGTCACCCGGGGTGGTGCTCTCCGAGACTTTACGAGTTGAGCGGAATGCCAAAGCTCTCTCGAGCATGCATGTTTTTCCTTCTTTTTTTCTTTCACAAACATCTATATAGAATAGGTCACAAAAATCGAATTAATAAAGAATAAAAATGATTGTTTTTGTTGCCTCACGGAGGAAGCTTTCCTCTCGTGGATATATTTTTCTTTTCCAGATTTTCATGTCGCACCGCGCAAAATGTCTTGGAAAATGTGTGTTTTAACGCGACTATACCGGGCCAACATTCTTTGATATCGCGCTATCTCCATTGGATACTAGCACTTTTTTTCAAAACTTTACTCAATTAAACGCATAAATTCATCGTAACAGCGAGTACGATTACTAGTTTTGGACGTAAAATTAATTCAAATATTAATCGAATTCGAAAAATGAATTTCTCAGAATCGATTGCTTCTAAAAGAATCATCGGCAGACCGCTTTGTTTTACATAAATTTCATTCGAGACTCTAATAAAAAACACGGATACTCGGAAGGGCCACGTTATTAATATCGCTTTATGAAAAATTCAGATTTTCCACTATTTTCTGGTCATATTAGTTCTTTCGCACTTTCGGATTGTCTAGATTAAACTCTATATGAATTTAATGAGAATCCAACCCGATAACAATCATACTTGTAAACAACAGATTTTGCGTTATGAATTTGAACATTTTATTTGAAATTGAAAATCCAACTCGGTCAATTGGCACGCACACACAGACACGGACATTTTTTTTCTAGATGTGATTCTCGGATGTTTTTCGGCACTTTAACCATTTTAAGCTTACCAACACTAAACACTCGATTTTTATTTTTTCTCACGACACAAAAGCAAAGCAAAAGACAAATAAATTAATTTTTCATATTCAAATAAGCCGGTATTCGGAATTTATGGGAGTAAAAAGTTATCCCGAACTTCGAGATTCTACGATAAGCTTATTTTTATTTTTCGTAAAAATGTTTTTCTGCCAATAATACGCGCAGGCGGGAGGTCCTTCGAGCACTCGAACGTCTCTATAATCTTCTCGTAAAGCGAGGCTCTCGACACGGGGTCGCGCGCGTTCTCCACTATCTATAGCACATGTAACACGCTATATATACATGGGCCATTCCGCGTCAAATCGACCAGACAAATCGGCCGTCACCCGTTGGAATTTATTCTACAATTTTCCGTCCTGTCGTTACAACCCTAACAGGCGTGCAGTTTTTTTTACAGATTAGTTTTCGTTAGGATTTTCTAAAAACTATTTAACATTAAACGAAAGGTTGGCCGTAATTTGAACAAAGAAAGTTACCGCGAACAACGGAGGTTCGACGCCCAAATCTGTGCAAACTTTTCCAGATATCGGTCAATTTGTTCTCGAGATACATCGGGTTGAACGTTTTTTTTAACTACAATTAAAATTTCGTTTTATGTAAAATATTTTTATTCAATCATTACCAAATCGCAATTAGGAAAAAAATCTATTAAAAAAATGCATGTCTTTGAGGGTTCTAATAGCGATATGAAAAATTGTCAATGAAATCCCAACGGGGTGAGGCTCGATTTTACGTGAAATAGCCCGTATGTACGTTATTATATAGGAAATCTCGTTGAAAGATTTCCAACTCGAGTATCGTTGCACCGATTAGTTCCCTATTTCTATCTACCGCGTTTTTTTTATTTCAGGCGTTCGCCCGCTGGGACTTGCCGCGTGTCGAGGGCGCAAGGGCGCAAGATCATTTATGCTCGTTTTTCCTAGACGCCCACCATCGACACGAGCATATTATTGCCTTGAACCTCCGGGGAACCTTTTGCGAATATACGGATACGCGTGTCTATTCCGTGCTCCCCGTACGCTTCGCTCGAGCCTTCAACAAGTTCCGCCATACTCGTGTGCAGTTCGAACTGCTTTTCGTCAATTCGTTTGGAATGAAATTCAAATAGTTAAATAAACAAAAAATCGAATTAAACAATTCCTTTCGATTTTTCAATAGGAGCATCTTTCCGTTGTGACAATATTACGATAAAATCATTCGGAAGGAAGATTATACATAATTGTTTCCGCGAAATTTCACACGATGCTCAGAGCCGCCTCTCTAACGAACTCTTACGATATCTTGATCAATTTTTGCGTCCTCGTACGGGAACCCTTGAGCATTGCGCGAAAGTTCGAGGAAGCAATTTGGAACTTTCAGCTTCCCGTTTCTTCCCTGCATCTACCGTACAGACATTTCTTTCTAAATCTCATTATTTCAGCCATGTTAAACGCTATTGAGTGCGTTACTATTTGAAAAACAGAAGCGAATGTTCCGAGAATTTTGTTAAATTTCTATTTGAATGTTTGTTTACACGGTCGTAAAAGCAAGTTAACGCCGAACGCTACGTATACGGGGTATAGCTAGGATAATCGAGACGCTTGCGCGATTATTTACGTTAACCCTCCGGGTGAAAAGACACGCGATCAATTGCGATTATAATGGGCTCTCGAAAGTGGGTAATATCGTCAGGTGCGTTTATCCCTCTCTCGCTCGCCTCTTGCCGAGGTCGTTTACGCGACACTCCTCCGCACTATGACACGTAGATATACGAATAGAATTTATATATATACTCGTGTTTGCATCTCGAGATCGAGCGTGAAAATCGTACAGACTCCGAGCCGCGTTGCAGAAAATCCATTTAGCTCCGCGTACGCGCGTATATACGTATGGCAAAGTACCGAGAATCGTGCAGGTGCGATCGGCTCGTGAAGCGGTGAGTTTATATACCTCAACTCTCTTTTTATCTTTTATTTTTTATTTTATCTCCTCTAGCTCGTATCCTTTCTTATTTGCCCCATTGCATATCCCGTACTCCCTCACTTTCGTGCATCGAGCTGCAGAAATAAATGGCACACGGATTTGTATGCTATATACATATATATGGGAGATTTCACGCTAAATTCATCAACATGTGCGTCTTGGATCTTTTCATATCTTTTTTCATTTTTTTTTTAAATCCCATTCCGTAACGAGTAATAGCGAGCAATATTCGCGTAACGGCAACGTCAATGACCGCGCGCGAACTAGCGTATATATATTTCATTTTTATACAAATATTTTTTTTTATTTTCTTCTTCCCGCACGATAAACCATAATGATTCCGCGCAATGCTAGTAAACATAGCCGCCATTGTCGTCGTTTTGTTCATACCGAACACTCGATAGTACTTGTTTGTCCTCGACACTCTCGCTCGTCCCCTGGTACGCGGAGACGCGTGTAACCGGGGTCGACGCTTGAACCTCCGGCTGAACCAACGGAGGGACACGTTGAACGTAAGTTTGGGGCGCGTTAACTCGCTGAATCTGACTGGGTGTGCCGGCGTGTTCCGCGATCTTGGCCCGATAATTCTGGGCGGCTTGCGCGTTCTGATATTCTTCAACGGAATTGGTCCGGAAGATGTCGTTGCTCCGACCTCGATGATGGTCGTTTCCGTTGTTGTCAAAAGCGACATTGGAGATTACGGAAACGATGGCGGATACGATGTCGGGGTCGAGTTCATCCTTGTACGCATTGACAATGCCGCTATTGGAATCGGAATTATAGTTTTGAGGTACCGATTCATAAACTATTCGAGATTGCACCGCTGGCTGAACGTCAACTGCCCGAGGCTGCACGGCTTGCTCAACTTGGGTCGCCTGAGGCTGCACGATTTGCCGGACTTGATCCGGCTGAGGCTGCGTCGCTGACTGACTACCCGACTGGACTACCCGACGATGAACGACACCTTCGGGAACGTGCCTCGCTCGCTCTGTAACGACGAAATGCAGATGGTGCAATTGTAAGTTTGGTGGATCGTTGGTCGTTGGTAAGTTGACGATTTCAATGACACGCGAATGATGCGCGTTGAAGGGAATAACAATGATGGGCTGAGCCTACGAGTCGCGGGTGAGTCTACGATGAATTACCTGGGACATTCTGGACGGTTTGGACGAGTTGCTGCTGTACGTCATTTTGAGATTGAATATGATATTGCACGGGAGTATGCTGAACGGTCTGTGCCCTTTGAAATTCGGGTAGTTCCTGAGACGCTGGTGCCTGAAACGGGTAAAGGACAATTGATCGCTATTGACGCATCGAAATCGAGACTCGGAGGAAATCTTAATTGAGGTTCGTACTTCGTGTTGAACAACCGGAGCTGGGTAAGTAGCGATTGAATGCTGGATCGTCCGTTGCTCGGCTGCTTGGGTCATCGGACCCAAATAACCATTGGGCGACTGTTGTTGATGGTTTACTTGCTGCAAATTTTTATCGTCAATGGGAATGCCAACGGTGATTGATTGAAAATGATTTTTCGATAATATTGATCTTACCTGTTGGTAAACCGTTGCAGCAGAGACGCCTTGAACGATGGGAGCTTGACTAACCGTCGCAGCTGTCGCTGAGTAAACGTTGTGCCGCGAGGCAGCTTGGGGTTGCTCTTCCCGATGGACCACTCGCTCCACCTAATGTGCATTATCAATTTGCAAAATTTTAATCAAGTATATACAAGTATACCGTGACGTCATAATTGGAGGTCCCATATTTAAATATTCCATCTTCCAGCGGATAATTTTATTAACTAAAATTTTAAGAGGAGCTCAAAATATACCGTCCTAGTCGATAAAGTAAACGGTTGTTCTCAAAATTTGCATTTCTCATTTTATTTTATTATCAATTCAATTGCTGATATTACCGAACACTTTTCTCGGTGGAAAAAAATTAATAACGGGAACGATAATTTTTATATTCGTAATTATTATCGCGTCACTTTGGCTCGAAGAGTTACAAAATCATCCGACTAGCGTATACCGTCAATCGACGATTATCATTTTTTAATTCAATCCCAACGAGATCAATTCAGAATGATTTTTCGATAAAATTGATCTTACCTGTTGGTAGACCGGTACAGCAGGGACGCGTTGAACTACCGGAGGTTGAGCGACCGTTGCAGCTGGTGGCAAGTAACGGTTGTTCCGTGAGGCAGCTTCGGGTTCCTTCCGCTGATGGACCTCTTGCTGCTGAAAATTTGTATCATCAATACGCAGGAAAATAAGTACGAATGAGTGTACCGCCAAGTCACAGCCAGATGTCCCATTTTCCAATATTGTATCTAGCGGCTTATTTTTATAAATATGCCTTGCTGTTCGGTAAAGCGACAAATTGTCTTGATAAATTGCATCTTTCATTTCTTTACTGTAAATTCAATTGCAGACTTCACGAGCGCTTTTACCGACGCGAAATTTAAGTACAAAGTAGAAACAGTGATTTTTACTTAGAGAATTGCAAAATGATGTAGCTCGGATGCATCATTGAACGAACATTATTGAAGAAAATTGATCTTACCCGCTGGTAGACTATCGGAACTTGGGTGGTCTGAAAGACGGATGGCAGATACGCGTTGCTGATGGTTTCAACGGTTTCGGAAGCCTTCGCGACGAGATAAGCAACGAGGATAGAACTTCTCTATTGATCACCGGATTAATTATAGACAAGTTTGTTAATGGTAGATTCGCTCGTTACCTTGAAATTGGAGACTGACAATGACGGAGCTGGAACGTAACGTTGCACAGGCTGAACGGTTTGTTGTTGTACGGTTTGTTGATAACGGATCGACTGTGCGGGAGACGAATTCGGTGCTTCGTAAGCGTCACGAGCATTCTGGAAGTTGTTTTGCCGAGCATCGTTGTCTTGTACGGTGTAAGAGCCGGCGTAACCGCCCAGAGCTCGTGATATCTCGTATTGAATATTCTTGAGAGCCTGATGCTCGTGATGTTGATGATAGTTGGTACCGTAACGCGGATCACCCGGCAGAATGTCGCGTTTCCGCTTCGTCAACGTGGGCTTACACAGTACAGCACCGAACAGGCATACCTTGAATATGAAAACAGAAAAAGTGAAATTATTTTTAAATCATAGCGAACGCGGATTGGCTCTCGGAAAAAAAACAGGTTTAACGAATAGTGGGGATCTTATTCGTGTGACGAATATGATTTTGTTAAATGAAATTTTTACGATCCGATCGATTGCAACATTGCTGTGAAATCGGAAGACTATCCTCACAAAATACGGTCATCGCGTCTTCACTCGGTACAACGCGCTATGACCCGATTTTTCGACCAAACGATCGACGATCGGTGCATCTTTGCTCGACCGATAATAGCACATATATTTGGATGCATGTACTTTTTATTGAACGAATTTATGATTTTTAGAAGTAAACTGTTTCCGTTGTCTTTCCAACCGGTTCATTGAATTTCCCTTTAAAGACTACGATTGGTTCTTTCTTTTCAACGCGACGTTTGACCGATGAATGTTCGGTCGCGTGAAATTAATTCCTATTTCGTGTTTTTATTCCGTTTCAGGAGAGCACCCACGGTTAGAACAGACTCACCGTCGAGATAAGGATTAACTTCATGACGAACCAATGGAGTTTCACCGAGTGTTTGAGGTGATGATCCACAGCGATTCCGCCTTTTATACATCGGGTTTCCACTTCCTCCGTTTGAGTTTCACAATCCACCGGTGGCTCCGAGACATCTAGGCTTTAAATCACACTTTTATATTCCGTCCCTTCCCATTTCTCCTTCTCGATCTCGGATCCGCCGGATTTCATCTTCGTGAACTGTCCAACATTCAAACTTTTTGGCATTATTATTTTCGGGAGGGGATTCGCTCGTGTTTTTATGTCTAATTCCGAGTCTGAGACTCACACATAGGCGATGTGCATACTTAAATGTTTCACAGATTGTGTACGTCGTGTGCGTTTCGAAATATGAAATGTTTCTAACGCCTCGTGACTATGGCGATACATATGAATCTTTGAATTATTACTGGATGATTTTCATTCTATCAAAATTTACTTGACGCAATAACGATTTAAAAAAAATATTAATAAAGCATCTTTATTAATCTAGGGAATGATGTTTCAAAAAAATGTTAGATGGTCGCCCATGAAGAGTTATTTCCTTTGTTACTAATTTCATTTTTTCTTTCTTTTTTAACTGCGATATAAAGGGTTTTTTCTCTAAAAAATTCCGCAACAATGACTAGAAAGGCAATTCCAGTGGAAAGTGACGAAAGGTGGGAAAAAATGTAAATTTTTTGTGTCGGGTATCGTTTGTACATTAGAAACCCTTCACTTTTCAATGAATATTCAGAATATCAGATTTCTCTTTTTTTTTTAAATTTTAATCGTACGGATTAGAAGATAAAAGTGATTCTGGAGATAATGTTTGGCAAACCACATACTATATATGTGTCGTACGAGTTTGGCAATAATGGGGGGGGGGGGGGGGGGGGGAGAAATTTTAGTTCCGTAAGTGAAAAAATTTAAAAGTATAATCTAACGGAAAGTTCTCAAGCTCTCACTTTTCTTTTGCATTTATAATTGAATCCGGCGGGAAGAACGCCGTAGTGCGTACAAGACTCACAGACTTAAGGACCCGTAGAGATATTAAAAAATGGTCAAGTAATTTGTGGATTGTTCTAGATGATTATTTTTCTGATTAAATCCTCGCTGTATTCACCGAATACTTTGTACGTTTTCCTGCAACAAAAAAAAATTGATTGTCATACATTTTTTTGTACATTACATACCAAAAGCTCCTATTGAATATTGTTTATATTTTCTAGGAGCATAGGAAATGTAACGGTAATGATTTCACCTCTGGATAATACCAATGAGATCCGCCAGAGTCAAAGATGCCCTCCGTAGGATGTTCTTCGCTTGCTTTTCCCGTTTCAACTTGGGCCTGAGGGAAGACTAATTTTCCCTCAACACTGTAATGTATTAAGAATGTAGGATAGTATACTTGATCAGAGATGTATTTAAAAACTTGATACACCTCTTACCTACTGCGCGGTACGGCGTGCCAGGAGTCAATACAAGATGCAAGGGTGTCGACCGACGAGAGTGGTTCAGATTCTTTGCCAACGGATGAGTGCCAAATGCAAAGAATTTATGGGCCTGGCAACTTTGAGAATTCAAGCCGCGACGATAGCTACAACCTCACAGACTGGACTCCTGCGGAGAATCAATTGGGACTCATCTCGGATGTGACAACTTCATGCCGACTCCTGTTGAAGAAATATGACCAATAAATAATAATATGACCAATAAATAATAATATGACCAATAAATAATAATATGACCAATAAACAATGTAATCCGAGCCGAAAAGATACATTGTAGCGAGAATCTCAAACAAATGGAATGCAAAATGATATTTGAATCCCAAGATCGAAGTTGGGATAACGGTTTTAGAAAACGGTCAACGTACGACTCGTGAATCGTTTTAACGCGATAACATTGGTGCCCGAGTAAGCTAGTTTTAATGAGAAACGATGAGAAGCATCGAGCAAAGCATTGGTGTCGAAAAATAAAGAGAAATTCTCATCGAAATATGTTTCAGTAGTTCGAACGATCTTGTCGCATTTCTTGCATATCACGTACCGAATAAACCGTTGGCGCTTAATATTGTGTTGAAAAAAGATGCAACACATATGGGTTTATCGAAATTCGATGGTTTCGAGCCTCGTATTACTAGAATAAATGCGGTATCATCATATTTATTTGAGTTTTTATTCATTTTTTATTATAATCAAGGTTAGGGTACACGAGCCCCCACATTTTTTCTGCCGAGAAGAATGAGTCAAGTTTTGTCGATTATTTGAAATATGTCGTATTTCGGGCTCGGGGCTTTGATTAAACGTTTCATTAATTAATTAAACATTTTATTAAGTTGATTTGCGTTGCTGCAAAGTGTTGAAAGCATAAAATTTAATAAAACAGTCGCTCATTTAACATCCAACTTGACTAGCTTTTTAGGAAATAACGGCATTTCGTCAGTCTCGACGGTGGTCTCTCAGCGGGTGGGCGTGCTATTGTTGAGCTCCGAATTTGTCGTCATTCTTGGCGCAAATCAAAGCCGATGAAGTCTACAAAGCACAAATAACGTAGCCAAGATCTTTCGGTATCGATGTATCGTGAATACACGAACCGGACGAAATATTTTAACAGGTAATATATCCTCCACATATGTTCCCTACCAAAATTCGAACAAACATGGCCGATGGAACTCCAATGTCGTGGCGGTCGGCTTTATTACAGGAATCATCATTAATTTCACCCTTCACTTTTATTGAATCTTTGATTTGTTACATTTTTATATAGGATCTCATGTGTAATGTAACTGAAAAGAATGAAATATTTCGTCAAATAGGCGGCGGGGGGTTCTTCGTGAAAGTTTGATCGTCGGTAAGGAAGATTGTCTATTGAGCTCGCGTAGTTGAGATATCGGTCGTTCGAGACTGTGGGCGCCCAAGACATTTTTTATAAGCTATAGTTTGAATTTCTCGCCGTAAAAAGCTCACGCGGTAGTCTTACCGACCGTTCAAGAGTCAGTGATGCTCACGTCGAGAACACCGTACAGCGGGCCCCGGCGTGTCAACTCTTGACAACTCTTAACCCTTCAACTCCCAATATTCGACATATAAATAATAAATAACGCCGAAATAAATAATTATTAACAATTATTTATAAAAAAAATTAACATTCAATACAAAAGAATTCTATTTCGAAATTTTGACAATTTTTTTCTCAAACGTTATTTTCAATAGTTTTTCATTCCAATATTGCTTATTCCTGGATATATACCGCGTGATGCTATTTGAGCGTTTCAAAAAATAATTATTCGTTTCCGTTCTCAATCTTCCCCAGATGCAAACGTCTTTGTTATGGGCAAACTATCCCGAAGGTGTTGCGGAATTCCGCGCGAAAAAAATCTACGATTCATAATGTCCGATCGACTTTTCCTCGTGGTACCTCTATGAGGCAGACAATTACGCTGCTGCCGGATAAGGATACATCGGCCTTGGATAAGGATGCGGTGCGAATGATTTTTTAAAAATATTTATACAAGGAAAAAAAAGAATGATCTTCCAAGTAGGATGATTTTCGAGGATGAAGTGACGAAATGATGGGAAAGCGGCAAATTTTTTCATTGAAAATTATCCGAGTGTCGTTTGTTCGACTAAAAACTATAACGAGTCGTTTTTCCACTATAAATTATTTCAAATTTCTTTGTCTATTTATAATTATGATATTATGTACTACAAACGAGCTGAAACTCATTTTCCCAATGGAAATTGTGTGAGAATCATACTTTCACTAAAAATGATGTAAAAATGATTTTTCCATCGAATTTTATACGGAAGTTATTATTCCTGCTAATGTATCGAATTCATTATCCCCGTTACAACTATATCAACGTTATTAATCCCACTAAAATTTCGTATCAAACTCATTATCCCCGCTACAACTATATGAAACTTATTATCCCCGCCAAAAATAATAACAATTCCTACCACAATTTAGTTGAGACTATTTGAAAATCATATTAAATTATTTAAAACTTTTCCTAAGTTATTGTTCCAAAAAAAAAAAAAAAATCCATTATTTCTACTAAAAAATATTTGAAAATTACATTAAATCATTCGAAACTTTGGCCCTGTTAATGTTATAAAATCCATTCCCGTCGACTAGTATAAAAGACATCGTTCGGATTAAAATTAGCAAAAAACGTAGATTTTCCATTTCGTACTTGAATTGTCATCCTATAGTTCGGATTAATCCTTCTTTTTCTTCCGACGTATGGTATCTTCGGGGTGTCGGACAGTGTTCGGTGTGAATGAAAATAGAATAAAAATTTTCACACGGGAAACCCTTTCCCATTCTTTGGGTATATATATAGTGTAGTGCATTTAGAGTCAGTGTCTTTCCGAAGAACCTAAAGTTAGTGTTTGAATTTTCTACCAGGGAATAGCGTTCCCTTTGTAAAATCAATATCCAATTCATTTGTGATGGATCGTGTGTCTCGAGTATACGAGAGTGATGTGTCGATCACACTTTCCTCCGTCACTTACGGATTCTATTGGGTCGAGATGGATTTAAACCGGATTTATATTGGATTCTATGGAATTTCTGCTGCGAAATTCAACGAAATTTCTACCGTCTAATCGAGTGATCTTCGAGTCACCGAAGAGTGAGTGCCCTGTACGGACACCTCCGTGGTTCTCAGCATGTCTTGCACGAAGAGAGCCACGGTTGTAATTGCTCAATTATTTCTTTTTTCACAATCATCATCGATGATTTTCTATGAATAACTGTGCATTTGTTTGTTGACTAAATTATCGAAATAGCTGCGGAGATTTATATCTCTCGCTAATAGAGTCACTTAAATCACATTTTTTTCTACTTAATCACATTTCCTTTTTCACGGTAGACTCAAGTGAGTCTAGATAGAATTAAACATAAGATAATAGCGGTTAGGTTTTTTTCGTAATACCTTACCAATCCCATATTTCCGTTGCTGATGTCGCGTGGCCATTAATCTTTGCCATACAAAGGGCAACTTCAATTTTTTTTATTTGCCAAATTTTTTTTTGCACTTTCAACAATACCCGCCCTTAATTTCGGTTAACAATACAATTTAGAAATTGAAAAAAAAAAACGATTGCGGTATTTTTGCCACTATATATCCCCGGTAACTTTACGCTCACGTACTTCACTCCATCGCGAACCTTCCTTTTCGCGTCTTTCAGTCGTTTTCTCAACCCTTGAACCGTCTAATCTAACACGGGCGTTAATTTTTTCTTTCCGACTCTCCCGCGAGAAAAAAAAAATCTTCGTCCACCCGAGTCACCCTGGTTCCTCTCGTTGCGCGACACAGACACACACACACACACACACGCACGGGCGCGCAAGCGTATAGATATTTTACGTTGGTACAGCTTGTGAGCCTGTGCAATTTCCTAAAGAGCGCCCGCACGCGCCCCGAGTTGGCGACAATGTATGCGAGGTCCGTCCATAAACTATCTCAATTTTTTTTATTTGCCAAATTTTTTTTTGCACATTGAACAATACCCGCCCTTAATTTCGGTTAACAATACAATTTAGAAATTGAAAAAAAAAAAAAAAAAAAAACGATTGCGGTATTTTTTCCACTATATATCCCCGGTAACTTTACACTCACGTACTTCACTCCATCGCGAACCTTCCTTTTCGCGTCTTTCAGTCGTTTCCTCAACCCTTGAACCGTACATCTAACACGGGCGTTAATTTTTTCCTTCCGACTCTCCCGCGAGAAAAAAAAAATCTTCGTCCACCCGAGTCACCCTGGTTCCTCTCGTTGCGCGACACAGAACACACACACACACGGGCGCGCAAGCGTATAGATATTTTACGTTGGTACAGCTTGTGAGCCTGTGCAATTTCCTAAAGAGCGCCCGCACGCGCCCCGAGTTGACGACAATGTATGCGAGGTCCGTCCATAAACTATCTCAATTTTTTTTATTTGCCAAATTTTTTTTTGCACATTGAACAATACCCGCCCTTAATTTCGGTTAACAATACAATTTAGAAATTGAAAAAAAAAAAAAAACGATTGCGGTATTTTTGCCACTATATATCCCCGGTAACTTTACACTCGCGTACTTCACTCCATCGCGAACCTTCCTTTTCGCGTCTTTCAGTCGTTTCCCCACCCCTTGAACCGTACATCCAACACGGGCGTTATTTTTTTCCTTCCGACTCTCCCGCGAGAAAAAAAAAATCTTCGTCCACCCGAGTCACCCTGGTTCCTCTCGTTGCGCGACACAGAACACACACATACACACGCACGGGCGCGCAAGCGTATAGATATTTTACGTTGGTACAGCTTGTGAGCCTGTGCAATTTCCTAAAGAGCGCCCGCACGCGCCCCGAGTTGACGACAATGTATGCGAGGTCCGTCCATAAACTATCTCAATTTTTTTTATTTGCCAAATTTTTTTTTGCACACTGAACAATACCCGCCCTTAATTTCGGTTAACAATACAATTTAGAACTTAAAAAAAAAAAAAAAACGATTGCGGTATTTTTGCCACTATATATCCCCGGTAACTTTACACTCGCGTACTTCACTCCATCGCGAACCTTCCTTTTCGCGTCTTTCAGTCGTTTCCCCACCCCTTGAACCGTACATCCAACACGGGCGTTATTTTTTTCCTTCCGACTCTCCCGCGAGAAAAAAAAATCTTCGTCCACCCGAGTCACCCTGGTTCCTCTCGTTGCGCGACACAGAACACACATACACACACACACACACACGGGCGCGCAAGCGTATAGATATTTTACGTAGTACAGCTTGTGAGTCTTTGCAATTTCCTAAAGAGCGCCCGCACGCGCCCCGAGTTGACGACAATGTATGCGAGGTCCGTCCATAAACTATCTCCTACTCTTTCTTCATTCGTCCCCTTCTACTTTGACTCTCGCCGGCCGTTTTTTGCCCCCTTCTCCGCGATCCTTTTTGCCGCGCTTCGCCATCTCACACATATATTTTTTAATTTTTTGTTGTACACACCGCGGCTCTCGGCCCGGCGAAGAAGCAACAAGAAAACATAAACACTCCTCCTCGCGCTTGACTATAAAGCCGTCTATATATTTCCCTCTCGCTTTCTTTCTTTCTACACACGGTGTTTGCACTCGAAACTTGTCCCTGCATCGTTTTTTCACGATACTTATTAGTTTTGTTCCGAACTTGGGTTGGGTCTCAGGGAGTTAGCGCGTAGCAGCTCTGGTATACATATATATACGTGTCTACACGGATATACACGATATACAAGTGCATATATATAGTAATGTCCTACGTAAGTTCACCTCGCGTTATTGACGGTCCCGCGTAAGTGGGACCGTCGATACGCGAGCAGTCGCGTAGCGAGTGTTTACCTTCCGTTCTTCTACGGACGGTCGCACGGTTAGTATAAAACCGTTTGTATTCGCTATGCCACGTGATTACCGCCAAATATTAATTCTCTCGTGAAATGTAACGATAGTAACGTTATCGCATCCCATATTTTTCTCTTTGTACGCTCTAATTTTTATTTTTCTCAGGACTCGTTACGAGGGACTGCTATAATTTGATGATAGCGGTCGACGAGGAGCACCGGCAGGGGCATAACTATTATATTTTCCGTAGAGATCTCTCGCGCTGGTCAATCGGATAAAACCGCGACCACCTTTTTCCTCTCTCCCTCTTTCTCTTTCTATTTCCTTCTCTCGTGGTCCAGAGGTCGCCGCAAGCAGAGACACAATCTATAATTACATCGCGTCTGGACAGAGTTATATTCCTTCGGGGAGGTTCACTTCTTTTTGCGACCGCTTATGTGTGTGTGTGTGTGTGTGTGTGTGTGTGTGTAGTAGTAGTAGCAGTAGCAGTAGTAGTAGTAGTAGTAGCAGTAGTAGTAGTAGTAGTAGTAGTAGTAGTAGTAGTAGTAGTAGTAGTAGTAGTAGTAGTAGTAGTAGTAGTAGTAGTAGTAGTAGTAGTAGTAGTAGTAGTAGTAGTAGTAGTAGTAGTAGTAGTAGTAGTAGTAGTAGTAGTAGTAGTAGTAGTAGTAGTAGTAGTAGTAGTAGTAGTAGTAGTAGTAGTAGTAGTAGCAGTAGTACCAGTGAAAGTTCGTTAAATTACCGATATTCTATTCCGAGTTAAGCTATAAAATGAAAAGAATTAGTGAAAATGTTGTGTAAATTATCCAAAGTATGTTTTACTACGAATTTTGAATACGCGACGATTTTACCGAATCAAAATCATTTTGTTTCTATGTAATAACATCAACAAGAAAATTCAAACCCGCACATGCGTTACCTCATGACATTTGAAAGCTTACGACGCTCTGTCCGTGAGCGAGTGGGATTTTCAAATTTGCTTCTTGAAAATGACAAGCTTCGTACTCGCATCCGAAGAGCGTGTGAAATTTTCGATGAAATCACTCCTACACTATGATTCGACGTGCGTTCCCTCTGTAGCACTCCGGCAAACTTAGCGAACATCCTCAATCATATAACTCCACGATGGAGTGAAATGTTATTGGCGTAATGCGTTGAAAAGTAATCCGGAGTTACTTTGCTGCGAGCGACATCCTGTAGTTTTATATACAGCAAATCAACACCATACGCACGCGTGAGGGTAGAAATAGCGAAAAATGAAAAGGTCGAAATAGCGAAAGACCAAAAAGTCGAATAGCAATGGGCGCGTTTGAATGACCCATTGGTATTCGATTTTTTGGTCTGTCGCTACCCGTAACGCAAATTTCGAATGTGTAAAACTTGGACAGTCAATTAATCGATATATCGAAATATCGAACATCCAATCCCAGAGGTTGAGAGTCACCGATCCGTCTATTTGGTCCGAAAGGCCCCGTATACTTGTTCGATACGAGAGACGAGGAGAGCATGACGAATGCCGGCCGGAAGACGTGGGCTAACCCGATTAATAACCCTTGCCAACGACGACGATCGATTATGATCCACAGAAATTAGTCAATACAATTAGCGCATTTTACCGTTCGTACACAGGCTTGTGATATCAAAAGTTAATATAGTATATGTATATATACATTTCTCTGATACATACTCGTGATTAAGGATCATGAGAAATGGTTTCGTTGATCGAGAGACGATCAATCACAAGCGTTCGCTCTGTAAATAATTTAACGAATTTCGTATTAATACCTTTTTTAATATTAATTATCGAATCGCCGAATCCTGAATGTATTTAAGATAAATTTGCAATTTTCATACGAGTGATTGAACGAAGTAAACTAAATTAATGACGTTCAGGGGGACTTTATTCTCGTTATTCCGATATGTTACTAATTTTTTAATTTCAAAATATGCTTCGTTCCAAATACCGGTCGTTCCGATATTTGACGCTCCTCCTCCCCGCCGGTAGGATCGTATCACGCTTTGGCGTATGTAACGCCGAGAAAGAGAGAGAATACCGCACGAATGATCTTTGCACATGGGCCACGAACGAGCAGAGCCCACCTTCCATTCTTCGATCGCTCGCTTCGATGGTTGTACGATAGACCGATATAGAGATAACCGTTTGTGCGAAAACTAATTGCGAATATGCGAGAGTGCCGGTGAGACCGATGAGGAACGAGGATCACATCGGAGGGACCCGAGAGGAAATTAACTTCCGAGGATAACAATATTACGGAGCGTGACACACCTTCGAGGTTATTCGTAATAGAGATACCATCAGTTTTATAAGACCAAGAGGAAATTTGTTTTGCCCCCTTCGTTTCTTATTGGGAATTTCTTCGAAAATATAATCTTTTCATGCAACAAGCCGAACTCACTGTTCGTAAAAATGTTTGAAAATCGTTTTCCCAAAGCCGATATTTTCAACTACCAGGAAGTTAGTGTCCGTACGGCTCTTCTAAACCCATAGAATGAACAACACAGCAAATCCTTCTTTCTTACCGATCGATCTCGAATAATCGGTGACAAACGGTAGGTTTTAACGGAAAACAAAGCGATGCAAGTCGAGAAAACGAGCAAAGGGAGCTTGGCCAAGAGATTGAGAGAGAGAGACAGAGATATAAAGAGATATAAAGAGAGAGGGATTGCGCATACAGCTCGAGGGGGGAAGCTGGTGAATCGCATTTCCGGGTTTAGACTCTAGAACCGAGTTAAACGAAGTAACGAACATTGAACGAGCCAGAGGGAGACGAAAAACGAAAGAAAGAAATCGAGCGAAAGAGATGACTCGGTCTCTCGTTTGGTGTGTGTAGCGGAGAAAACTGGTAGAGAATTGCACCGAGCGAAAGAGCAAGAGGTGGGTTAGCACGATGCACACGATGCCCCAAAGCGAGTTGACCTCGCAGAGCGCGACCAGTCCGGTCCAACACGGACGCTGCCACAAAGACCCTTTGTACAATATCTATACGTACACGTACAAGTCGAGAGGATCGTCTCTCTAATCTGCCTCGTCTTCTTCGTTCCACCGTGTTCCGTCTCGTGCCGACTAGCGTCATTCCGTACTGACGACAAAAAAAAGAGTGGTGGAATATCGTGTAAAAAGGAAGAAAAGACGCGAGTAACGAATGGAAGAAAATGCACATCTAGATCTCTCACATTCGTCGCCATGTTCCCGCGGGATGTGTGCGCGCGCGCGTGGCTGTGTGTGTTTGTTCGTATGCCACGGTAGCCGACGATTAAAAATGGCTGGGGGTCGGTTTCCGGGTCACGCGTTCTTTCTCAGGCGCACTCTGCTCGGCAACGAAAGACGGTGACTGGTGCGCGCGTTCTTCTCGAGTATCAGGTGTCATTACCATTGCCTCCGGAGCATGCGGTTCGCCACGATTGTATATATGTGTGCACGAGGACGCGGGATATATGGCCAAGAGACTCTGTTTTATATAAGCATGTGAACTGCGCCTCGTCGTGATGCATTCTGGATGGTTACCGGGACGATGGAATGGCGCAATATTTAATTTCAATGTTTCGTGCCCGAATCGTAGGTCGGGTTAACCCCATCTGGTTTTTAAAACTGGAACCTTTCGCGCGAGATCCTTACCAGGGAAGTTGCCAAAAATGATTTTATAAATTAGATCGAACGCTAAAATATTCCTCAATGCACGATTACGGACAACCGGATTGACAAGATTATCCAGGATCAATTGTAGTTTAAATCAATCACCTTACCAGTTATTACGTGTACAAATTAATGCCTTTACGTAATCAATAGTAATTACGTTGCTAATTTAAAAGTTCTCCCAACTATTTGGGTTTTTCAAGTTCCATTTGTCCTTATTCAATGGGAAATAATCGTAACCTTTGTTACCACGAAACTTTTATTTATTTTTTACAAGGAATTACCTAAAGATTCTGATGAAAAGACTGGTATTTGAGAGAATGTGACAAACTGTGCGACCAACTATTTTTCTGTGATATTATTGTTTGAAAACGGATGGCACGGGTCTCCATTTGGGGGACGAGCCAACGCTGGCTTTAAATAACAATGTTTGCAAGTTTAGATTTATTTTAATTCCGCTTTAGCTTATTTTATGCAAAAAATAGTTCTAATACTTATTCTCTTAATACTTATTATTAAGAGATTTCCAAATTTTATAATTTATGCATTTTAACATTTCTACCTCCAAATCTAGCGAAGATAGGTGCCGAGGTTAGATGATTATACGGATATACGTAAAGTTTACTCGAGTTTTAGGAGAAAAAAAATACTATTAATCAATAAGACCAAAACATTCAGCAGCCCAAGCTCAAAAGTCGAATAACGCCTAAAATTTTCGATATTATTGGCTGCAATTTTCACAGCGTACTCTGACTCGTAACGCTTTTTGATTTTTGACAGTGACTCGACTGCCTCTTCGATGATCGCAAAGCAAAAAATCTTTCGATAGATTCCTCGGGATGTCGTGTCATCATTATCACGAGAATAATGGTCGCATGTAACAGGTTTATACGAGGAATGGACACGAAGGCTGTACCCCTTGAAAATTCTTCTTCCATATATATATTTGTCTAGTATGATGAGGCAGATCGTTCTGCCGAGGACTGAAGAGCAGAGACTGAGGCCCACTCGGTACTAATCATAAAGCGATCTTTATTTTTTATACTCTGGTTGTCGTGCCGGGGGGGCCGCGATCAAATGATCGGGGAGCCGTGGATGAGCTTGAAATTCCCGAGGTCGGAACAAGAAAGGCATCCAGCAGGACGAAAGAGCCCATACGGGGTCACGTCACTCTCTCTCTATATATATATATATATATTTATATGTATTTATTGTGTCGGTCGCAGAGATGTCATTGAGGCGTTCACATTGTGGTCCGTGTTTCATTCCGTCCGTTATATAATGGTCCGTGGACTCTCTGTACTTCCCCGAACGACGCGGTGTATTTATTCAAGAAAGTTGAGTTCCATTGCGCGACGCCAGAAAGACGAGGAAGGTGATTGAACGAAAGAACACCGTCGCCCGTGTATAACTAAGCTTTGGTTTCTCGTTTTCACGATCGCACGATCGAGATCGCGGGTCCTGACGGGCGTCTCATCTATGCTGGGTATGGCCGCCCGGCGACTCTCCACCTGCGGCATTGATCGTGATGATCTTTCGATTCTCACGCCGTGTCTTTGCCATTCGCGGAGGTCAGGTATCTCGTTCGAGCGATCGATGAACCCCCTTCGTTCCTCACTCGCTATTCCTCATCCGCCATAAGGCATTCGAGGAGATTTAATAATAGGTAGGTTCGTATCGAATGTTATTTGTCCTTTACACACTCGAGTACGTCATTCCCTTCGGGGTCTCGTACGAACTATCGTCAATAATATACGAGAGAGTAAAAAAAAAACCCTCGTCAACGGGGACGGTAAGAATCGTTGCACATTCTCGGCTCGTTACCAAGCCTCAAAACGTGAGAAAAATTACTAAATGTCCATGAAATGGGCGTTGATCGAAATTTATACCCGCCTATAACACTCCGGTAGACTATTGTGTGAATCTAGAAAATGTTGCAGTGTGTGCCGAGTCAAAATAGCATACGTTAAAAACAGGCTTCCCCATTGATCAAAAGATGATCTCGTTTCTGCCATCATCGAATTTCCATTGATTCGAAATTTCAGGCGAGGAATGACCAAGGTCTTCGTAGTTTGGTTGGGCAGCGACGATGCGGAACGAAATAAAGAAAAATGGAGAGGGCAAGAATCGCGACAAGTAGATCGGTCGAGTTCTCTTTCACTCGTGTCACACTTTGTGTCCCGCGCAACGGACGTAAAAGGTCACTTTATAAGTTTTTCCACCCACTTTTATGAAGACCATTGTACGACGGAGATTTAGTTGGCACGCTCGAGTGGCTCGCAAGGAAAACAGGATGTCTCGCTCGTTCTTTCACTCTTCGAGCGAACGAGGAGATTTATCGCGCTGGGTATATATATTTTGCTGCTGTAAATAAGGGCCCTTGAGAGTCGCGCGTCGCACGACGCGGGTGCAGTTATATGTAGTGGTAAAATTCAGTGGATCTCCTGGTCGGACGATACGACGAATAAAAGGACAGAAAAATGAGAAAGAGAGGACAAAAATTCGAAAGGGACACGCACGTGGCGACGACGATCCTCCGCGTCGTTCCCTTTGTTCGGACTACACTTCGTGTCCCCCGCGATGTATTTTCATCCGTGCCTTTTATTCACAAAATAGTATCTCATTTTTACCACTCCCACTCATGGCCCGAGAAACGACCGTTATAATTTACAAAGTTTCAACTCGTTTATTGTCGCGTAAGGATTTTTAGAAGTATCTTCGGAGAGAAGGTTAGGGTCCGCGTTCTGGATCATTTCGACCGAGGCTTGGAAGGAGATGGATTTCGGTTTTTGGATCTTGGCGAGGTTTTTTAAGAGATGTTTCGAAATAAACTGCACGAAGGAGTGATCGAGTGAAAATGTGCGTAAAGGCATTGTGCGTAATCACAATAGGAACTCGAGAAAAGCGTGAACCAAAGGGAGAAAAAGGATCAAGGTGCATTCCATACTTCTATGAAGAGTATTGCGGCGATACTCCTGTAGTTGTCTCTGTGGTGTAGAGTAGCTTCAATATTTTCAACGTTTCCACTTAATCTCTTTTCACTGTTCGGGCCAGTTTCTGGTCTATGTTGTATGTTTATTTTTAATTGCTCGACGTCAGGACTACCGCGTCTCTCGACTTTGAACGAACGGTTGAAGAATTTTCCTAACCAATTTTTCCTTTTCTCCGCTGATACCATCCACGCTGAGATCACTTTAGATTCGCGAATTAACTCTAGTTGCAGTCATCGACCGCAATGACGGTGTAACGTGACCAACTAGGAGCATGTCCTTTGTGCTCCAGTGATCCTAATGCCGAGCTTGACGATAACGCCGTGGGTTTAAGAGCATATCGAAGCGAGGTGTATCGCCATATCGCCAAAAACTCGTTGTAATTCCACAGATTCACGACATTGTCGTTTCTTTTGACGGTGTTCGCTGCGGGTACACTTGTTCGACGAAAATTCTCGGGTTCGACGGTTCTTGTGTTCGAACGACAATACCACCTTACGTTTTCACGCACGGAAAATGATGTATAGACGTAGCCCCGTAGATCTCTCTCGTTGAATTCTTTCTCGCTCGCACTTTTCTTTCTTCCGTTCCATTGATCCGCCCGTAAGACCGGCGAGACCAGATGGAAAAGAAAATAATGCCCCAAAGCTCGATGGCCATGTCGTCACCGGTATCCGAGGAATTATCTCGGCCACCCTCTCGTTTAAAATTCCATCGCCCCGACTTCACCCGGATTTTTTTCTTCTTCGCGATGTTTCCACTCGCTCCGCATCACTTGTTGATTTTATCGATGTTTACATTTCATACAGCACACGTACGTTCCCACAGCTTCTTTCTATTTCATTCTTGTCTTTTCTTTCTTTCTCCCATCCCCGTTGGCTGGAGGTCCGCGCGTCGTCGGGGTGTAAGATCCTTCGATGACGTTCTTCCCGACGGAACGAAGATAAATAGAGCCTCGTCCGGTAAAATTTAATAAACTCGATAGCACTTTATATCCATCCGGAAAAAAGTAGAATGTAAACAAGTAGTTTTGGTAATTGTTCCCGTTTGTGCTGAATAGCCCACATATATATATATATATATATATATATATATAGCGGCCTCTGCTTGCCGCGCTTTCGCCGGTCTCCTTTTCGGTTCGTGGTCCCTCCGTCTCTCTTTTTCTACGTTCGTTTCGCGCCGCGGAGTTTCTCTGTGAAGTTTTACCGCTCACCGGCGAGAGCGGCCCGTCTATCGGGCGACAATTTTCGCTTTACGCGGATTCGGATCCTTTGTCGCGCGCAACTCCATTCTCTCTCTCCCTCTCTCTCTCTCATTCTCTGCGCGCACTACCTTTTCTATTTACGATTCGCGTGACAACGGCGTGGCCAAAGGGAACGGTCCAACGTGTACGGACAACGTGCCCCCCCCCCCCCCCCCCCACGCACTTGACTCAGCGAGATCTAAAGTCGGGCAGAAAGGAATTTTAAATTGTGTCCTCGTTCCTACCCTCATTCGCTATCTGTGCCAAAGCTTAACAAAAAAATGAATGGTACCTTTGTTTTTTTCGGTTGCGGGATTAAAGGATTAGGGGCGCGTTTAGGGGGACTCTGAAAATGTTAGCGCGTGAGATTTTTTATTTGTGTTGAACATTTCGTGTCTCACTTTCTTTTCAGCAGAAAATAAAGATACGTCGTTGTATGATTATCTTACCGGCGGGAATTTGCACCATCCCCTTATTTAGAATTAGTTAAATGAATACGAACTTGCACGTTGCTTCCTCATTATTTTATCTCGTTCGCAAATCCCCCTCCCCGATGAAGATAGTTCTTCACAATATCACGGAAATGACACGATATTGGAACAGGCTGATAGTA
The DNA here is from genome assembly GCA_958009045.1 of Oxytorus armatus. NCBI lineage: Eukaryota > Metazoa > Arthropoda > Insecta > Hymenoptera > Ichneumonidae > Oxytorus > Oxytorus armatus. The sequence goes on from OY253755.1 coordinate 127,137, forward strand.
GGGCCGCGAGACTCCTTGCAAGGCTTGCATATTTGGCCGGTGGTTGGCGTATCGCTTATTGTTAGTGAGCATCGTGAATAACCGAAAAGAATTATCTTAGCGTTAACAGTGTCGGGAGAGATTGGACGATGGCAAAATCATGTGGGGAGACGTAACCACGCGTATTGGCCGCCATCTGACTCGTAAAGTGAGGGAAGACGAAAAATAGCAGTTTTTTTTGTAACGAAAGGGTGGAAATATAGAATAGAAGGGGATTAAGTAGAAATCTAATCGCATTGACGAAAATCATCCACCTCACACTATGATCTCCTATATTCGTTCCATTTCGTCTCGTTTCCTGTGGCGACAACACATATTCAGAGGGACATCACTGTCACGAATACACAAGATTATTTGGTCTTTCAGAATCGTGTCCTCGAGTAGAGGCGAGTTTCGAGACACGGTCTTTGTCATTTCGAATAATATACTAGAGCACCGCAGGGCACCGCGCAGGTATCGTCTCAGTTTTTTTTTCCTACACAATCTCTTTCCCCCCCTCTCTCTTTCTCTCTCTAGCTCGTTCGTTGCTGCTTTTTAAATTTTTCCCACAGGCTCAAGGAAACTATCGAGAGAGTTTTCCGAATCCTAGAAACCTTTTTATTCCATTCTCTCGTATGTTTTTTCATCTTTCCTTATATCGCTCGTATACCCGCCTTAGATAGTCCTTGCTCTCGTTTTTTTCCTCTTTTTCGTGGGAACCGCCAATGCTTTTCCGTTTTTTATTCCATTCCGTCACACGGAGTTCATTTTATTGTCCGATACTGCGATACATTGTCTTGTGTGACGTTACGACGAACAGACTGACGCGAGTATTCCCCCGTTCTATTTATACTCCTTTATTCCTATTTTCACTCTTAACTGGACGTAGACAAATCATTATCGACAAACTCGTGTTCCATAATCCTTCAAGATTGTCATCGAGATTTCAGTCCATGTCCCCCTTTCGAGCCATCGGTTTTTTTAAATTATAAATTCCCACGATTCAACGTGCAAACCCGTCGGGTCTAAACTATCTCTTAACCGTGAACCTGTAACCTTCTTTAAAAAAGCATTGAAAGCTGAAAAAAATGTTTTCACAAAAACAAAGCTTCCTCCACGAAGAAGCAAAAAATGGCGTAGATTTACTATTCCGAGGCATAACGATCTTTTCGTGTGATTGTACAATTGGTTTCGATATTGATTCTATCTCAGTGACCATTCGCTAGTTCCCTGAATTTTCGATTCTTAAAGAGTTCACCCTTACGGATCAAATTTTACGAAGAGTTACCGGTCTTTCGTGAAACGGTTTCTTAGTTGAAGTGACAATTAATTCTCAGCCTCATTTTATCCCTGCAACGCGGCCTCTTCTACGGGCAGCACGCCAACGCACACATACACACAGTCTCATCGAAGATAGGCCGCGTATCCCTCCCGAGAGCCATAGCTCACTAGGGTCGATGCCATATGGCCGTAGAGCGCGTGGCACAAAGAGAACGGCGCCGGCTTTAATTTTCTTTTTTTTTGTATTATTTTTAATTGCACCATGTGGCGGTGGAGTCACGTTGGAATAGATATACTTGGTCGTAGCGGAGGATATCGCGTCATGGTGGTAAGGTGCTGGTACACCTACGCCTTGCCCAGCTGGATGAACACCAGTTTGTTTGTAAAGAGCCGCACGACTGTCGAGCTGCCCGAGCGCGGAAGAGCTATCTCACTTTCTTCTTAATTTTTTTTTTATCCTTTCTTACCGCACCGTAGGTGGTGACTTCTGCCGGTACAGACTAGCTTTCTCGATTTACTTCACAGGAAGGTACGAGGAATCGAGTACGCAGTGGTCCGCGATGTAGTCATACCCGTTATTGGCCGACACTTTATCGTTGTCTCGTACGACATTAATTGGAGAATCGCCGATCACTGTCCGGTGTCGAAACACTGTGGCATTTGACGCGGTTCTTCGATTCATCGATGCGCAATAGGTCAGAGTTATGGAATTATCAAGAAATTCGATTAATACGCCGTCATTTTGACCATTGAGTCCTAACTGGAACAACGAAACGTAGATCGATTATCGTGACTCCACGCTTTCCTATTCCCGAGTCACAATCTCAAATTCATGTCGTTCCATCTTTGATTAACTTCCATTTCCGTTCTTTCTCTACTAACCTTACGCCACAGATGACCAATATATGTTCGCAGGTAGCCTTTGTGCTCCAGGAAAATATTTCTATGTTCAAACTGCGCACGCCGTTGGAACCTCCTCGGGCTATTTCTATACGCACAATTAATCACCGAATAGCTGGAGCGTCGGTTAGCACATGGCGTGTGCCATAGATCGCTGATGAGCCAAAAGGACCCCCGTAAATAATACGAAATTTTCCTTGCGGTCCGGGCCTGATGGAACGAATGTGTATACGAGCCGTCCGCCACCTTATGGCGGAAAATAAATCCAATCCCGGTGGGATTCTTAGCGATCGAGGTATACTCAACTGCCCCACACGGAAGTCACCGGTGAAATACGCGCCACTTGCCTGCACACGTACTCGTTATTTCTATTCTCGGCGACGAACGATACTTTCGTTTTAACCGATACCGTATTTTCCAAAGCGTCAGAGTGTCGAATGAAAGACATCTCGATCCGAAATAGGTTTCTGGTTTTCGGGAAATGCAAGGAAGGTCGAACGATTATGGATCCATCGGTCGTTTAAGGGCTTTCATCTGGTCAGTGGCACGTGGCCCACCTGTCGTTTTTCACCCTCGGCAAAAAGCTTCCAATGGTCCGTTTCACTGTTTTCCCCAAGACGCGGAATTACCTGGCTCAACGACCTCCACCAGGTTTCCAACTAATCGTATACCCGCACTCAATGGTATGCTTTCGCGATCCCCCTGGCAATAGGACGTCTCTCTTCCTCATTATAGTGCATCTATTCGTTAGCTCGTCTCGCAACAAATCAATTGCCCAGTCTCGAAGAATTCATCCGAGAGTTTTAATGAGAAAAAAAAATGTAGTTCTTTTTATCACTCGCCGATGAGAGCTAAATTAATTTGGCCGAAGGAACTAGCGACATAGTCGTTCCGATGGTGGGCCTCGAATTTCATTTTATGGACCCCGAGTGGTTGAATTATGACAGCAGTTTCATTGGCACCGAAACGAATCGATGGTACGGGAACCCTTGATCTTCGGATCGAAACTGGTGCACCGTGAAGCGGCAAGTTCCGTTCGTGCGAGCGAAAGATCAGCGAGACTAATTCAATAAAGAAGACGAATCGAGAGCAAGGTGTCGAGTGAGAACTCTCGATCGAAAAGAAAGCCACGTGCCTCGCACATGTCGCGTCCTTGGTTCGGTGATTCAAAAAAGATGAAAGAAAAACTGTCGAAAAAATAGAAGAAAATATTCACCCAGGGATGCTTGGGATCCTAGTGACAAAGAAGATGAACGAATTTTATCGGGACTAGATTATCCCGATGGTTACGGTGTTATCGTCGAATCTTTCTTTTGTTGGTACTTCAAGGTTTCCATGGGATGAAAAATCCACGCACGGACATCTCGAGGGTCTTTATAGGACCACACGAGTAGCTGGCGCGCGTTCCGGCGGGGCACTCGGCGAGAATGACGCCAATTTGCCACGAAACGACGTCCGGGCCCGTTCTGAAATGACTCGGAAAACTGCGAAGACGATGATTATAGTATCCGAGAGTTCGGTTAACTTGTTTCATCATTGGCCAGTTATACGATCGCAGTTATTGAGATGACCGAGCAAAGTTTCGAAGTGACACTAAATGGTTAACAACTGAGAAGACGCTAGAATTTATAATCTTGAGGTTTTCAAGGGAGGTACAGACTGCTCACGAGGGTTCTCCATATTCTACGGTGTTTATAAGCAAATGCAAAGAAGAGACGGAAGGTTTCGCGGTACGAGATGCGTGAGATCCCGCTCGTATTATGCACGAATGCGTAATACTACCATTTTCTTCCGTACATAACGTCGTGTGTGTTACGACTATTACGCGCCTCCGCTACACCAGATTCCGTTGGGATCGTTACGAGGGTTATGCGAGAGAATTTTTGTCGGTATTATCATCGAGAGACTTCTCGAAAGTGGCACCTGATGGCTTCGGCGTCGGAAGGTGCTCGACCATCTAATCTGCATAACAGAGTCAGATGTGGAGTTCGTTCGTTCGAAAAGAATTTCACCCGGTATGAAAAAAAATCGATACCACGGATTGGCTACGAAATCAAAATAACGAACGTGACTTCGAAGCCAGTGAAGATTCAACATATAATGGCAGGGTTTCGTCACGCAACATTTCATCGTTCGAAATATACTACAATAAGTACGATGAACCTTCCGATCCAATGCCCCGGTAAAATATGGATTTGACTCGGTAAATTCGAGTCCACACTTGTGCCAGGCGCTGAGGAAGGAGAAGAAGAAAAAAAAGAATAAGAGAAGACTATTTTTTCGTAGGGTTCATTCTCAATCGCTGAAGGTGAGCGAGAAATCAGAACGAGATAAAGACGAGCGTGAAAAGATCAAGATGTCTTCGCGCACGGTCTCCATGTACGACCTGTCGCGCGCGACTCTTTCATTGTCCCACATCTTTTTAAACTTCTGTCTACTCCACGGCGAGCAAACCCGAGGAGGAACCCCGCTTCGTCGTTCGCATCGTCTTGGACAGAATCCACCACAATGGCAGGTTCACGACGTGCCGTACCGGCTCTATAGTTACATTAAAGTGATGTATATATTATATATACCCCGGCTGACACAACCTCGAAACCTCGTCCGGTGGCGTGAATGCCGAGTAAACGACTTCCATTCATGGATCCCGAAGAGAGAGGACTGGAGAATGCGAGAGAGTATCGCCCACTATTCCCATTGAGCGGCTGCGATCCCGGGTGGCCGCGCCGCGCTTTCAACCACCGTGGCTGACGGTGGGTTCTCGCGCACACGGTGCGAATAAGTGCGAGCGAGAAATTTCATCTCGGACCTCCACGGTTTCTCGCAATATGGAATATCGCGAGTGATTCGAAGGGAAAGCGGTATCAATGGTGTTCCTTGAACCAAAAGTCGCATACGGGAAAGTTCAGCCAGGGCTTTCGTTATATCGTATATACCAAGTTGGATCGGCCCCACTCGCTCAACGAGGAAGCGTGTTTTGTGGGAATTGCACCGATGAAGTAAGGCTCCGCTGCGCCCGTTGCACGGCTGTAGGAACACGGAAGGGTGTCTCCTTTGGTTTTTCGCTATCTTTCTTTGTTTATTTTTCTTTCTTTCAGAATCTCGCGCAGATCCGTATCATTTGCTTTGGCTCATTGGAGTCCCTCTCCGTTGTCGTCGTTCAAGACCCGTTTCGTTTCGTTAATTAACGTTGAACTCTCCGTGTGACGGGGTCCGGTACAACTCGGCTGTAGCCACCATCGAGGCTCTCTCACTCGCCAATGTTAATTGCGGATTGTTGGGGTTGGCGAAACCCGGGGCAGGTTGTCGGTAGGCGTGTCTCCCACGCGCTGCTGATGCCGCTCTTATATTCCACCAAGACTCGCCGCTTTCGCGCTCCTGGCCTTATTTTATATACCCTATATGCGTATATATAGCTGCTGCTTCGGCAGGGTTCTTTATCCTTCGAACGTTCCAGGCCGACTCTGTATGCCACTTTTTGCTACTTTACATAGTAATCTACAAAGCTGCCAAGGCGATGTGCCCGTGCCTTAATGAATTTGAGCGAATAACTCGTAGCCTCGGAAACAGAGAGATACCAAGAGTGAGAGAGAGAGAGAGGATACTCGGCGAGGTGACTCGACAATCACCCTTTCTCCCCCGTCATCGATTTACGATTTATAGAATACTCGCGATACTATTCATTTTCTAGGAATTAGAATAGGCGAGAGTGAGCTTAATTTTGTTGTAGTTAGCTGTTCGGCAAATGAACCTCGATTAATTAAGCGGTTGGTCGCGGAATAGGGCATTAAAACTGTCCAGAATATACTTGGAAAGTTGCGGTCACTCAATTAAGTATTGATATTTAAAAACAAATTGTCCTCTCTCTCTCTCTCTCTCTCTCTCTCTCTCTCTCTCTCTCTCTCTTTTTCTGATTGTTTCAGGCAGGGATTACGAGAGTAACGACAACAACGGGTTTACTATACGGGGAACGCGCTCGGGATCTGCCTGTTCCGAGGCTTTGCTCGATCGGCTATCGTCGACTAATTAACACGGCAAACGGTAACGAAGCCTCGCGTATGAGTCGTTCACTCGACTGTTTAAATTGTACTTGTGCGCCGCTCGCGTAGGTTTTCCGGTGGTGCTCGCTCACTCTAACGACTTTGCGCTGAAAATAATTCTACTATCATCCGCATCGAGCCATCGCTTAGCCCATAATCACGATACCTTCGAGACGATTTGCTTTGTGCCATACACACACACGCACACACACACACACACGCGCGTATAGTATATACATCTTGGAGAAACGCGGAGTAGAAAGATCTGTGGAGAACTTGTTGCGGTGTCCAAGTTCAGAGCAGTTGTGTTCGCGCGCGGTCGGCGCCTAATTAGCAGTTCGCTGTCCCATCAGCCCACATTACTATATTACTATATAGTCTATAACCGCTCCCTCCTCTCGCCTAATTCGTATTTTATTCTCAATTTCCGGCGACACACGAGCATTGAGTTGTGCGAATCACGTTTTTGTTCCTTTGAATTGGGAATTATATCAACGGGCAAGAATGGGAAGTACCGTAAACAACACTTTTTGTCACGTGCCTATTTTCCATACGATAAGAAAAACGTCATTGACGTACCGTGATCCTTTAATTTCAAAATGGCAGACAGCTCGAGCCCGTAATTCCCACTGTTCGGGCCTTTAAGCTCTTCAAACTCAGCCACGATATTGTTACAATTTTGGCGGGCAATTGAAAAGCGCCCAATAAAAATGTTCGGTCAAACTTTCCGTATGCCTGTATAGATCAGAATTATTTCAGATTTTTCGGTGCGGCAATTTCGAAATAAAGGGAGAGCAGAGAGGCTCGATAAAAAATTGCATATTTTGATGGATATCGTTGAGAATATTCCATGAAATAGAATTTTCAATCTTTTTTTTTTTTTTCAATCCGTAAAGTAAGCTCTTTCGAACGAGGCCCCACTCGCCAGAACGGAACTTTTAATTTTTGTCATTCGACATCACACATCCAGGAGCCTCTGAATCGTCGAAAAAAAAAAAAATCTTTTCAAAAATGACTCGGAAACCATCTTCCGAACATCTCACTCCAGCTGTGTGCCAAATTCCGAGTGGATATATACGTTAAACTATTTAGCAGTTAGTTGTTACAAAATTAAATACACACATCCATTTGTTGTCCCTGTAAACTTGTGTAATATGAAATTTCTATAGAGTTAGGTATACCCGTTTAAGATTACACGTGCGGGTATTCAACTCCATTGACTCGTTCTTTCGCGAGAGGACGCGAGCACGAAGACGTGGCAAAACGAGTCGAACAAAGAAAAGAGTTATTTTTCACGCACGTCGAGTGCACCACCGGGACACGACGAGAGAACATATCGAGATCGTTAAGAGTTGGAAATGAGCCGAGTGGTCGCGAAATCCTTCGTTGAGAATCTCGTTCGGGAGGACCTCACCGGACTCGGAGTCCTTCCTCGTTTCATATAATTTCGCGCTGGCTGTTAACCCTCAACACACAGCAGCGATACCAACGCCTGCCCATCTCCACCGACGCCAATTTCTTCGGGTGAAACAATATCGAGTTACTACCGATGCTATCACCGGAGACACGCACGCGCTATATACGGGATTACTTCTGCCTCCGTTGATCGTCCGATGATGTCTTCTCAGCTTTCTTCTTTCTTCTTTTTTTTCTTCTTTGCGTATTTTATTTATTTTTTTGCTTCTCGAGTAAAGTTCATCGTGCTCCACGACTGACTTCTGGTCTCGTGTACTATTTATCTTTTTTTCAAATCTCTCTTTAGTCACGTTGACAAAGCACCGGAGGACAAAAAAACATCTGCCCTCTGAAGCATACGCATTGCGAAAGAAGCCAGGCTCGAACGAAAATGATTTCTCGAGGATTGTATTTTTTTTAGGACTCGGGTTCCGAATAAACTTGAAATATGTTCGAAATGTTTCACGCGATAATTTCAGTGACGCGTGCGTTCGAAAGTTAATTATATTATTGGAAAGATAATTTAACACACCTCTTTTGTTCTAATCGAAGGTATCTCGTCTACGTTTGCTCTCGTACGTCAATAGACGCGCGTTCAACGCGTCGTTCACATTAGCTCAACGAAGAGTTCCACTGTACGACCTGTATCGCAAAACTAGTTTGATCGTGGTAAAAGAACGAAAGAGGGGAAAAGAGAATGAGTATGTATGTGTAAATGTGTGTATACCATATAATACAAAGTCGCGTCGTTTCTGCGGGAATTAATCGTCGGAACGGTAAGAAGAAATCGAACGATATGTACTTGGACGACGATGGCGAAAAAAAGGAATGGAAGAACAAGCTCGGAGTGAGGTAAACGAATGAGTAGAAAAAGAGACACTACGATATGCTCGAGATTCGAGATATCTCTCGCACGATTCAAAGAGAAATCTCAGGGAGATAAAGGTATAACCGGTAGCATAGATATCTAGAAGAAATACGATCGATCTATGAAACTCGATAAATCTCGCGAAAGAGTAAAACAACAATAGCAGCGCGTGGCCCGTTCAAAGAGTCAAATAATCGGTATATTTCGAGAACAACTTGACCGATCCCGCTCAAACTTTACACGCGTCTCGAGCGGCGTCGCGAGCGGCCCTTTGTTGAAATTTCATAGAGTAGTTTATAACGGGTTTTGGGTTTTACATGACTTTGCGGTTTACGAAAAAAAAATGTTTATGTTTTGACTTGCGCTAATTTTAAGATATTGGGCAAATTTTTTAAAATTCTATCGATAGAAAATTAATTCGATTAAATTTTTTCCCATTGCTCGGTATTATATCTATCGGACGTGATTGTATTAGTATAATTCCGGTATTGAATTTGAAGTTGCTAATATATGCGATGCCTCGTATTATAACTATCATATAGATATAGGTATACGCGATAGAGACTGGAACAGGTTACACGAATCACCGATTAATAATTAGCCGCGGTTTACAACGAATCCCACGATTTATAATGGCCAATATATACACACTGAACGAAGAAAGCGCGTGCGAGTGGGAGGATTAAACGAATAATGGGTGCGAGCATGGTGCGCGCCGAGAGAAACAAGAGTGTAGGATTTACGATATAGATAAACTGGTTCTATTTCTGGTTATGAATCGAGACTACGGCGTTCCTAACATCATTACGAGACAGTGGGAGAGATATTACGGAATAAAACTTGTCCGGTACACCTCTTTTGACAGTTTCCTTTTTTCCATGTTGAACCATAATTTTTTATACGGTTGATTACATGAAAATTGACATTCATCAGATGCAAGTACACCCCGTGAGAAATTTCATTCGAGGTTGTGAATTTCATTCGGCATCCTTTTCGGGCGCCAACCATGAATTTGTTGGAAATACAACTGTTCTCGAATTCACGCGTGGGGGTCGAAATGGCGAAACACCAAGAAGTCGGGCGGTCGAAATAGTGAAAATCCATTGTTGTAAAATATCAGATGGGTAGTACGTACGAGGATACGTGTCGCGTACTTGTATGCCCCGAGGCATCGAAACCAGCTTGCGAGAACTGATTCTCGGCACCGGCCCCGTGGCGGCGGTTGGGCAAAGCTCTGCGTGCTAGCCTTCGACGAGTCTAGCTGACTAGCGGGAGAGAATGTTGAGTCGAATAATCCGGAGAAAAATAATGAGACTCGCACCCTGGCGCAAATGACGTCGGTACAATCGGGACGAAAACAGAGCCAGTTTGTGTAGCTCGATATATATCCGGCTCGTTCTCCCTCTATGGGAGGAAAAGACAGAAAGTCGATCGAAACTGGGACGAATCGGGCGGAACACGATGGAATTAGGGGAGAAATTAAAAAATCAGGATGAAACTAGTCCTTGTTATTCATATTCGCGTTCGGCAGATAAGTTCTCTCGCATACTTTAAAAACCCATATGGTTTTATTATATTTTATTATCGAACTGATCTAAAAGTTGAACTTAATCTGTGTTCTATCAATCAAAACGGTACATGTGTATATATGAAATAATAATGATGCGATAATCATAATAGTAAAGGTACGAAACTGCGATGACGAGATCCCTGACGCGAAACGATGAACGTCTTTCGCGCTTCGGCAATTCGTTAAATCGTCGTCGTCCGCGCTCTCCGTCCTCGACCACCGGCAAACATAATCAGTTCGCTTTACGTTCGATGTACAAAAGTTATAGAAGGTGGAATGCAGGCACGGGCATTAAACGGATGGGTACGGTGATGACCGTATTGACGATCGCGATAATGGACGCGAGGACCGGTGCGTGCGCGCTTCGAAGACAAGGACGAGACAGGAAGATGGTTTGATTGAACGACTCCGCTTCGGGAGCTCTCGTACACCGATCGAAGCGTAATTAGACACGGCTCATATCACGTCAATTGAACATTTGGCATATTCGTGTCCGAGGGGACGATCCTCTCGATTTATATAATCTCGATCGATACAACTTTACTCGCGTGCAAAACTTCAACTCGATCGGTGAACCTATTCCGAAATTATACAAGTTTTATTTTAGCATCGCACCCACACATCTGCTGTACAAAATTTTGCTTTCATTCGTTACCCGTAAAATTTATTTTATTCCCGTTGCAAATCACTCGCAAATCTTATCGAAAAACAAAAATAACAATTTTTTATAACAACATTTCAAAAATAACATTTCTTTTCTGAGCGTTTTCTGAAAAATAGTTAAAAAATCATGCCCGAAATTTGACAAATATACTCTATTGATAACATTAATTTTACCAAAGTGCTTCACCGTACTCGCAATGTGTTACGTCGACTGAATGTTTTTTTTGTTTCATAAAAAAGAAATTCTATGTCTTCACCATTCGGTGTATTCAACCCCTTTAATTACTTGCCAGAGCAAGAATCCCTGTAACAACTTCCAGAATATCCCGCGAATTTTCCCTATCAGGCCGACAATCTCGAAGGACTTGTGATCCGAAGAATAAAATTTAAAAAAACAATGCAAAACTTCAACCGGCAACAGAGAAAGAAGCGGACTAACACGCGATCGTCTCTAATTGGTATCGAATCTCAATTACAGAAGATTAGGGAGATTTTTATTGAAAAAAAAAAGAAAAACGACAATAACAACATCAAGAACATGTTTCACATCTTCGCATATAATTCTCCTCGGCATCCCAATGTCCCCTTTATTCGTGTTTATTTCTGGTGATCATGTGGGGTTTCTCCGTTGTCGGGTTGCAGAAAATGCGCTTTCGTGCTGCCACGATTCGCGTTAGTCCGCGAGAGAGCGCGGGATAAGGCGCTTACGCACGGTCGCCCCCGACGAGACTTTAAACGCCGCACACGCCCGGTTAGAGAGCACTCGATTTATCGGGACTTACTTAAGATATGCGGTTTGCTCTCTTGCCACCGACAGAAGCAAAATGCATCGGCGAATCAAAAGAAGCAACAAGAACTGAGATGCACTTATTGCACACGAGAATATTATTATCACCATTATTATTATTATTATCATTATTATTATTGTTCTTCTTCTTCTTCTTCTTTTTCTTCTTCTTATTATTATTACTATTTTTGCTTTGCCTCTTTATGATGGAATTTTTTTCATCATCAATTTGTTTTTGTCGAGTTTTCTAAGCAAAAGGCATCAAAAATGTCCTGAATGTATGACAGTACTAAACTAAAATCACTAAAATCGCTGTAACGTTGCTTCCCGATGGAATTGGAACCCCGCTCTATACTTATTTTTTTCCTAACCGTTCAACCTTTAAAATTGCACTTCATTCATTGGGCTACGATATTTTTTTCTATTTTTTACAAATTATTAAAGTCGGTCCATCGATTTTTGCGAATTTCTCCATACATACCTTTTCTCATTTTTTTCGGCGACTTTGAACCTGCTGTCACGGCTACAATAATTGAGATATCGGGATGATCGAAAATGCATTCTCTAAGTCTGCTCGAGACGTTTTGAAAACGCCCGTCAAAATCCAAAATCGATTGAACGGGAGCCAAGTTAGCCTAATCGATCGGAAATTTCCCGCCGATTACGAATAACACCGAGTTTTAGGCGAAATCTCAAAATATCAATGTGAAAAAGACGAAAAACGAAAAAAATCACTTTTTGGACGATTTTCAATGAAATTTCGAGTTTCTCAAAGAAATGGCTACTGAATTAGTAATCAGCGAGTCAAAATACATGGATATAGCGTCCTAAAAGAAAATTTAAAAATTCAAAATTTTTTTGCTCAGAATTTCTCCATACATACCCCTTCTCATTTTTTTCGACGAAAAAAATTATTATTTCTTTTCCAATGTTTCAATACCCTAATCGATCGGAAATTTTCCGCTGATTACGAATAACACCGAGTTTTAGTCGAAATCTCAAAATATCAATGTGAAAAAGGCGAAAAACGAGAACAAAATCACTTTTTGGACGATTTTCAATGAAATTTCGAGTTTCTCAAAGAAATGGCTACTGAATTAGGAATCAGGGAGTGAAAATACATCGATATAGCGTCCTAAAATAAAATTTAGAAATTTAAAATTTTCATTTTTTTTCGAGAAAAAAATCACTGTTTGGTTTGGTTTGGTTTGGTCTAAAAATTCAAAATTTTCATTTAATTTCGGGTTTCTCAAAGAAATGACTACTGAATTAGTAATCAGCGAGTCAAAAGACATCGATATAGCGTCCTAAAAGAAAATTTAAAAATTCAAAATTTTCTTGCTCAGAATTTCTCCATACCCCTTCTCATTTTTTTCGACGAAAAAAATTATTATTTCTTTTCCAATGTTTCAATACCCTAATCGATCGGAAATTTTCCGCTGATTACGAATAACACCGAGTTTTAGTCGAAATCTCAAAATATCAATGTGAAAAAGGCGAAAAACGAGAACAAAATCACTTTTTGGACGATTTTCAATGAAATTTCGAGTTTCTCAAAGAAATGGCTACTGAATTAGTAATCAGGGAGTGAAAATACATCGATATAGCGTCCTAAAATAAAATTTAGAAATTTAAAATTTTCATTTTTTTTCGAGAAAAAAATCACTGTTTGGTTTGGTTTGGTTTGGTCTAAAAATTCAAAATTTTCATTTAATTTCGAGTTTCTCAAAGAAATGACTACTGAATTAGTAATCAGCGAGTCAAAAGACATCGATATAGCGTCCTAAAAGAAAATTTAAAAATTCAAAATTTTCTTGCTCAGAATTTCTCCATACATACCCCTTCTCATTTTTTTCGACGAAAAAAATTATTATTTCTTTTCCAATGTTTCAATACCCTAATCGATCGGAAATTTTCCGCTGATTACGAATAACACCGAGTTTTAGTCGAAATCTCAAAATATCAATGTGAAAAAGGCGAAAAACGAGAACAAAATCACTTTTTGGACGATTTTCAATGAAATTTCGAGTTTCTCAAAGAAATGGCTACTGAATTAGTAATCAGGGAGTGAAAATACATCGATATAGCGTCCTAAAATAAAATTTAGAAATTTAAAATTTTCATTTTTTTTCGAGAAAAAAATCACTGTTTGGTTTGGTTTGGTTTGGTCTAAAAATTCAAAATTTTCATTTAATTTCGAGTTTCTCAAAGAAATGACTACTGAATTAGTAATCAGCGAGTCAAAAGACATCGATATAGCGTCCTAAAAGAAAATTTAAAAATTCAAAATTTTCTTGCTCAGAATTTCTCCATACATACCCCTTCTCATTTTTTTCGACGAAAAAAATTATTATTTCTTTTCCAATGTTTCAATACCCTAATCGATCGGAAATTTTCCGCTGATTACGAATAACACCGAGTTTTAGTCGAAATCTCAAAATATCAATGTGAAAAAGGCGAAAAACGAGAACAAAATCACTTTTTGGACGATTTTCAATGAAATTTCGAGTTTCTCAAAGAAATGGCTACTGAATTAGTAATCAGGGAGTGAAAATACATCGATATAGCGTCCTAAAATAAAATTTAGAAATTTAAAATTTTCATTTTTTTTCGAGAAAAAAATCACTGTTTGGTTTGGTTTGGTTTGGTCTAAAAATTCAAAATTTTCATTTAATTTCGAGTTTCTCAAAGAAATGACTACTGAATTAGTAATCAGCGAGTCAAAAGACATCGATATAGCGTCCTAAAAGAAAATTTAAAAATTCAAAATTTTCTTGCTCAGAATTTCTCCATACATACCCCTTCTCATTTTTTTCGACGAAAAAAATTATTATTTCTTTTCCAATGTTTCGATACCCTAATCGATCGGAAATTTTCCGCTGATTACGAATAACACCGAGTTTTTGTCGAAATCTCAAAATATCAATGTGAAAAAGGCGAAAAACGAAAAAAAAATCACTTTTTGGACGATTTTCAATGAAATTTCGAGTTTCTCAAAGAAATTGCTACTGAATTAGTAATCAGGGAGTGAAAATACATCGATATAGCGTCCTAAAATAAAATTTAGAAATTTTAAATTTTCATTTTTTTTCGAGAAAAAAATCACTGTTTGGTTTGGTTTGGTTTGGTCTAAAAATTCAAAATTTTCATTTAATTTCGAGTTTCTCAAAGAAATGACTACTGAATTAGTAATCAGCGAGTCAAAAGACATCGATATAGCGTCCTAAAAGAAAATTTAAAAATTCAAAATTTTCTTGCTCAGAATTTCTCCATACATACCCCTTCTCATTTTTTTCGACGAAAAAAATTATTATTTCTTTTCCAATGTTTCGATACCCTAATCGATCGGAAATTTTCCGCTGATTACGAATAACACCGAGTTTTTGTCGAAATCTCAAAATATCAATGTGAAAAAGGCGAAAAACGAAAAAAAAATCACTTTTTGGACGATTTTCAATGAAATTTCGAGTTTCTCAAAGAAATTGCTACTGAATTAGTAATCAGGGAGTGAAAATACATCGATATAGCGTCCTAAAATAAAATTTAAAAATTTTAAATTTTCATTTTTTTTCGAGAAAAAAATCACTGTTTGGTTTGGTTTGGTTTGGTCTAAAAATTCAAAATTTTCATTTTATTTCGAGTTTTTCAAAGAAATGACTATTGAATTAGTAATCATCGAGTCAAAAGACATCGATATAGCGTCCTAAAATAAAATTTAAAAATTCAAAATTTTCTTGTTCAGAATTTCTCCATACATACCCCTTCTCATTTTTTTCGTTGATTATTAACCTGCTCTCACGGCTACAATAATTGAGATATCGGGATGATTCAATGCATTTTCTACACCTATTCGAGACGTTTACAAAACCCCCCTCAAAATTCAAAATCGATCAAACGGGAGCCAAGTTATGGCCATTTGAAATTTCGACATTTTAAGGTTTCCGAAAATGTTGGCCAAAAATTACAAACAAATTTTTTTTCTTTTTTATTCAATGTTTCGATACCCTATTTAATCGGAAATTTTCCGCTGATTACGATTAACACCGAGTTTTTCTCGAAAACTCAAAAGATCAATGTGAAAAACGCGAAAATCGAAATCATGCCTGACCGGTTATTTTCATTTCTCATGGTCATGAATATTAATATCTTGTACGGTGGATTATTGATGAATATGAAACAAATTTGATTGAAATTAATTTTTTAATCAAACCCTATTCATTTCTGATTCATGATGCATCCGATAACAGTGCACGTGTGTAGATTATATAGAACGCTAAATGCCAAGTTGTTGTATGTGTGGTACAGTAATAAAGTCAGGAAAAATGAAATCGAGGAAGCAATGAATTCAACGCTCTCGTACAGGGGAGTGAAGTGAGAATGGATATAGAGAAGACGTGCGTAGGTAACGTTTATACAAAGATAGTACAGAGAGAGAGAGCGGAGCGGAACACATAGTTACACACTAGAATCGTAGTTCGCTTTAGCACTAGCGCCCGAGTGATTAGACCTCGCCGCCGCGATTCTCTTTCATTCGATTTTTCTCTCTTATATGTGTGTGTGTGTGTGTGTGTGTGTGTGCGTGTGTTTATACATATCGCCCAAGAGTGATTTGTGGGCAAGCGTGGTTGTTAATTGTCGCGAGGACACCCCCGTTCGACTTTATATTCCCGCGTTCGAACGGCCGCGCGGTCTTTCATCCACCGCAAAAGAAGAACATTGGTATCCATCCGCTGGTACGAGAAAACCAACCACTTTCAGTCTTCGAGAGCCCCATTGGTGATTCTTACACGCGCGAATCTACAATATATTATATATGCAACACAATAGATACGCATAATATATAATATCAAAGAATAAAGAAGTCATCGACGGAAAATAATGTTGGATTATGTATTTTGAATTTTACCAATTATATATGCTCATGAGCATTGAGCTAATTTCGAGTTTAATATGAGAAACAATGTTCGATATTCATTTCATTTGCTTGTAATTGAATTGTAATTTCACAGATAACGCAACATGATTAGCGGATTCATGGATCTACGCGCTTGTTCCTTTTGCAATCGAAATGAAAAGGCTTTATCCAAGCTCCAACCGTTTCAGTATTCAAGTTTCGTCCCTTAAATGGGTCCGGGCGATTCTTCCGTTTGCCGGGTCTGTTTGAACCAATCGCTAAAGCCCTCACCGAATAAGAGAGCGAAAAGAGTACGACGCGCGAGTCCAAGAACTTGTGGAACATATATATAGACGCATCTACGTGTACAGTGTTGATTTGTATAAGTAGGTAGATGAGAAAGAGGATGAAGGGAGAAAGAGAGAGAGAGAGAAAGGATGATGGTCCCGCACTCTCGCGCACAATGCTCACGTCAGTCAAGACTGGATCCTCTTAATTAACTCGGCTCTCCGCTTCGCGGAGTCCTCTCTCGTCGTTCACCTCACTCGGGCACTTCGTCTTACTCTCGGGCATCCATATATAAATATACACGTATGTAGGTCTCCGACCGTGGCCCGCGACTTCTCCTTTCCTCTTTTGCCATTTTTATTCTTCTCTTCCTCTCTATGTGCGGCCACGTCTTCGGACGGAGAAGATCCCGCTTGTACCTCTTATTCGCGAAGCGACCCGAGTGCCGGTGTCCTTTTGTCGTGGGGCGTCGGCTCGAGAGAGTTTCTTTCACGTTGTGGACAACGAGAGAGAAAGAAACGTCGTGTTCCCTTCCGGTACGGGTAACGCAGCTAGAGTACATGTAATAACATCGTACCGCTATGCCCGATGTTGTACGATACTATATACATTATACGCGTACATTTACAATGCTTGGAAGTCACTGGATAAGGTTTTAGGACCGAATGTCTGGCGCGTCCATTTCTTGACGATGCATTCAACCAACTACCGCGTTGACAATTTCATTGCTCGGACGAGAAACGTTGACGCATGGCCGAGGCTTGTGTACGATATTAGCGTACAGGATTGGCTCTAACAAAATATGGGATTGCTGGCAGACCGCGATAGAAGCAAATAACATTTTCGTTTACGCTCGAAGGGTTCTCCGTTGACGGGAAAAACTGGTCCCAAATGTGGTTAAATCGCGATCGCTTGTCTGGCTAACGAATGGTATTCGTGCAGCTCGAAGATATTAGGCAAAAGATTCGTGGTCGCAGTTCCTGCGTTCGTCATTCCTCTCAATAATTTGAGTTTGGTCCGAGCATTGCTCGAGTTAGCTCCCATTTTTATGTCACAAAAGCGTGTGGGGCTCAAATTCCGGAACGGCCGAGATATCGAATTCTTAAATTAACTCACGTTCATCTACGGAAAGACTCGTCTTAAGAAAGTCTTTAAATCGGTAAACAAAAAATGAGACCGCAAAAAAATTGAAATAGATTTATGTGAAAAAAGAAATACGAGGACGAAATATGGAATCGACAAAAATATCCAACGGTTCGCGAGGCGAGTGTACGAATATGTCAGATTTACGGATATTGAGAAAGTTTACAATTTTGAATTCGTGTTCAGGAAATTCATTGACTCTGGCATCTGAACTTGCCTGTATATAATCCTGGACAACGATAAACATTTTACGTACTGGAAATTTCATCACGATAATTTATGCACCGGTTTTACTCGCGTGCGTCGGACTTTTCGTGTTCAACACACGGGCGTTCCAGGCACGCACAGTTTATGAAGAAAAAATACGCGCATCGTCGACGTAATCTTCGCGAGAAGCACAACATTTTTGACATTAACGTTACGGTGTGTACGTTCACTGGTAGTGCATATACGTGTGTGTGTTTCAACGAAAGACGTCCCGCCGGACGTTGCGGATAGCCTCGGTAATCGCAAAGATATTCACGTACCACATACCGCGCGTAAATCCATTCACGGTAGCTCGTTAATACCCGACGCGGTTGAACGAGAAACGCGACGAGGGTCAGCGTCGATCCTTCCGTTATTCCTCGTTCCTTTTTCGTATTTTTCAAGGACTTGGAAGATTTTACCTTGAGCATTTAACGAATAAAACGAAAGCTGTCGTTGATTTTGAACCGTATGTACCAAGTGATTTTCGGGTTAGCTTCTCGTTTCGATGTTACCCCACATTGACGTTGTCACGATGTCCAACGGTTAGTTCGAATGCTCGCGGGTTATTCACCAATGCCGCACGGGAGAGTCTTGATCTTGAACGACGGACCCTGGGTTGGTCGAGTCTCCGGGTTCACGGTGCTCTTTCACCGTTGACTCTAAAGAATTTCTCGTTTGAGAAAGGGTTGGGCGTTAGCCGGAATACCCAAACAAGCCCACGGGCGACGTTTGGTGAGACATTTTCCCGATGATCCCTGTGGATCGTAGGTCCGTTCTTTGTTGCACTGCCTTTCGCTTCGATCCTCTCCCGATTTTATACACAGCGAACGAAGTTGCCCGCCAACGTTACACACGGGAGAGGTACGTCTTGGGATGTCGCGAGGCCCCTGGGGTATACGTGCACGGCAAAAGACCTAGAACTAAGCTTCGCAAGATCGTAAATACCGCGTTGCGAGCATATACAGAGGATACGAGGGAAATAGATACATAGACAGAGAGAGAGGCGTAAACCCCGTGATCCTCGTGTGCCTCATAAAACGGACTAACAATGTGCGCACATCGCGCGAGAGCACGAGTTTTTTTCCGTCCGACTTTCAGTGCACTCCTCCGCCTCGGCGGAACTCTTTAAAATGCGGATGGGGTTGAAGGATACAAGGACAAAAGGGGAAACAGATGCTTCAGAAGATTTCAATGCTGTCTCTTATTTTCATTATTATTATTTATGTATACGTAACATCATGTTCCGTATATGAGGTATTCCACAAGAGGTGTCGGGGCAGTCTCGGATTAAAGGGCTGTCTTGGCGAACGATGGTTCGCAAAACAAGACGGCCTAAATCAGATTCTGGACGGGCTTTTTCTCAAATTCTTTCTCAGAGGAAGCATCTTACATTATTGACGCGGCGATCTTCAGAAAAGTTTCAAGAACTGATTTTTCCGCTGTGGTTCATGAAATACGTCCAAGCAACATTGACCATTTCGATCCCTCCACAATGGATTGATGTTAAATAGCCTATATAGATATATCGTGGGATATTATCTTAGAATCTCGATATTTTTTTGTTTCCAATTATTGTGCTACCTTCGTTTCTACGAAAACCAAGAGACACACAAGCTCTTGAGCCTCGGTGAGGCGTGTACCAACAACTCGCACTGTTCACGAAGCCCTTCTCCGACTCGTCGACTTCGCGAGAGTCCAGTTCACCGAGGGAGATATACGAGCGAATGCGACCTGCCTCGTAACGAATGCACGCCGTAAAACAAGGATGCCTTGATTTACTCGTCGGTTTAATGCCGAGCGGGCAGTATTAATAAATTATCGGTTATTAAGTGTACGCGGTCGATCCGTTTTCTCGTGCACGGTTATACGGTAAATATGCACGTACGTACGTATGCAGGCTGTGGCGGGTTATATCGTTGGACGTTCCGAACGAGAAACCCGAAGTGTATTGAAAATTCTATCAACCGCACGGGATATCCGGCAACAAAGCGGATTCGATTCAATTGTGTCAATGACGATCGACGTCTATTAGCCAAGATTGGGGTTCCAAGCTTTGGACGATTATTCCCAAGATAAAAACTACCGAAGCACACCAAGAAAGATCGTCTTTCTTCAAAAAAATATTGCTTATCCCCGTCTGGAGACCAGACAGATATGTAAAATATCGTGAGGAATATGAAAAAAAAAATATATATTTATAAAAGTTTGATGTACAAGAGTTTTCGGGAGAGAAAAAAAAACAATCTTCCACGAAGGGCCCACGTTATACGCCACCGTCATCATTAAGATTATCTCCGGAGATTCCGATCTCCCTCGGATCGTATACTATACCGGACAGGTTGAACCGGACAAACGAACGTCGCGCGACCAACATACACATTTACCGGTAGCTCCGCGTAAGAAGCGGAAGCACACCAATGGTATATAAACATATTACGGACATACGCATCCACGTAACGACTGACTAGAAGTTAAAAGGGCGTTGGCGCACATCGTTTTACGTGCTAAACGGGATGTCGAATGGGTCTTTTTGACTTTGGGGGATCGCGATGCTGCGCTATGTGTGCGTGTATAAATAGCCGTTGATACGAAAGGACAGGCTGGACCACCGTGGTGGCGCACAACATTGTGCACCCCCCTAACCCTCGTGTCTTGCCTCTGCCATGGTAATACGACGGTCCCGTAACTCATATCGGGACGCCTACGCCCTGCAGGTAGCAGAAGCAGCAAGAGCGGCGACAAGAGCCGGACAACATCGGACACCCAGGGCGAAGACACTCAATTAGGCTATATACATCCATTGTATATATATGGGAGGCGGATGAAGCTGGCCAGAGACGAAGATCGGACAAAATTCTACCGTAACATTGAGATTGGCTAGCGGGAGAGAGAGAGAAAAAGTTGATGAAACAAAATGAGGATGAGTAGCACGTCTTACACCTTCCATCCCGATCGGTTGTACAGCGGAGTCTCGCGTAACTTGTCCCGACGTAAGTTGATGGTCCCGCACAAGCTGTCCGAACAGCAGCCTCACCGAAGTTGTCTGTCCCGCCGACATATTTCTCCCAATTACGGAGAATTTCTTTGCCGCGGACCCAACATTGACGCGCCAATGTGTTCGCTACGGATAAGCGTTCTAAGATTTCCCGTACATAGAATTATTATTTTATTATTAGGTTCTCAATTTTATTAGTTCTGAAAAAAGTCTTTCTCTTTCGAGTTATCTTTAAAAAGATACCGAACCCGTCTCTCGCGAGTTATCGTAAAAATAAATCACGAGAGACGAGTTCGAAGCTTGGCCGTACCCGTCGATTTGCATAAGGCTGCTTGGTTCGATCTCTTCTCGCGTCGCGGGTGCATTTATACAAGTTTTTATACGGGTTATATATAAATGTATTGTATATATATGCGTGGGCGTTAAGAGAGCTGCCTCGCGAGCAATCGCGTCCGCGAGATCGACCGAGGTGGCGGACACTGCCACAACCGGTGACAACGCGTGCTCCCCTCGGACACGCGGAGAGAACCTGCGATCCCGACACGTGCACGCACCTACCATCTCTCTCTCTAATTAAGTGTTTTCGTGATGGGTGGCTCGTTACATTGACGCATTTTACGAGGTACATATTGAGAGGACTTTTTTCGTCAAATCCTAATATGTGAAAAAAAACCGAGCTCTCTTGATTGCTTTAGATAATTTTAAATGATTTTCTTAGCTTAATAACAACCACTGTTGTTATCCTCAAATCTTTTTTTCCATTCAATCATTTTTTACATAATCAAACGATGATATCAGTAAAGAAGTTAGGAACATAAATTGAATAACGCCTTTTATATAATGCAAAAAAAAATGAAAAATGAATTCAGTTGAAAAGCAATGAAGATGTCAGATTTGTAATCTCATCAAGGACAAGTTGTGCAAAATTTAATGCTCCGATTTGTATCGCCGCGTTATTTTTCAATTTCATTTTCTCCTATGTTTTTTTTTAAATATAGTATTATATTAATATAGTTTTCTGTGCCAGTGATATTTTATAAGATAAATGGAATGGTCATGTTACGATTGCCGATCTCGGTTATAATTGATTGAGAATGTCGTATGCCGTACATATATATTTTTGCATATTTTTTTGCTACGATAGATTGAATCTTTACGATTGTGTCGTTACACGGTCGTCTTTTCATATCTCCGTGTAGTCGATCTTCGTATATATCTACTGTCTTTTCGGCATTCACCTTTCCTAGAGGTATACGGAGCATTAAGTGCCGGCTCGTACTCGATTTTTGGTCTTTGGCCAACCATTCTTTTTTCATGTTTTTCTCGAACGCGAATAAATAGTAAATAAATATACATTTTCACTCTCAAATAAAATTGATCTCAGAACTTGGACGTGTTATGGGACGTTTTGAGTGACGAAAAATTGTATTTCAATGGTGCCTATCCCAGGCAGACTTGACATGAAATTCCTTATACATAATATTTATTCATATATATATATATGGATCGGCGGTCGGGAGGTCGAGGTCTCTTCGACATCGTGTCCGGGGCTCGCGAGAGTCACGAAATATCACTGACATCCGAAACGTCGTTGTCGCGTCACGAGAGGATTGTTCGGCGGGATTCGCGTCGCCACCGCGACGCGGTTTCGCGTATACCGTTACAAAAGACAGAAAGAAACGCGAGGGCGGTGGTGTACGAGGGACGGAGGAATCGGAGCACAAATTACGGTATATTCGAGAGAACGCCGTGAGTTTCTCTCTTGTCGTGAAATACACCGCCGGGCCCGCTTTGGCTTTTATGATTTATGAATGCCCAGCATCAAACTACCAGCAGCAGTCTCCTCTCGAAACCGAAACACGCGGAGAGTTCGCGGCGATCGTGTGTGTGACGTCCTCGCTCCTCCTCTCGTCAACGCGATTCGATTGACTGAGGAAAAACTTGTTTTTTTTTTGCATCTCGAAATTTACAAGTTCACGTTTCGATTTGAGAATAATTAGATAGAAGATACGTTTCGACGTGTGGAAAACCATCGTGAACCGGTATTCACAATAATTTAATTTGCAGTATTTATCATTACCGTTTAATGATTTTTTTTTGTATCATTCGATGATAACGTGTTTTTGTAGTGATCGGTTATGACATAGTCGTTCGCGAGAATGTTTGCGGCGTTTCTGCTCCATTCCCGCTCGTTTGTGAGTCGCACCCACGCCACGATCATTAGCCTCGCGCCGCGATCCACCCAGACCTGCCTCAACACCTCGCATTATGCGTTCTCGATCATGCATTTTCTCAGCCGCCATTCGTATTTATATTTTTTCTTTTTACTTTTCTTATTATCCTTTTTTTGCCAGCGCTATTTCGAAGCACCGCGGATCAGGTTTCTCCTTTCCGCGTCCCTACATGTATCAGTGCCGGTGCGGTTAGGCGTGATTTTTTTTTACCAACATGCATCGTAAATAACGAAGATTCTTGGTAATTGTATTGGATGAGTGCCTGTCTCGTTCGGTTCGAGCCTTCAGCGTTCAGGAAAATAGAAGAGGGTGGGATGAGAGAGAGAGGAAAGGAGTGAAGGTTTGAGAATAAATCAAATATATGTAAAGCTCCAGGGTTGAAGGCAACGCGAAGGATTACATTGCCGATCTCATTTTTCACGCTGATTTTCAACCTGCTCTCACGGCTACAATAATTGATATATCGGGATGATCCAAAATGCATTCTCTAAGTCTACTCGAGACGTTTTGAAAACGCACGTCAAAACCCAAAATCGATGAAACGGGAGCCAAGTTATGACCATTTGAAATTTCGAGATTTTTAGGTTTTCGAAAAGGTGGGCCAAAAATTACAAAAAAATGTTTTTCTCTTTTTAAAATGTTTATCTTTTTACAGTACGGACTCCGATTTTTTTCAGTTTTTCACCCTCCCATAAGGGTGCTTTCCGGACATAGAAAATCGTTTAAAATTTTTTAGGGATCGCCGTTAGGGGCCTGGGTCCCAAATGTTCACGAAAAGCTTGAGCAATAACGAAAATTAATTAAAAAAAAGACTTGATTTCGTTGCGTTCCAACGATGCAGATTTCAGCATCATATTTTATGAATTGATGATTTAAGAATCTTATAAACACCCTCCCGTAGACGAAGGACTATATTCTATTATAGTCATTCGCGTACAATTTGTGGTAAGAAGACTCGGTTCCCGGTTAAATAGAGAAAAAATCGTTTCTCTCTTTTGACGTTACGCGTTGCGCACCCTTTCGTCCTTCCTCTTCCTCTTCTTCGTTCACTTAGAAACTGCTATACCCTAAGTGGGGTTTGCTGTACCATCCACAGATTTTCTTTTCTTCCCTCTCGCTCTGTTTCTTTCTTTTCTCGTCTCTCGCTTGACCGCAAACTTTTATGTAGCCCGTCAATTGCCGGAGTGCGCTCACTGCCACCGTCTTCCTCGCGCCGTTGTACGGATCTTCGTGAATCGGCCACATACAGTCCGTAAAGCGTAAGCGTAATCGGAAAAAAATAAAATAAAATAAATGTGCACACCCGGTCGGTTCTTCGATCCGGGAAAGAAACTGCCGGGCACACGTGCGTGCTGGTCTTCTGGAACTCGGAGAGATATTCCTTTGGACTGTTTTCGACACCCTCAAAGCTGAAAAAACAACGACGCGCATGGTGGAATTCACTTAGCCGCGGAATGTTGAATTCGTGTTGGGTGCCTCTAGCTCGACGCACCGTTTCTGTATTCCATAACCCTTTACTCTCGCAACCCCTACCAACCGTTTATATTTATCACGGTGAAAAAGCCCTTTCTTTCGACGAGTTTTCTGCAACACGTATAATCTTTATACGTTTTTGGAATTAACTACAAATATAATTGTATGATTTATAAAATAAAATCTTTTGTGGTAAACATTGTAAAATTGTGGAAAAAAATGGAGTTTTCAATGACAATGTGTTCATAATGTTTCGGAAGGTCGTAAATTCTCATTCATGAGAACTGTTTCAACTTTTTCAACTTTTTCAACTTTTTCAACTTTTTCAACTTTTTCAACTTTTGTTGGGTCATAGAGGCAGCTCTGTGGGTGAGAAAAAAATATAGATAACTTCCCGATCATCCTTCGTATTTTATGCTATTTCGATCTTGCAAGTTAGGCCACCACGAGGGGCATGAAAAACGTATGGAAATTCGATCATTTATTTTTAATTGTCCCCATTTGTTTTTTTTCTCATGAATATATAAATTATCTATTGGTGAAAAAATGGTAAAAAAAATAAAAATACATAGTTGTTTCAGAAAAAAAGAGTTGGATTTGGGGAAAAATGTTTCTCGACGTTTTCACAAGTTTTATCGCAATAACTCGGCAATCGCTGAAACGATTTCGCCAATAGTTCACTCAAGTTTGAGTTCCATGGAGACGGATCGATTGCAAAAGAAAAATTCAAAATCCCACCGTTTCCCAAGGAGAAATCGTAAGTTAGGTCAAGAGCCTTCGTTTGAACGTGGAGATATCCTGAAATTTCCACTTTCGATTTTCGGGGTCATTACAATAACTTCCCTCTGGCATCGAGAAATTAATAATGTTTGTTATCGTAATAGTGATTTTATTCGTTAAAATTAGTTCGATTCCTTGCTCCCAACGACGAAAGACAATGTACGACGGGACTCGTTGCGGTTAAACTATAGACACGCTTTTACTCAATTGAGTGTAACCGGTGAATGCAATAAACCAAAGTGCACGGTGCAATTCCAGTGTATATAGTGCGTTGACTCACGCAGTTCGATCGCCGGGTTTTCTCTCCGTGTGTCACTTTCCGCCTGCCCCCACTTCTTACTCATTCTCCTAAAGCTTACTAAACTAGGATCAAGTCTTGTCGTATATAATTCTCTGTATGGTGCCGCTATCGGACCCCGGGACGGAAAGTGCAATTATAAATACGTTTGCCTCGGGACTCTCGGTGCTGCCTACAGCCGGCAGCAAAAGAGCGCTTCACTTCTGAAAGTTAAAACACGGCCCAATTGCTATATAGTTTCTTTAGTAACCGCACATATACCGCTATTACAGCTTGAACGAGTGGTTAAAGTATCGCTCTATACGCGAGGTTCCCATCGTGGCTTCTTAATTCTGGCCCGTACTCGGCTACGGTCAAACGAACAACGGTAGCTTTGGATAGTATAACAAATGCGTACGAGTGGCGCGGGCAAAAATGACCAATCCAATGATCTATATCGCATTGGTGGAGAAATTTATGTGGATATAAAAATGCATACGCGTCTTGTCGTTTACACTCACCTCGGCTCGCGAATATTATAACGGAACCGTTTGTCCTTACGTTATAATATATTATTGTGATGCCATAGACGCCAACCGACCAAAAGAATCGGTCATTTTTTTTCTACCGAAGAAAAAACATTTATACTTGTATGAAGAAAAATTATTTGAATATTATTGCTGCCATTATTTTCTTCCAAAAAAATAGGCTTCATCCAATCAAAGTTTATTTCGTAATTCAAGCAAATCCTCGTTTACTCCATTCAATGATATATAAGCTTCCATTGACATCTTCCACATATTTACGACCTGAAAAGAAAAAGTTCATCTTCGTGCGTCAGGGCATTCACCGAAGGACTCGATAAAGAATCAAGAAGGAGGTAAAAATAAGAAGAGAATGCGAAACACGTAAAAGAGAAGGCCGAGAGAGGGAGAGAGAGAGAGGGGGTGGCACGTGGGCGTTCCAAATCTACAGGTGCCTCGGCACACATCTCGGAGACCCGGTGAAACAAAAACGATAAAATCGTAAAAGAAAGCAAATACAAAGGTAGAGAAGTTCGTGGATAACATCGCTTAATCACGCGTGACCGAGGCATATGCGCGAGTTCCACCCACGTATCTCTCGTTTCGTTCGCGGTATTCGCTCAACGTAATATCCATATCCAGTGGTCATTTCGTGCCAATTCGGCTACGTAAAAGTGAACATTTTAAAAAACGACCAAAACTGAAGAATTATTCTTTCAACACTTTCGTAATTCGTTTACAAACGACCCACCGTCGATAGACTTTTCCAATTTTTTTCATTACTTTGTTCTTTGACGAAATAAAAAATGTAGACGAAAGAAAAACATATGAGTAAATTATTTTGAAGATTTTCTGTTCTGAAATATTATAATACAATTTACAGCGGAATTTTATAAATAGAATTCTTTTAATTGTATTATTTGTTTTTCAATGTTTACAAAGTATTCAGAATAAAAACAAACCGCAAGTTGCTTCCTCGCAATTTCACACCGTCCTCTATGAACAAGTATATCGATCTTAATTTGGGCTTCCTCGACACCCGTTTAAAATTTCGAGCGTCGAACCAACCACGATCAGATACCGTACACCGGTATCAACGGCTAGGAAACAAGAGTAACCTACGTCACTTTACGCGCAACATCGTACGAATGACATTCTTTCGAATGTCAGGAGGCTATTTGTGTTTATAAATATATGTTAAATACATATATAGCACCCGGAAGAGTCCCGGATAGTCGGATACATATATATCATATTCTGACGTCTCGATAGTTTCGTCCAAGCTTCGCCTCTCTCGCGATGCGATTTTAACTGCTTCGAGGCCGCGGCGAGATCCGAGACTCATCTTTGTCGTTTTATTTGTATTTTTATGTATTTTTTCTTCCTTTACGTTCTTTCCCGTATCTCGCTGAGACGGCCCAAGACACGCGCTGTATCGAAGCTTCGTGTGAGGTAACGACATAAAATTCCGAGATCTTACTTATAGCACGCGGGTACCCGACTCGTAATCTCTTATATATATATATATTATAGATATTGTATTCGTGTACGGGGAGGTGCGAGATACCGGGGAAAGTGTTTTCTTACCTTATATTTCGTTTAATTTCATTTCTCGCATAAACGTTACATTTGCTCGCGAGAAAGATTGAACGTATCAAAATTAAACCCCAGGGATACGAGAGAACGATCGAGTGCGATGAAAAATTGACTGCGTTGCAAGAAAAATTGAAAACTATGCGGAAGTAAATACTTACGTATGCTAAATGATTCCGTGGTAGTTACGAAGTAATATAAACATACGGTGCATTCTATTAATTCGGTACGGCAGTCATTCCCTTCGGCGGAACCCAATTCGGCACAGACTCTATTCCGCACATGCAACTCCAAACGAATGATGAAGTTTCGCGGTGCACAGTTCCTAATATTTCAGATTCCTTTATTGTAATCCACTTTGCCGATATGATGTCTTTTTTACCATCAGATATTTTTATTACATATCTCGATTGTTCCGTATTTCCCTCGTTCGCTGTTCTCTACGTCGAAACCATACTTGTTGCAGCATTTTTGTTGCCAGAAGTGTATAGCTACGTGCACTACAAGCCTGGAAACCCGAGATCTCGTAATATATGCTACATGATTCGCGAGAGGGTAGAGGGACGAGAGGTCTCTATCGAGGGGATAGTAATGCACTATATTCTCGGTCGATTTCTCACTTCCGAAATCTTTTATCGAGGGAGTCTCTCGATCGAAGCT
Source organism: Oxytorus armatus (assembly GCA_958009045.1). NCBI lineage: Eukaryota > Metazoa > Arthropoda > Insecta > Hymenoptera > Ichneumonidae > Oxytorus > Oxytorus armatus. The sequence goes on from OY253755.1 coordinate 155,829, forward strand.
GTGTTCGAGGGCATATCTTTTATTTCCACCCACGCGAGACAGGAAACCGAACCTCCCTTTTATTTCGTATCTTTGTTCGTTCGATACTTTTACAATTAATATATTCATAACATTTTTACAATCGGTATTGTTATTATTACCGCTGTTGTTGTTGTTGTTGTTGGAGTTTCCGTCGTGTACTCTTTCAGGTTTTCAAGTGCCCGTTTCCTTTGTTTCCACGTGCCGGTTAATTTTACAACGAGCATATTCGACAACCATATTTATGCGGATCGAGAACGCTATTGCGAAGACAAAATTTGCTCAATAATATTTTGGAAAAATTCAATAGCTATCGATAGCCAATAGATTTCGTTTAAAAGTTATTTTCAAAAAATTGCGTACGCTCGCTCGACACAAGTTTCGTTTCGTCTCGATGTAACGTTTATGTTTATGCATATACGAGTTTCGAGGAACGCTCCTCGATAGATTTCGAACGAGATCCTTCTCGGTACCTTCGTAATAATGCTACAAACGTTGGGAAATCACCGAAGAGCCGTTTCTCTATTTCGTGATCTCGCGGGTTAGTCTCGCGAGACGCGTGACCGTGGCGAGCGCGAATGAAAATGTCCGAAGTACAATTTTATATCCGATCGTAAAAGTGAACCTCGAGATAGGAGGATCCCCGAGGCAACCTCGCGCGAACTCGACGGTCGCGTCTTACTTTATACCGTATACGTTACAGCCTCGCGAGTGTACGTACGCCGGGATCTTCAATTTTTTTTTTAATTCATGTTTTTTTTTTATTTCTTTTTATCCCCGTTTATCGGGCTCTTGGGTGTTTCGTTGCGGAATTTAGATGTATCCCTTTCTCGATACTCTTCGAGAGCACGGTCGTTACTCGTGCTATGTATGTACGAAGGAAAAAAAAATTCCAAGTATAACTTTTATTTATTCAAATTTTTTTTTATTTTCGTGTTACATGGGATTGATATATTTCATTATCGTTTCAGTCATTCTATTACCGTATATATATATACAAGTTTATGAAGCAAGTAAAATAAAACTACAAAAGTGTTGATGAAACGATGGGCACAGGTCCATTGAATAATATCTCAGGTTGTTACAGTGGCGCGAGCGTAATATCAAGATGGGAGGTCGGGTTCGATGGAGATTCCTATGAACCACTATGGACTACCGTTGGACCGACCGCGGTTATTATCTTCCGCTCTCGTGGCACACGGAGAGGCAACATCAACGTCACTTTTCTCCTCTAAGATTTCTCCTGTTTGTTTAATCGAATAGAATACATTAGCCCACGCGTTGTAAGGCACATTCGAGAGCTATATCGTCGAGATGAGTTTATCGTTCTTCTTCTTCTTCTTCTTCTTTTTCGTCTTCTTCTACTATCGCTCTTCTCGTTGTTACGATTCTACTGTGTTGCCGAAGAAGTGATTTTTGATTAACGTTCCGATCAACACTCGAAATGGTTAACGCTAGTTCGGAAATTTTCGTGAGCCATCGGGATACATGATCCGAGAAGAAATTACAGCGATTTTCACATACAATAGGAATGACCAAAAAGTCGCGTATCAATGGACGCTTTCGAACGATCCATTGATACGCGCCTATTGGTATTCGACTTTTCGGTCTTTCGTTATCTCGACCGTTGAACATTTCTTTCTTTCGTTATTTCGACCCCCAGACATTTTCAAGTTTCAACTTGCAGCTTTTTTCCGCTTACCTACATTCTTTCTCCTTGATTCGAGCATCGAGCCGCGACCCCGTACCTCAATTTTCATTAAAATTGTTTTTTTTTCAACAGCCGACTTCACAATTGTAAATTACCTATATGCATAATACACGAAAGGTCGAAGGATATCGCGCGCGACTCCACAATTTATATCTCGTCACGGCGTGGCACGGCGGAGGCGCTCATGATTCGAGAAAGAAAGATGGACCGAGAAGAGCGAGAGAGAAAAAGAAAGAACTGGGAGAAGGGGCACGTTCCGGCCAGTGACATCGATAAATCAGCGTTATCGCGGGCTTCCATCGACATTAATCACTATAATGATCCCCGCGTCCGCGGTCATTCCCGACAAGGATCCAAATACCACCTCTCGTCGTCGTCGGCGCGTTCCGGACTTCGTGGCACGTTCGTCGGTTTCGTCGACGCGACGTCGAGCAACACACGGTTCAAAACCAGCGATAGCACAGCAGCCAGGAATATAAGCGATATCGCTATATACGTGTATAGAACGGTCCACCGTTCACCGCGGAGAACGCTCCGAGAGTCGTATCAGCCGATTCATTATCAAGTTGTTATTTCATTTGTCGAAAGAGTCACCCTCGAAGACAAAAAAGTAGGAATAGTAGTAAAACGAATTGTGATAATTCGAGAACAAGTGAAAATATGATATTTGTGCCAAAACGTTTGGGAATCGATTCCAATCAGAGCGCTTTTAGAGACTTTTGCCTCTGAACTGGTGTGTCTCTCGAGTTTCTCTCTAGCGTCGCTCCAAGACCCTGCCACGGGAGGTGCTGCTCCATCTCCTCTCTCTCTCTCTTAGTTCAGTGCTAGTATAGGATAGTACTAGCGCTAAAGTAAAGATAATATAGGATAGTACTAACGCTCACCGCGAGAGTTGCAATCCGTCTTCTGGTATGTGATAAATCAATCCTCCTCGCGAACGTCCGAGACATGATCAACGAGTCTCTTTTTCTCCCTCTCTCTCTCTCTCTCTCTCTCTCTCTATCTCTCTCTCTATATATAGCACCTCACATTTATAGTTTCGTATTTATGCACTTGAAGACTCTACAAGTAGGATAGAAGCTGCTTCGTTGTGTTTTCAGATCCAAATGACGATATCCCACCGCGATTTTGTAAAAAAAAAACTAATTATAATAATTGTTATCACGGTGTGTCCGTTATAATTTATACGCGAGCGTATCTTAAGTATACCTTATAGCAATATTTGAATTGGACAGTTGGGAAGGGGACCTTTGCAAATCTGTGCTTTTTAATCTCGATCGTTCGGACAATATTTTAGACTTCCGCGGATATAACGGAGAAAGAGAGAGGATTGAGCGTGAGTAGAATCGATAATCCACCCGGGAGCTTGAGGCGTGAATCTCCGATCCTATATTCATGCGTTCACCCTATATATATATACCTTCCGATATAAGTTATATATATATATATATATATATATATATATATATATATATATAACTTATATCGGAAGATCCGAAGTGTCAGCATGAGATATATCTTTCTCTCGCGACTATACTCTCCCTGACCAACTGTTCGACGTTCTTATACGATAGAGCATCGGAACTCTCGCGGATTCAGACAAGGATCTCTGTGTGAAAGTACAACGAGCTGGTGAGACGGCGAGGCTCCGATATCTGTACGAATTAATTTAGTTGCGCTTCGGGCGAAGGAGGGATTTAAAGGGTTGTACGTACACACATTTTTAAATTGCTTATTTATTTTTATACATTACGAGATAGATAATAAAATAGTAAGCGAACATGTTTTTTGGTTGTTAGTTACCGTGAACGAGTGAGTGAGTGAATCAATAAATAAATAAATAGAGAAATAAAACTCATCCATTGAAGCGCCACATCGTGAGAATGCGCCGTCGAATCTTCCGTATATATTTGCGTATATGCTTCGTTCATAAGCATCAGGGTGCACGTTAAATATTCAAACGGACCCCCCGGGCCTACGTAGTCGTGATCGCGCGTGCCAGAGAGGCCTACTCTCGCTGTCAACCGTTTCGACAACAATCAGCGAAACAAATCCACTTATGATCAACAAGGGTATACGTCAACCGGCTTAAACCCATATAGCGAGAGGCGATATATGTATATGCCGAACAACTAAGGGTTGCGAGTATCTTCGCTTTTCTTTCGTTCGAGCTCGACCACAACTTGTCCGTTGAATATTCATGAGCCAGGGAGTGAGCTCCCCTGAGCTTCGATGCATCGCGCTTGGCACTCCGCGAGAAGACAAACGGCGTGGAGATGTAGTGATCGAGAGAGCGAGAGAGAGAGAGAGAGAGAGAGAGAGAGAGACAGAGAAAAATAAACTAGAATACGTGTAAAAAAAACTACGGGGGAACAGCGACTTGGGCGAAAAGATATTGTACCGAAGAGAAATTTAAAATGTCGTGATTTAACGAACATAAGTAAATAATATTATCATTAATGAAATATAGATTGGGAATATCGTTGAATCGGTAGATTTCAACAAACTAATAATATATTGGAGAATATTGCAATTGAACGAATGGAAATTTGTTATAATCGTCATTGAAAGGATAAAAGTGGCCGCGGTGGTGGTTAGTGAATCGTGGTTAATGGAATAGAAATTTGGTTCACGGATTAATGACAGAAATGAGTTTTTCGGTTGATCGAGTCTTGGTAAATGTTGTGAAATATGTAAATTAATATACGTGCCGTCTAGACATAGCTGTAGAGAGAAGTCATTTGGGTGTTGATACAATTTGTATCTGAATTGTATCTCGTGTGCATAAATTCATTAACCATCATCCGTTATCTCCAAAACGATTCGTGGAACATGACCGTAATCCTAGTTATTTGACTACGTTACTTGTACGAGCGGAGGAAGTAATTTGTCACTTTCGACCGCGCTAGTAGGGATAGTTGTAACGGTTGACGCGTCATAGGTGTCGGTGACTCGTTTCCTACCGAGTCGATATCAACACAGTTTTAACTCTACACGTATTACCGACCATACACATGATCAATTCGAGTCATCATCAACTTTACACATTACCAATTTTACACATCGTAAACTCTACACATCATCAATTCGACGCATCGTCAACACCGCGCATCGGCGACTCTACACGCTCTCACACACCGTAGCTCGCCTACTTTAACGGGTAACACGAAGCGAATGAAAAGTCTCCGCGTACGCGATCGAGTATATATAGTATTAGCGAAGCAACGCGTTTCTTTTCGAACCCTCCGGAACTGTTGGTACTTTGCGTAGATCCACGTATGTATATTTAGAATGACTCGGGTTTTAGGAGATTGAAACCAGTAGGTATAAGTAACCGAAGGACGGAACTCGTTCGAGATCGCGTATCGATTTCCCTACCGGTGCTCTTCTTTTCTCCTCAACATTTTTTTTTAATTGATTTATTTTATTTTTTAAATCCGCCCTTGTACACACTAGAGTTCACGGAAGAGAGACAGAGAGAGAGAGATAAAGAGAGAAAGGAACTGCATATAAAGAGCAAAGCCCGCGAGCTGATTTATGTTTTCGAGGGATCGCGAGCTCGCATTCCGGTAATCGCGGACGCATTGATAAGAGAGAACACGAGACCGCGTGTGCGGAGATGAGAGGATATATGTATACGTATAGGACGGTATCGTCGCAACCGATCGCGTAAAACCGGCGCCGCTCGCACCATGAGCGAAAACGAGGGGCCGAGATATATGTGCATATGGGAGTACTGGCGCCGCGTGAATATCCACGTCCGATCCTTGGGTAATCTAATACCAGTAGTATTGCCATATTCGTTCGATCGAAACTCGCTTCTCGTTCGAACGGAAATTACAATAAAATCATTGTTTTTTCATCTTATTCATTTTAATCCTCTTCGATTTGGTTCACACGTAACCGCAACGATGGCACAGAGAATACACGTGTTCCAGGACGATATTAAAGGCGGTATGTTAAAGAACAATAATAACAAAAATTTGATGGAAATGAAAATTAATTCTTGTCGAGGCAATGGTTCAAGTTTTAGAAGGGATAAAAATAAAGAAATCATCCATTTTCTCCGTAGACACGCGGAGACTTCCTCCTCTAGAATCGCGGAACATATTATAGATTCTGTATGATAAATATATGTGAAGAGATGTATATGAGAAGGAGAGTAGATCGGGTAGTGAGAAAACGAGATGGAAAGAAGTGCGAAGGAGATTTTATTATCAATATTATCGGATCGACTATCCACGATGTATCAAAGTGCAGTTACGTAAGAACTTGTATGACGCAGATTTGATAACGGTTCCACGGCGTTTATCGGAAATCCTTCCGGTGAAATCAGAATTGGAAAAATAATACAAGTAGCCCTTTACATTGGACCATTCACGGGACAGAATCGGGACAGCTCGCTGGAACGAGACTCGGTTTATCCACCTATTTCGAGACACACGCTGGGGCAATGAAGACCGCCAATGCGAGGCGCTTGGCAACGCATAAACCTCGGGACGCCGCGAGGCTCAACGATAAGAAGCTGTACCTCGGGCTCTCTCTTGTCCTTTCTTTCTCTCGATCTCTCTCTTTCTCTCTCCCTCCCTTTCTCTATCTATGGAAGAACGAAGCAGTCGCAACATCGACGTCGGAGAAATTAGTCCGAGGCCTCGGTGGACGCGCGAGAGAGCGCGCTCGTTCGCGACAGCTCTAAGGGAATCGTTAGGTGGACGCGTTGACATAAATCGTGGCCCTGCTCTCGTGGCTATCTCGATCGTACTCGGTTCCGAAGGCGCGCGCACGCCCAGGGACTACAACATTGCGATCCTCTGTGGTGCATGGATGTTCTTCTTCAGCCTCTCGCGATCGATGTGCGTGTTTCTGCCCCTCTCTTCGTATCCTCTTTCGCCTTTATTCTCAGACATTTTTGACGGAAAAAACTTTAGTTTCCAATCTCTTCTATCGATAGAACGTAGCTTAACTTGCGTAAAAGTAGTTTTGTACCTAAGAATATCTTTTTAAAGATTCATAATACTAAATAACATAAAATAATAATTAACGTCTCGCATCGTATATCCGGTACCAACGAGCCAATGGCCGGCGAATCAATTCGAGCGGAGACGTTCGAGGACGAGTCCCACAACGAACGAGACTCGGACGATGATCAGTGGGGACCCGGGAGTCGTCCCGACGATCATTCCTCTCGCGGAGCACCGGCGCACATGCGCGAGATCTCCTCATTGACGTTATATGATCGTCGGTCACGCCACGCCATCCTTATTGCACTCTCTCTCCCTCCCTCGCCTTTTCTTTATACCCATATATTTCTCTCTTTTCTCCGCGTCTATCTCGGTATCACTCGAACACGGGTTGGCTAACACTTAATTACCGCCCGGTCGATATACTCTCGTAGGATTCGCAACTCGGGGTGGTCCGTTGATATTATACACTTGAAAGTATATATGAGGCATTTCACGCCGACTCGACCTGGCTATGATCCGAATCATTTTTTAATTTATTATTCCCTTCGTGGACATCACGGAGTAACAAAAAAATGACCCGCGTACCGATGTGCGGTATTTTTCGAAAATTCGTGTCGTTGTAATAATTGTTAATTTCACCATGAGGTTATCGGTTTTATCGATTCTGTCATAGATACCAAATTTTTATATATTCCACACGATTTTTCAAGCTCGTTTCCAACTTTTTTCTTTCATTCAAATTCTGGTAAAAGGACTCGGGTATCAATGAATGATTAAGAAAAAATGAGCGATCAGAATTTTTTTCTCAAAGTTGGAACGTGGTCCAACGTGGACCAAAATCTGCAACTCGATCGACGAATTGCGGATTTTGGTCCGGTTGATCCGAAATGCCTCATATACGCCGGATCACCGCGAGAGTTCCCATTGATTCTCGAACTCTATATATAGCCGATAGACCGCGGCGAGAGACTCGGAATCCCGGCTCGATTCAATTCTATTTGTCAATATAAAATAATACAAAGAGAGATGGGGTTTAACGAAAAAATAAAATACAAGATCGAGAAAGAATTTGATGTGATAAAAATTAACGAGAAATTGCTCCCGATTTCCTCGAGCAGCTGCGGATCATTTTTATAAAACATGTACGTATACGTGTGTATTTATTGATTTTATATAGTACGACTGCTGTAACGGTGATATGATCGAGACACACGACGATAAATAACTGAAATGTTCCTCTCAAATGTCTCGACTCCCAAGTGATATTTCTGGCTATAGTCGGACGCCCATATTTGTGACAGACTTTTATTTCTATACAAGTATAGGATGATATATACGGGGTGTTCCGGAAGAATTTTAATATTCGAATAGGTAAATTACTTAATCTATCCCTCGTGTATATCCCCTCCGCATTATATAAATATTTCGCTACCGCCCCGTCTCGTCTGTTGAACAAAACTTTCTGAAAAAATGTTGGCAAAAAATTCCTGAAAGTACTTGGACGTTTTGTCTGCCGAATTGTGTAAACAAAAATGAGATACGTCGTACGCAAAAGAGTGTCCTCGACCTTACCATTGGCTTTATAAACGTTTTTAAAAAGAATCAGCCAATGACCCGTCGAGAATTGAATGGCCAATACACACAGCGAGAAGTTTTTGGCTTCGATTCAATTTCCCTTTGATTCTCGAACCGCTTCCCGAGAGTCTCTCGCGTTTGTCCTTTTTCCCCCTTTCCCCAGTGGAGGGCGCACGAGAGCTCGCGCGTGTGCGGTAACCTCGAAGAAAACAGAAGGTTTCAGGGTGGTCCCGTCGGCGTTCGCGAGCTAGCCACGAGCAATAACAAAAAAATTCGAGAAAATAAAAAAATTATACGAAAAATCAAGTAAAAAACGTATCCGCAGGAGCGGACAGCAGCACGCGCGGATCGTACAAACGGCGGGGGACAGAGACTGTGCACTCTGCCGCGGCGTACAGCTTCCATCATATACCGGGTTACTATGTACATTGTCTTTGTATATAAATATGTGGAGACACTACCTTTATCATTACGGTCCGTACATATCACTAAATACCTATATTCGCGTATATTGGACTCTATGTATAGGGTGGTTTAAAACTTGGGGGAATCTACGTTAAATTGTACCAAAAATCTATTCGAATCTGTGTTCAATCTGCATTCAACCTGTACTCAGCCTGTAGTCAACCTGTATTCCGAATCGTACACGAATCAAATTGTCCTCATTTTTAATTCCATATTTTCAAGGAAATTAAGCGGTTACCGGTCTTGTACCGAGTTTTGAAATGTCCTCTATATGTACATGTAGAGGCTTACATATATGTGTATATATAGATATGCATAAAATAAAGCATTTTGCCCACGCGGTCAAACAAGGCAAAGAGTTACATGGAAATGAAAAAATAAACGTCCAAGGAGGGACAACGTCGCAACTGCCTTAACAAATGGTTGACAGATTGGAACTAGAAACTGCACGTATGTGTTTGTGTCGCACGCCGTGCTGTCCCCCGCCCTCCGGGATCTTTTACGTTGCATCCGGACAAGAAAGTGCAGCGCTAGCACGTTTTCTATACAGCACACGGAGGAACATCGGTGTGTTAGCCATGGCGTGCGCTCGATTCTCTCTCGCTCTCGGTGTGTCACAAAGGCAAACCGCGGTGTCTTTCATGAAACTAGATCCCCCTCGCACTCGTTCTTGCCAAGTCCATGACGTTTTTTGACTCCACCCCACCCGCCTCTCGAGTAGAGTAAAATATTGCGAGCGCTATCGTATTAACGGACATTTTTTGTTCTTTTTACCCCCTTAAAATTTAAGTGACCGTTCCGATAATGATAAAATTTATGTCAAAGAAGGTGACACAGTGGCTTTGATTGCGTGCAAAAGGAGAGGTCGATCGGTTTAGCCGTTGATACGTGGTTTGGTTAAACTTTCTTCGCCTTCTAGAATACTTTGATCCCAATTTTTTTTTAACCACCGCAAAACCTCCTTCGCGAGGGAGCAAAGTTGTTCCATAATTGCAAAAATAAAACGCCTTCCCTATTACTCACACTATTATATCCGACTGCTATTAACCAGATCGAACAAACAATTTCTCAACGATACGTTTGATCGTCGTATCGAGTGAATGATATTCTGGCGGACTGCCGATAAAATCTTCGACCGTCGATCCATAATATCTTTCTGAATTAAAAACGAAATAAATAAAAATACTCGCGTTACTAACGCCAAACAATAGCACAGATATCAGTCAATACGTAAGAGCCGCACGTACAAAGGCGCACCTTGAAATTCGATATACGCAACGGGAGCTTCTGGGTATCCTCCCACCGAGATTAATAATGCCGTCGGTCAGTCTCTCGGCACAAGGATTCACGCTGGATACTTCGAAAATAAATCAATTTTTTTAAATGTTAAAAATAATAAAACATTTAGAGGTAACTTGACGTATACATATATAGAGGGAATCTCGAGATAAAGATAACTCTTCGGACCTCTCGAGGCCTTCAATTTACAAAGGAAAATATCAATAAAGGAGATACCGATAGGATTAATACACGGAAAGGTCTATTAATTTGCTAAGAACCAACGATAACTCGAACTCTCTCTCGTCCACCTACACGGACACACTTGTAACATATACATGTTTTTTTTTTTTATGCACCTCGACAATCTCGTACAAATTAATATATGATTCCCATCACCTGTATATCAACGATATATAGCTATAGCGAAAAAAATTACTATATAGCTTTGTATGGCAAAAAAAAAGGTCTGAATATACCAACGATAAACCATTTTCGAATGATCAGCAGGTTCTTCGTCGATCTCTCAGTTTCTCCGTCTTGCTTTCTCGATATCGGCAGCCGAGATGATGAAGAACCGGCCGAGCCGACAAAGATGCGGCAACACGCTTGAGAGCCGCACGGGCGAGAGATTCTCCCGTGATCTTGCTTCTTAGCGAAAACAAAGCCCATACATATGGGGCATTAAAAAAAAATGTTTTCATTTTTATTTTTCATTCCTTCGTACCGACGATAATTCGTAACAATTTTCTCAGAATATCGTATCGAATGGTTTAATCCGGTAGATCAGTGATAAGGAACATCAAGTTTTCTTCTATCGTGAAAATTCTTTGCAATTGTCTATTGAAGGAAAAGTGCAATTAAAGACGAATTTAACGAATTTATGCCAATAGAATTTTGCCTCTCTGTCGCTACCATTTTGCGTCTCGTGTTATCTCGTTGACAATGTTTCTTCTATGAGCGAGTGGGATTTTTATCTTTAGTTTCTTAATTCGGAGAAAGCTTCGCGAAGAGGATAGTTTAATGACGAAGCTACCCACAAAAGTTTCCAATATCCGCGGTACAATTTGTCGCAAGCGTTCCAACGTTAACAGCGATTTACCGATTTTGCCGAGATCACGACAGAAGAGTCTGATTATTAGTTTTCAGCTGCCGGGATAGCCGCCTCTCATCGCCTCGATCTACCCATATGGCGGCCGGCGGAGTCGTCCACGCGAGGCACATAATCCCGCACACATGCACGCACGGACGCACATACCCAAATGTGCACGAGAGCGGGATGCGATCTTTATAGGTGTGTCATCGCGATAAAAACGATCGTCTTGTGCCGCGAATCACTGATGAAATAAGAAAAAAAAAACCGAGCGAGTAGTCCTTTAACGCTGTATCGAATATAATAAAAACCTACCCCGCGGTGTGTGCTCATCAGTGTCGACGAGCAACACGAAACCCGAAATCAGTTGAATGATATCTTACACATTGGACCCGTGTACGCTCGATCGTCTGTCGATCTTCTGGATTTTATGACTCTTTTCTTTTGCGTTGCTGAGATTCGATCGACGAAAATACTCGGTACTTCCCGAGCCTGAGTAAAATATCATCATTGAGGATACATTTATAAAGGTTTTTATTTGCCGAGCTGGGAAATCGTTAATTTTGGGTAATTTCGTAGAGGAAGTATCATTATTTTTTTATAAAACGTTATTCTTTGCGAAATATTCGCGCACACGAATATATCGTAAAGAGTGACGCCGGTCCAAAGATTGGTAGCACCCGAGGTATTTTGTTATTTCGAATTTCACGACTTCTTCCTGGGTGCGGTATATTCCATTTGTGTCCCGTTCGTAGCCTCAATATAAAACTCTATCGTCGCATCACGAAAACGTTCACTTCCCGTTGAAACACTTGGCTGCCGACGTTACAAAAGTGGTCTACCTTGCGAGTAACGAAATAAAAATGGTACCGACGGCGCACCAGGATCGAGGGAGATCTCGACGATCCGCCGAGCGGAAGTCGTGCTCGAATGTAATCGTTACGGAGTTCGGTTTCTACACGGTAAGAAGAAGGGTTTTGAGCGCGAAAGAGAAGGACAACGGCGCGTGACCTCGCGTATATATGAGACACGATCAACGGCATTTATCGCGCTCGAGGAGGTCACCGAATATTTAACGGGGTGCACTCGATGGTCAACCGACGCAAGGCGGAGAGAAAGAAGCTGTGCGTGAGAGAGACAGAGAGAGAAAAAGAAAGCATCTCTCTGTTATCGTTGATCATCCAACTATATACGTGTATGACACTCGTTCTTTCGATCACGAGGGAGGAAGAAGAGGCGCGGAGGAGCCCAAGCGAGCGGACATCCTTCGTGTATATATATAACATCTAGGAGTGCCGTCATGGCACGAGCGACTCGTCGTCGTCGTCGTGCCCCGACTGAAAGAAGGCAGAAAAAAAATTCGTATCACAGAGTGGTGAGGAGAAGAGCGAGAAGGCGAGTAAAGAAGAGAGGCGAATGATGGAGTGATATCGTTGGAGAATGACGATAAAGGCGATTGCACGCCCGGTAAACCTACACCGAGGGGGACCTGGTGCGGAACTCGATGACAAAACGAAAAGGAAAAGAAAGAAGAAGAAGAAGAGGAGGAAGAAGTAGAAGACAACTGACGCGATGATTCGGACCAAGCACGTGCGTGCACTGTAACGCAAAGAAAACAACATCGACAACGTTCAACGGTAATTTTTTTTCATTTTTATTATATGATTGTTATTATTGTTGTACGACTATCGTTAATCAATATTATAGATCGCGGAAGTAACTAATGGCTCGAAGGATTCGTCTTAATCGGTACAAAGACGATCGAATCATTGACAACAATTCTGGGCGTAGTCATCGCGATGATCCGTTCTAGCGTGACACGTATGTACGAACTCGAATGTGTCCGTTCTATCCTATTAATAAATTAGATCGGTGAAACGGTGTAAGAGACCTCTGCGAAGCTTCGTACACCGCTATTATATCCCGATATCCTTGAGTGCTCTCGTTTCCCGACTTACCCAGGAAGCTTTTCGGCGGTACAGTCGCGTCAAGTGGATACGTAAACATTCGAGAATGCTTAAAAGATCTCGAGAAAACCATACGACGATCAATGTAGTAGAGAAGTAAAGCGTTGGGTGACGAGAATTCGCGAGGAGATTCGGACACAATAATTTTGGCAGGGGGTTGGCTGTAAATGGATACGATATCTTTTGGTCGCAATCCTATCATTAGGCTTCTCTGTATTCACTGGAACAGCGGTCTGGCAAACGTTTGATCGTTTGATTCGTCAACTGCCACGAGATTGATTCTAAAAAATGAGGGAATTAATTCATTCGGCCGAGGTGCAGGCGGTACGGTTGGGCCCAACAGAAATTTTTTGACGTTACGTTGACCTTTAGCCTCCCCTCAACGATGACTTTCGTAAAATCTGATGGATTCTGACGCGATCAAGAATAGGGAGGCACGATCAATAAACGGGTCACTCGTGTTATACACTCCGAAGAATATTGTATTAATACAACGTATATATTCATACGTACGTCTACTATACGTAGCCAAAGTCCTCGACGCTTTCGTTCCGTCGGGGTGTGCCTCTCTCGACGGATCTGGCGAGTCTCCTGGAAGCACGAGCGGGCGTTTGCATTATTATTCGGAGGACGATAAAACATCCGCGCTCGCGCGCGCCCAGTTACGGCTCTCGCGGTCCTCCGCACTCGCGGTTGGACGATCTGCCCGCAACCGCCTACGGGGACCCCGTACGGCACACACAAGCTTCGAGCTTCACGTAGGCATTGTACGTACTCGTATGCCATACGATATATCGCATCGAGTATAAAAAAAAAGCTCGGTGACTCCCAGTAACAAAGAGAGGCGCGTTTCTTTATTCCTGTTCAACACCCACGTGAGGCATGCAAAAATAGCGGTTCGCAGGTGGCGCAAAATCCTGCCGCATCGTGAATTCTTTTTCCTTCTTCTTCTTCTTTCCTTCCCCCTGGTAAGGACGGGAATTCGCATCAATTGGCACCTTTCGCTTGGCATTACATTTTTTTTTACCGTTGAAGAATATTTTATTTTGCAATTCAAACAACGATAAAAGAGCGAACTCGTGTGCGGAGAAACCGCCAACTCAAATTCGCCCGAACCTCCTACGAAAATTGCATTACCGACACTTAAACTGAAATTCCAACATCCAAAGAGAGAAGGTGAATGGGAAATGATCTCGTTCGCGTATCGGAGAGTCGCTATTAATCCTCTGTAAATTCTATTAAGTTCAGGGCCAAGGAACACTTATCCGATTACAATTGGTTGGACAATCGAATCAACCGAGATCGAAGTAAAACGCCAAGTGCGCTTTCCCGCTGAAATCTGCTCTTACGTTACAATAAATCTAACTCTACCGCTTCCCGTCCCAGAAGCGCAACGGAAGCGCACCGCAGCGAACGCTATCTCCGATCGATCGGAAGCACGCGAAGACACTTCGATAGAGGTGATCCCCGCGGGGAGGCTATACCTACCCATAGCCTTACGACGAGTATTACCGTGAACTATAAATGTAATATAGTACATGATAATACGATGAGAAGTTCTCCTAAACGAGAAACCCGTGGCGAGAGGTCCGTCGATATCTCGAACTCGACGTGTACCAGCGTAACGTTCCGTTACGCCGCTGTGTCTCCTCTTTTACTCAGCCTCGTTGCCCTTCCGTCTCTCGGAGCGTCTCTTCTTCTTCCCACATCAACGAAGAACCAACGGGGGAACGGAGCTAAGACGACCGTACGTTTTTTCCTTCTGTTTTGCATTTACCGATGATATCTGACCGAACCCGCGGTGCCCACGTTCCACGGTGCCAGCGGTCTTTAACGGTCACCTCTCTTTGTATACGTGTACTCGTCCGCGTCGCGGGGGATCTTGGGTGCGCTCGTTTCTCGGGGGATTCAAAATCTCATGGCGAACGAATGCTCGAAAACGTAGCGTGCAAGAGACATTTGGAATATCGATGAAAACAAGCCAGAGAGCTCGTTATTGGAAAATGAGACCTCGCACCGAGATTCGGTGTGGTTCGGGTGCGGAGCCATCGAAAACTATCGGAAATCATCCAAGTTGAATAGAGGCTACAACCGCGATTCACTCGTCGATCCAATGACCGCGAGTCATAGGTTCCGTCGATCGGTTTAACAACTGGTAGCATTTTCTTCGGTGGAGTACACGGAGTGCATCAGCATCGACGATGAGAAACGACAAGATCAAAGTGCAGAACGGACCTGGCTGGGGGGGGGGGGGGGATTTCCTCCTTGGTCCCGTGTCTTCTTACGTCTCTCTTGTATCCGTCGCTCCGTCCTCCTCCGCCTCTTTCCTCGTCCTCTCTGGCCCGTAGCTCTCCGAGGTCGGAATCGTTAATTCTCACGAGATTCCTGGACTCGGGCAGAGCTCACTCGGGGGCCTCTTTCACGTCCTTATTCTCGCTCTTTCTCATCTCTGACTTTGCCACTGGCAATCTCTCTGTCCTGTTCCGCGCCTGACAATACGAGGAACACAGGTGGACGCGAAACGATCGTAGATAGGCTCGGCTCCGTAGCTCTCTCGGCCGCGGCGCGAGAAGTACCTCGTAGCTTCTCGCTCGCTCCTATACGGTGTCCCTTTTCCCGCTTATACCATATACACTCGCTCGTAGCGTCTCTCGTTCGCCCTCCAGCGAGGAGGTTCCATAGGAGACTAACGGCGCAGCGTTCAGTATATACAAAGCATATACGCGACTCGGAAACGAGGAACAAACGAGAGCACCTTAACTGGCCCTGGCGCGACCCCGGCGCGTTGGAACGTACAACGAACCAACGAGGAGCGAAGGGAACACTCGCCATCTCCGTCCGTCCCTTTCGCTCTCCGGTATCTTCTCAGTTCCGTTCCAACTGTGTACCGTCTCACTCTTGATCATGTTCGTTGCTGATGTTGCCCTCTATGCTTTCTCAACACGTTTGTTTTTCCCTCTCGCTCTTCGTTTTAAATCGTGGCATACGTGGTGTTTGTTGGTCGTATAGAAAGACGCGCGCGCCGAAGAGGGACTTTCGGGTAAGACGACGGAGATTCCGCGCTCCGCTTCTGTGTCCTCTCTTCGCTGCTGTACTCTTCTGCTTGTTCTTCTTCTTATTCTTCTCCTTTTCCTCTGTGCACCTCTCCGCAGGGTTCTCGGAACCCGGAGCGACCCAAGGTGGCCACTAGAGATTCACCGTGCGCTGCCAACAAGGCAAATCAGGATAGGGGGTCCTATAGTCGTTCCACACACCCGGGTACACGACGAATAATTTGTGAATCGAGGTGCACGAGCGCACACTATTTCTTTCACGTTATTTCACGTACTGACGAGCCTCTGTACAGTGCGCATATATATCCGTATCAAGGGAGACTCGTTCGACGCGAGACCGCGAGCAGAGATCGGAACGTTTACGAGACAACCCCGGACTGTTCCGGGAATCACATTATATTCGAATCACTCTTCGACGACTACGCGTACTCCAAGGTCCGAGGTCTCGCCGAATCTCATGCGGAATACCGAACTCGAAATCTTACGAATCGTCATAGCGGAACTGACACCGAGTCGTTACGTCTGCCACTTGACGCCTCAACATTTTCTAGATCCAAACGCGTCCATATTTTCGGACCTAACGTATAAATTTGTATGACAATACTCGTCGTACAATGAATCACACGTTAATTATGATATATTACACTCGCTTACCTAATTATCCACAAACAGGAGGGAGATATAACGTTTGTAATAAGTGCCAACATTGGCTATTTAATGCCTCTCCCTCTCTTTATTCGTGCACTTTGCCATATTGCGTCTTTGCCTTGGCGAAGGAGAATCCATCCATAAATCGGCGGTAAGGCAATTTTCTTTATACACACATATCCGGAGATTGTGAGCAATAAGCGTACAAGTTGTACGGAATCGCCCGGATGAGATGGTGCATATAAACGAGCGTGGGCACTCGACAACCGCGTACTACACGCCTTCGCGATATTCTTAACCATACACACGCTATCTCCATGAAGTATTCTTCGTATTATATACATATGTACGGGCCATTCTACGCCAACTCGACCCGTGGCCACAATTTTTCTTCCCGTCAAGTACGTTACGGAGTGACGCACAAAAAATTGCCCATTTCGTGGTATACAACAAAATGACCCTGATCAAATGATCTCTTGACGATTGCACGACTTACGCTCTTAACCCACTTTTTTCAAAACTGTGATTTTCGGATGTTTCGAAATCTGAATGTTTACGGATGTCCCAACCTAAACAAACCCAAACGAACGTTACTGACGGCGATAGCGACGGTGTCATATGCTATTTTGTATTTTTCTAAATATCAAAGACAAAACGCTAAAACCGTAGCGGTCCGCTGTCCGCAGTACAAGTCGCGTGTGGTGTTATTCATGTTTAACCACTTTTCATATGCGCGCATACGTGTGGGTATAAGACATGGGTGCGTATGGCACGTGCATCAGAGTCCTCGAGTCACAGAGAGAGAGAGAGAGAGAGAGATAACCAAGTTCTCGCAAGTGGTGTTGAAACGTCGACGGGGGTGCAACACCGTGCGCGCGTCTGCCGGTGGCACGAGGGTAGATAACCATCGAGAGTCATCTGGCAGAAACTGGGGAGGGCGCGATTGCTCATCATTAAAACGTTGCGTATGTCACGTATATATGTATGGGGGCACGAGCGGTGCATTACCGGTATATAACCAAAGACCTCGTATAAACTACAGGTCGAAGGGTGTAGTGACGCTCCGATGATTCGCTCATTGAATTAATTGAACAAACTGTGCGGGAACCCCCGACGGGATTTGACAGATAGGGTATATAGGATTATTGGAAGGATAGAGCGCAATTTAAGGGCTGCAACGTTGTGCAAACGAGTGATACATGTTGTTTTTAATTATTTTTACAATCTTGTCTCAATCAGCTAATAGTAATGACTTTTTCATATTACAGCATGTGTTGTTACAAATTTTTCAATTAATAAATATTTCCCGTTCCAATATTTCAACCCCACTCGTTCTTGTTCAGTGATGAACGTTATTTGCAACGCAACTATCCGTTAAAGATTATAAATCACACTTGTTTTCCTTGTTTTCGCTATACAAGTCAGTTTTAACAAACTGAGAATCAGACCCAGCTCGAGTTGACGTACAATGTCCCTTACGGCGTGTAAATGTATTTTAAAAAATACATCTACGTCCGGAATTCCTTTATTGCAACGAGTAGGCACCCCGAGACATCGCCATGTTTTCCCAACAGAAACTAAAATATTCTTCAACTTGTCGAACGCGGTGTGTACATTGTGTGAATGAAAAATATCAAGAAAAAAAATCACCCCCGTTGATGGGAAGAAGTTGCGTATTTCTTTTCTCGTAAATGCACATAATGGAAGATATATACAGATATAGGAAAAAATGTCCCACAGTAAGAGGAATTCTTGGACCGAAAAAGGAGACACAAAAGCACCTTGCATTGTCGAGAATCCTGTCAATGCGCTCCGCGGGATTCTCAAGCCGGTGGTACGATCGTCGAATGCTATTCTCAAATCATAACGAGATTATTGTAGGCGTTGAGCCCATATTGAATAATGGCGAGAAACTGATTGAGAATAAAGATCCCACAACGAGATGATCTCCATCGCGTATAGGGTCAGGGGGAGGGGATAGAGTTCGTGAAATAGACTGAGAAATAGCACTCCCTGGACATTGCGGCTGTTGCGACACTCATGCATATATATATATATTATATACTAGGACTTTTTGGACGATTTTCAATGAAATTTTGAGTTTCTTATGGGAATGGCTACTGAATTAGTAATCAGTGAGTCAAAATACATCGATATAGCGTCCTAAAATAAAATTTAAAAATTCAAATTTTTTTTGCATTTCGGCCAAACAGAAGTGGCTTCACTAAAACCGCTGTAACGTCGCTTCCCGATGGAGCTGGGAGCCCAGTTTGTGTTCATTCTTTTCGTAACCGTTCAACCTTTAAAATGCTGCTTCAGTTATTGAGCTACGATTTTTTTTCGATTTTTCACGGATTTTTGAAGTTGGACCATCGATTTTTGTGAATTTTTCCATACATACCCCTTCTCATTTTTTCGCCGATTTTCAACCTGCTCTCACGGCTGCAATAATTGAGATATCGGGATGATCAAAAATGCATTTTCTAAGTCTACTCGAGACGTTTTATAAACACCCCTCAAAACCTAAAATTGACCAAACGGGAGTCACGTTATGGTCATTTGAAATTTCGATATTTTTAGGTTTCTGAAAAAGTGGGCATAAAAAAAAAATTGTCTTTTTTTTTTCAATGTTTCGATACCCTGTTCGATCGAAAATTTTCCGCTGATTACGAATAACGCCAAGTTTTTGCCGAAAATTTAAAAAATCAATAGATCAAACGCGGAAATGGAAAAAATGACTTTTTAGACAACGGTCGGCAGACTGATTCCTCGAGTGAGACGAACCCTCATAGAATCACGATCGTTCGTCAACTGCACAAAGTCAGAGACCCAGTGCGGGATCCCCGTAGTTCATTCATGTTACGATCGTTTGATTTAGTCATTCTCTCGTCGTCTCATCCCGTCTAACCTGACCCGACCTAACTCACCTCCTCGACTCTTCTACACGGCGGCGGTGGTGGCGTTATATTTGTACAAAATATAGAGAGATATCGTGATTAGAGTCAAAAGGGCGTTTTTTTCGATGCTCATACACATAACGTACGCCATAGAGTACCGAAATCAGTTGGAAAGATATTGAGAATATTATTGTTAGTATCACCTTGTGGACGTACGGGAAAAATATATTGTATGGACAACAAATACCACACAGATCGTCCCTTATGCATAGTTATTCATTAGCGCATACTTCCATTGGAATTCGCACTGGGCGACATTGGCCAATGGCAAAAGAAATGTCATACGAATTTTACCCTCTTTTACGAATTTAGTTCCTACGGAAAGAAACTGGCGTTAGAGCTTGCCATTGTCTTTCCATTCGGGTTGCCGGCATTAAAAGTTTTCCCTTGACTTTTCCATACAATTTGCATTAACGTATGGTAACGGGCCTTTTGCTAAGGGGAGGTCGCACGAATCAACGCCGGCTTGGTGCGGTTGCTCACGAGTCAATATTCTAACCCCAGGATGATTTCGGTCAATTGAAGCGGCCGGCTTATCAGATCTTAAACACGCGTGCCCATATGCCATTTCTATGTGCCCGTTATATGCGGCCCGTGCGCATGTGTGTGTGTACGTGCGCGTAAAGTGCGTGTTAGACGAATGCAGGGGTTGCACGTGCCCTCCATATGTTGTCCGCCCAAAAGGTGCTCTTCCTCCAGCTGACTCAATTCGTCAAATAACGAAATTCCTCAAGTGCGAAATATTTCGTACACGTTTTTTTTGCCAAGAGTACAATATAAAAATGCATTTTTGCGGATGCTTTTGTAAACGCGGAGAAAATGTCGTTGAAGGCATGGGAAAACGGTGTCGAGCTACGATCGGTAATGGAGATGAATTAAATTTTACTAATATGTAATTTAATTAAAAAAAAAAAATTTCAACTAACTTCTTACTTTTTCTAGATTACGACGGTCCTTTTCTTCTTGATCAGACTATATTTTTCAAAATGAGATATATACAATAACTTCATGCGTGTCTCGTAAGCTCGCTGAAAAATGAAATATCTAAAGATCCTTTATTCTTCCGGTAGTGGAAATCTTATGCTCCGCGGCATAACAGTGGTCGTACAATAATCGATTCTCGAGAAGAAAAAAACGTTGTAATCGCACGAGGACCGTTGCCCACTTATGCGTCAAGGATATGATCTTCGTTATATTCCTCGTTACTCTTTCGGCGTCCGGATATTTGACCATCTCGCAAAACATTTGAGTGGTTCAAGTGTAACTATATATATTATGTGTGTATATATATGATCAGAGAATGGCCACCCACGGCGTCTTGAATCTTATCTGTGTGATCTGCCGCGTAGCGAGATGGAAAGAGAGAGAAACAAAGTGAAAGAGTGTGTGTTACGGCGAAACGGGCCTGTATATGAAAGTACCGCTTGTGGCTGACGCCTCGCGTACGTCTTCTACTCGCGTTCTCGTCGCAGCATTCTTTTTTTTTTTCAAGCAGCGAAAGCAGAAGCATGTAACGCCCGCTGCCACTTCTCAAGTTCCATATCCTGTTTGTGAAAACGAATATATATGTGTTCCAGGTATATAGGGGTATATCAATAGATATTATATATCAAGTCGAGAAAATAAAAATATATTTAAGGAAACCAGTGGTATCAAAGACCGACAATGAAAGTCAATCTTTTTTTTTCAATTACAAAGCTAACACCTATAAAAGGCTAATTTTGTGGTGAAACTTCTTTTGGGCGGATACAGACATTTTTAAAGCGGACACGAAATGTGGAAGGTTTGAGCGTATTATTTGTGTAGTGGGGGAGAAACGGGGAAATATCTATCGGGGAAGATTTGCGATTTACAGCGCGATACGAAAAGTGAAAGACTGTGAATCGGCGGGCCGAAGCGGGAGATGGCAGAGGACGGATGAGACTCATTGTCAGCAGCGCGGTTAGGATGTGAGTAAAATATGGTGCTACATATGATGTTTCTGGGTTTAAAAAATCGACCGGCCATGTTGTCGGGAATATTATGAAAAAAAAAAAAAACTTTTTCCACGAAAGTCACTGTACTCTTCTCTTAAGCGAGATGACTTGAAAAAAACGCAAAAATTCAAAATGGCAAATAAACGCTTAAAATGGTGTTCGCCATGTAGATTGGCGAATTAATTGTAAAATTGTATTTATAGTAAGTTGTGGCAATTAAAAATTCTGAGTTTATTCCATACTCTTCGATTCTGCTTTCTCCAAGACGGTGCCTGAATCACTAACTTTCCGATTCACCCTCAAACTGATGCGCGAAAAAACCGCTGCGAGAATAAATTCTGCTGTTTGGGTTTTTTCTCTGTCTCTCACTTTTGCCGTCTCGTCATATCGATATACGTATTTCGAAGATAAACTAACCGTGAAATCGTGGAAAGGGTATAAGCGTGAAATGAGAAGGGCGGATACCGTACGAAGTATCGTTTCGGTGAACACCACTAGAAGAATTATGTACCGTCAAGGAATGCTCCAGGTATCATGTATGGGGCATTCCGTATCGCTCCGGTTTATCAATATTTCTTTCGCTCTTTAATTATGATTTATCGAACCGAAAGAGTTTTATATGTACAAAAATTAAAATTTACAAAACCACCGGCTAAACAAAAGTGATATTAAAAAGGTTCAAATAATTAGTTGAGCACAGATCGATAGAAAAATATTGCTGAACCATCAAACGATTCGCGTCCTTCCCAGGATTGCCCCGATCAAAGGGGTGGCACCCGTTCAATCGGGTGAACGCTTGAAATTGACGAGTTTGTAATAGCATTCATTTTTGTGATAGCTGAAAAAAAATCATAAAATATGTTAAATTAAATATTTTGTTTGACTAAATAGTAAAAGTTTGATGAAAGAGTAAAGCGGCGCAGTTTCCAGCTGATACAAGGGACAAGTATTTTTCCGGGATAGTGTCGGATCTTGGTGCGGTCCGTCGGTTACCGTCCCGCCTTTTTTCCATTCACTTGAGCTAGGTTAAAGGGGCTGAGAATATTTTCCTCGGTGATATTGGAAAAATCGTAATGCCGCCGATGGCTGGAAAAATCGAATGGTATAAAAAATCATTAACGAAATCTCTAAAGTACAAGAAGCCGTCGGTCATTTTGAGACGGAACGACCGATACATAGACACGTAAATATGTAATAGTATATGGTGTAATGAAACTTGTTATATCTCGTCTTTGGACTCTGGCCACAAGGATACACGTTGGTGGTCCCAACGCTGGACGCGAAAGATCTCTATCGCACTTGCATATATATGAAGATCTAACGCGAGCGCGTGCCTCGTAAAAATCAATAATTACGAGGAAACTTATACGAGCCGGCCGAGAAGATCGTTGAATCTTTCGGCCTTCCAGTGAGCTCCGGAAGATGCGTAGAAAGCGCCGCGATGTATACACGTATAGACCCGGTTCCGTCATTCTCTGCTTCATAGTCTTCCACTTCTTCGTCATCTTTGTCTTCGTTCTCTTCCCCTCTCAATCTTGTTTTAACGCCTCATCACGACGCACCGGATTCGTCGTAAACCTTCCAACACGGGACATCTCTTCTTCGTTATTTTATATGGCTCTCAAAGCTTCCACCACGAGGAAGCCAAAATTGAAGAACGAACGTGTTTGTGGAGGAAATATGTGAACGGGATGAAATAATGCGTGCGTTTCGAATTTACATCTTTCATTTTCATGGAAATTAATTAATTAATTAATTAATTAATTAGAACGGATAGAGAACAAAATTGGAAAAAAAACAGAGATGCTTTCTTCAGCAGTAACGATATAAAAGAAATCAGGGAAATAAAAATTAGTTAGTCCCGAAGTTGGATGAGCTGGCATAGAATGTTCGATATATAAACAACGATGAGGGCGGTTGATCGTTCGTAATGGCGCCGGTTAGTGGGTGTACATATTAGTTACCGTGTTCGATCGTTTCCTTCCCGAGGGACATAGTGTCCGAAATAGCGGTTTCACCGCGCCATGTGGTTTTCTTCTTTGGTCTCTGCTATTCATTAACTTTACTGACACACGGTACACCCACGAGACTATTTCATCTGCAGGTATACGACGATGATATGAACCGACGATACGGACGTTCGAACACCCCAACGGGGCTGAATATACGGGTGTATAGTTTTCTCGAATGTTTTCTTTGGACCGTGGCGTGTTATACCGGTGTAAATTAATGGCTAATTCGTTCGGCATACCGTGAAATGCCGACCACGCGCCACTGTCGTGGGGCATTGTGCTCCGGGGGTGCATATATGAAATAGCGCGCGCGCATGTTTGTTATAGTCGATTCTCCAACCCCCTCGGTAACCACAACAGACGGTCCACGCGCGCGCCTATATATATATCTAGGCAGTATATCGGGATATACTCGCCTCTGGCGTAAAACGAATTGCATTAATGCCGCGTGTTTGTAATTCTTGGGAAAGGGCGAGAGCCGCCATTTTTTATGCAAGTTAGGTAACCATTTTGTTTAATTAAATACCGGCATTGAAATTCGCGGTAAGGGGAGACTCAACTTTGTAGTAACTTTGGGATTCCGCAATAACATCGATCTCCCTTGAGGGCGTTGCTTTTTTTTTCATGAAAATCTCCCGCATACAGACACTAAGAATATGGTCCTGGTCAGTGGATGCCGAAGAAAGTCGTGAGAAAAAAAACGCATGTTTTCGCAACAGAGATTCCACGGAAAAGTGTCATTCAAGAATGGAGCTATTTACTGTAGCATTGAGCATTTGCCTTCCTACAAATATGTGAAACGATTTTACACAACCTCCTTGGCCTTTGCGCAATGACAATTGTCCCTTACCTTCACGTTCTGTGTGACGCTGATGGCGAGTGGTCGGTTGTACTCGAACCTTCCCGTAGCTGCAAACTAAATTCCATTTAGAAACTCGTTTCCCAGCGTGGGGCATCGTAACCGCCTACCGGAACGGACAATGATTCACGGGACATCCGGTGTAGAATCCTAGAAGAGCCTTTTTCTCCGACGGCGCATGCACACACATACACACACGGAGAGGTGGGGCGATACTGAGTACAGAAAAGATGTTGTGTGTCCAAGTTTGTTCTCCTTATTCTTCCACTATTCCCATCTTCAACATGCATCACGACGCTGCAAAAGAATAGAACAAGGATTTTCTGCAGACATTGGTACAAAGAGGGCGTTAATTTTTTGGCAAAATGTTTGACCAGCTTGTAATTTTCTTCTTATTCGGATCCCGCCCTCTCTCTCTCTCACTCTATTTATTATCTTCACTCCTCGGAAAAGGAAATTCAGGTGCGTGAGGGATTTCTAGTTTTCTGAAAAATTTCATTCCCGAATACAGATCGTGGGGTTGTCGCGTACGTGGCGAGAAAAATATATCGAACAGAAATGTTCGAGACGATCCTGGCGCGACGAAAGATATATTGAGTTCCTTAAAAATGATTTTAACTGAATCGTAAAGTGTATGCGGCCTTTGGCCGATCAACCATCACGTCCCGGGGGGTAAATAAAAAGAGTGCGAATGGTAACACCCTTCGTTTACTCATGTACGAACCAAAGGATGAGATAATGGTCAGTTTTACATCCGATTTCATATATTATTTCTTCACTAATATCCACGAAATGATCATCACGAGGAGGTATCGATCGTCCTACGTTATTCCGACCAACATCTCGATACGATCAACATGGGGTATTGGACGATAATTGTAATCGAGAGCAACAAAATAGTCGAGCAGATAAAAATGTCAAGTGATATCTCGTTATACATTTTATTTAAAACTTCGTCTCCAATTTGCCCGCTATACCGGCGAAACATCCTTAAAACCATCGTTGAACGAGATACACAGCTAGACACGCTTTTGCAGACACGCCATGGATCGGGAGGATAGCACGCGAGAACTTGGAACGGCTTTCGTACAGCCGGAGCCGAGTCTCGAGGAGCAAACGAGAAGAAGTGATATCTTTATCTCATATGGCCTGCACCGGTGGCGGCGACGTTGGTAAGAACGTCCGTTAAAAAGACTCTCCGGTCTCGCACATAGTCGATAGGGAGTCGAGAAAAATATTCCACGGCGGAACCCGAAGCTAGGTCGAACAAGTTAGAAATAAGTGCGCATCGCCAAGTTTCGATAACATGGCCAACTCGTATAAGGTCCGCATAGACTATGGGGAAAAATGGAAGAAGATAAACGAGAGACGAAGAGGAGGAATAAGGAGAGCCAGAAGCGTCGTAACAAACGGGCATATACTAAATAAACGAATGGTGAATCCTCGACGAAGATGGCCTCGGGTCGAACACACGTGGGAAGCTGGAACAACGCGGGATAGGAAGCCAGAAAAAAGGGAGAAACGAAGAGCCACGGTTAAGAAAAATATATACGGTAAAGCCCGCGGAAAGTCATAATCCCAATTGCCGATGATCAACAAAAATGTCCAATTAAAAAAATCATAGTTCCGTGAACGGAAGATCTTACTCAATGTCCCCACTTCGATCCAGAAATTTGTATACCCACGTTCGATCCGTCAACCTCGTAAGCCCTCGGGTATCAATTGTCGTTGGGATTGACTCACTCGTTGGGTTTTGGTCAGCAAGATTTTTGATGCCACCATTTTGAATCTCAAAGTGTTGACCTCGAATTGAAAATCAGAGAGCTCAATTACCAGCAAATACAAGTATCTCGTGTAATTTAATTTTTCTCAGTACACGTCGTTGAGTCGAGTGTTAAAGTAAAAGCCTGCGAACTTTCATGAAAATCGGTTTACTTGGACGCAACGACGGACGGTCGGACTCGGTCGCCCATCGAACCATTTTTGTCGTTACCGGTTTGTTGTTGGACCAAAGTCATTCTTTACCACTGGGGAGGCTCGGCACACCGGAGAAGTGAGAATCGCGTGGTCTATTTGTGCGTTAACCCGAGTGGCTCTCTACCGTAGTGATGCGCTATAAAGAAACGATACGCCTGGGGTGGAAGTAGCGCCGGCTAAAGAGACAGAGGCTACTCGCGAACGAAGGGAAGAAAGAAAGACGGGCAATCGAGGGGACGAGACGATCGCTGATAGACACGGAGAGAAACGAGTACACCTTGGCGAATGTGAATACAAGGGTAAAGAAGCGGGCGAAGAGAAACGAGAAGAGGGATAAGAGTCGAAGTCTCTCTCGTGTGGTAAAGCACATAGTCTCGGTTATATTACGGTGGGTAGGCACGTATGGTGTACAGAGACGAGAGCGCGGCGTGTGCGTTACCTTCTGAAGAAGGCGCGACGCCCAACGACTCTATATAACTGCTTTAGATAAGGATTGAGTAGACACACAACCGTGGAATGCTGTTTTAACATAAACCCACTGTTGCGTGCCCCGAACCATCCCTGATCCTGCAACACAAGGTCCCACATTTTTCGAGTATACCCTCGTTTCTCTTCGTATACGATGCAATGGCCTATGATTATATGACTAGAGTTCGTGAAGAATATTGTCCTACCGGTGAGGGCGATACGTCGCGTCGCACGCACGCATTGGGATCGTAACTCGGTAACATAAATTCCCTTTGTTCAAATAAAATATAAAAAACACCATTCCAGATAGATTTCGAGAACGTGCCTCAATTAGTTTCGTTACTTTAAATCCACATTGGATTGGTAAACGGTAAAGCGGGTACGAAAATGAATCATGTCCGGTCGATCAGCGCCAAGTGCCCTCCGATCGGAGGCGGCTTTGGAATGGTGTCTCCCTCCGGATCTTCTTTTTCTTTATATTCTCGGATTTCATACGATTTTATACCGCGCAACCAACGATACGACGACTCGCGAGCTCGAGGCAAACGCGCACGAGCCGTGTGACTCTCCGTCCCCCCTCACTTTCTCTCTCACCTGTGATAATCTTAACCGCGCTGCTTAACATCCTCGTTGTCGTATTCCACGCGCGTTTAGCAGTTTTACGCATCTCGCTAGCGCGAGAAGACGTCCTCTCTCACACGCGTATCTTCTCGTTGCCGCGAACGAAAGTGAACGTTATTAAAACTCTCGTGTATGCGTGATTTCATGTATTTCTCGCTCCACACATGCTGTGGCTTAATCAGAGGATAATCCTCGAGTGAGCGTCCGACACTCACCGGCCTCACATCAATTTACCATCTTAGAGTTAACGTCCCCCAGAAACGACGTATAAATATATCCTAGAGGATTTTACACGTATAACGATGTTTAGGTACAAAATATTCGAAGGTTGGGTGCATATACGCAGGGAAACTTGAGCTTGGCGCGTTAAAAAAAACGCGAACCATAGGGTATTAAAGGGTTAGGGAAATAACGCGTTAAATGTATATAGAGGCCGTATAATCTAATACCTATAATACACAGTCACACCTATCACCGATACGATGCCTGGGAAAGCGTAGGAATCGAGAATGAACTCGAGAAAGGCAAATATTATAATCTTCTTTCGCGCGATACTTTGCGCATTTTACAAAATACTATCCTTCTTCGGACAGTCCTCGAAACGCATTGAATCATTCTTCCACGTTAAAATTAATACTAGTCTCTGTTTTTCAGGATCCAAGAGCGACCGATCCTTTGAAAACGTTCACAAAAAAATGTCCGGCACACAATAATGATCCAACAAAAGATGCTCCGAACAAAATGGCAAGAAGAAATAAATGAAGAATGTGTTGAGATTAGATCAGGTAAAATCGGGCCTTGCCTATTGTCTTTTGAAGGTAAGGTCAGACGGGCAACGGCATACCGGGATATGCCACTGCGATTGTCCATTCGACACGTTCGATCACTCGATCCAATTGGTTCGGAGTTGCGTTGACTCTCGATAAAATGATATAAATACGCATTATAAAGACTATAAATACTATTAGGGGGTAGTGCGACAGTCTTTGATGCCTGTGTAATACAAATCTGGATTATAATAACTCGGTTGTCATCAATCGCGAACTTATAATCCGTAATTGTAACGGAGCGGGAAAATGAAGGTGCCGAGTTAAAGACCGTAAAAGTTCCGACCGCAGAAAAATAAGCTGCACCTTTGAGATTTGACACACATCAGTGTCACCGATGAAGAGCCATGGAACAGCTATCTTTCGAGTTTCCCAAGACCCTAAACGTAGTCGGGGTCAAAAGATATACCCAACAGATTCAACATTCTAGATTTCAATCCCGCCTAGTTCTTGACGAGAGTTCGAACTGGACCGTAAGATCGTAATCTCTAACACATAAGGTAGCAGCGAACGGGCACGGTAGTGTGCTGTTCATTAGTTTGAGATCGTCGATCGGTCCCGTCGTCTTTACCACGACGTGATCACGACAGGGTTCTCTAATTGCGGCATTATAATTACAAATTACGAACGTTCATGATAGAGGTTTTAAGGATATAGGTGTTCATAGATTAAACCTTTCAAGAACGAAAGACCCGTGATAGGACGGACGGACGACCGAGTCACACCGAAAGGGTTCCGTTTTTCGGTACGCAATCATGAAAGTGTTTTTCTTTTTAAACAAAATTACAAGACTTTACGCGTTAGCAATAGCATCGTAGATTTATCGTCACGATATTTAGGTGACTTTTTCCAGGACTAAGCCTTACCCTATTGGAACAATCTTTTGTGCGGTCGTAAGATCGTCGCTTTTACGAACTTACACGCTATTATATTTCTAATAACCTCAAAATATTTCATTTCACTCACCTTCGAGCAATAAAAATAGAAAATATAAAATGTTTTCTTTTATTAACAAATGTCTCGCTTTCTCCAGTCGGCAAAAGTAAAAATCATACGTATTTCGTTTGACATTATCGAATGCAATATTTCGTATTGTAATACAAACGCGAACGTCCGACGATGCTCGTCGATCTGGAAGGTCATTTCGATTAACGAAAATTACACTTTTGAATTTGTTGGCTAAGATGTGGTCAATGCTTGACACGGTAGTTGATTTCATTTATACAGCAAGAAACTTCGTGGCTTTCACTCCGCACAGCTCGATGAAAAAAAAAAAAACACACACACACACACACCAAAAAAGAAAAGAAGAAAAAGTGGCGCGACAATCCACCTTCGTCGGCCGTTTTGTTGCGAGGTGGGCACCCACATACACCTACACCCGTACACTTCCCGTATCAGGCACGAATCTTCCGTAATCTTCCGGCATCGACGCATGGCTGTGTTCATGGTGTGTCCTTCCCCCCCCCCCCCCCCATATACACTCACACGCCACTTTCGTGGTTGGACTTGCATGATTCATCCATGGCCATAAATCACTTCGCGCTGCCGTTGCTGCTGCGCATTCGGGCTCGATCTTTTCCATCCACGAACGTTATTCCCCGGTCTTGTCACACTTTATAGCCTATCGTCGAAGATTGTTACTCTCTGTGCGTGTAATTGTGTATTTTGTGTGTATGCGACAGGAGATCGATCCAAAAAATGGTTTTCTCTGCGGTAACTCTCGAAGCAATAATATATATGACACCCCGATGAAATGATCTTTTCGGGTAAAGTAGGAACGAGAAAAACGACTGAAATAAAGAAATTAAGGGCGTTATTTTATCTCGCTCGCGAAGCTTCCTCTAGGAGGATGCTCAATCTGAAGAACTAACTCGCTCATTGAGAGTGATTTATGAGGGAGCACCGTGCACATTTCTAATTTTCATATTTGTTACATCACTTCGGAGACTCGAGAATTTCGATATTTTTTCACTTCATTTATCGAGTCGTTTTATCGAGACGCCGACCAATAATGATTCTAAGACGGCTTCATGATGATTTACAAATAGATCGTAACGTGTCTCGCAAACGTCGAACGATTTAATTCAGGCTCCGTAACGAACATACGACATATCACCAGACAGTCCTAATTACAACGGCGCTTGTAAATTGAGTTTCATTAAAAAAATGTTAGTGGCGCCCTCTGAGCTGAAGGAACTTGCCGAGTGCCTAATAGGGCAATGAGTTAAATTAATCTCCACGCGCGCAGTTCGAGAGTGAGAGAGAGAGAGAGAGAGAGCAAACGAGCTCCCGATAGGTTGGCATTTCCAATAAAATATATGACGTATTCAACCTCTAATTGACCAATCGCCCAATTCACGACGTTTTTTTATTGTCGTTTCAAAGGGTTCTATATCTTTGTCCAAACCAGGAGGATGTATTCAATTTCTTCAACACTTTTCTACGCACCAACTTTGAGAGTTATAATTTTTCGAAATATTCGGTGCAATTAATTTTAACCAATTTAATGTAGTATCATTCAAGAACAGAAACAAGAAAATAACCAGCAAGCTGATTCAACGGAATAAAACCTTTGTTTCACGTATGAAACTTAACGACATTTTTTCTTAATGTGATTTCACGAAAGAAGCTTCGTCTTTGAGAAAGCAAAATTGATTTATCGAAATGTAACAGTTTTTGATCCCTCAGAGAAATCGCCAAAAATGCACTTGTAAAAACGAATTTTTGATCCGTAGCTAATCGCATGTTTTTGTTTTTCATTTGAAAAGTTGAGTCACCCATAATGATCCAAAAATGAATAAACGCAAGATCTTTTTCGTCGCAACAACGAGATACCCGTTAATTTTTAATGGAACGTCCCGTACGTACCGTAACGTAATAGTAACTACAGTCGGCACGAGTCTCTCTCGAATCGCTTCGATCTCACTAGCATCGGACAATCATCGATTCGACCTGGTATCGATGGTTCACCGATCTATGCTCTCGTACATACGTTATATAGATGTATAGATCTCATATTATAGGCTATTTACACATACTCGTATATATAGTAAAACATGCCGTGAACCCATCGCGACGTGGGCCGATTCATAGTCGTTAACAAAATTCGCTAATCACCCGTGCATCGAAACGAGATCCGTGAGTTTTAGTACAGTAGATTCTCCCGTAATGTATTTCGCCCGAACAAAGTTGTGCTCTTCCCTTTTCATCGCTTTTATAATTCAATTTTAATGATTTATTCTATTCGAAATCGAAATCGAATAGAATATAATAAATATTATAATAATAATAGAATAGAAATTCGAATTCGAAAGGAACGATTCGAAATTTTCAATTTCGAATCGTTCCTTATTTTTTAAGAAATCAAAAAGTTTCATCACCGATCGAAAGGTTTTTCTATATATAGATTTTTAATTCCGTTTATATTCGATTTTTACGTTACGTTTCTCTTGAGAGCGCGTAAAAGGTGTGTTTTGTGGGCTCTGTATTACCGATAAAATGCATTTGAATTTTTGGCCAAACGACATTCCTAAAGAATCGAATCTTTCTCGAGTGTAACGACCAGAAAATGTTGAAATTCAAAATCTAAATGTACACTTTCGGTTAACAACGGAGAGTTACGAAGCAAAAATGGAATACTATTAATATTGTTTAGCTAAAATTGGGCCTTACGTTATAGACCGATAAAAACCCTAAATAAGAAGCCTCTGTTTATTGCCGTGTGTGGAACAATTGCCGAAATGGAACTTGACCGAAGAATACACATTAATTTTTACTAACGCTGATTTTCTTCCTATTTGGTAGCACTCTGGGGTTAAGATCTTGATAATTCATGAAAAACGAACCTTTGCCCAATAACGTATATGTAAATTCATGAGAAACTTTACTGTACGGCGAGAATGAGAGGGTGGAGATGAAAGTTCGCCGCGAGCTATGTATAAGCGAACTGGAAATGAGCCTACGATAGAATGAGACTGAGCTAGCCGCCAAGTTGCGGACATGCATAAAATATGGATTCCGCATATAACACAGATACACACAAACGCTCGTGTATCAGCCAATCGATTTATAGCGTAATAACGTAGTGTACGAACTCACCGAAGCCCATTCTTGCTCGGCATATAGCGCTGGCTCGAGTACCTCGGGTGAGCTCGCTTATAACCGAAGGATTACACACGGCAAACACTTGCGCTGCTTTCAGGGTGGAGGATAAGCGAGAGCTAAATAAAGGGCTGTGGGGGAGGGGTTCCTCTTGGAAGAGGAACTGGTAGCGCGGAGAATAGACGAATAAATTGTGGCACCGGGGTCTCTCTCTCTCTCTCTCTCTCTCTCTCTCTCTCTCTCTCTCTCTCTCTCTCTCTCTCCCTCTAGTTCGCACGAATAGGAACATGCAAAAGCGAAACACCGCGGAGCGGCACAACTATCGGGCCAGAGAGGCGTGCAATCGTTCTCTTATGTATATAGATATATTTTGTAAAAAAAGCAAACAGCAAACACGAGTATCCCAGGTTGTGAGAAACTTACGACTTCCCCACACTCGGGGCTATATGTGGGAAAATCAATTTTTCGGTTAGCTCTATTAGGTCTTGGATCGCGAACGACATGAAATTCCTTTGCCATGGTTCTCGAGTCAAATAAGTCTCGGCCCAAGTATCGTCGTGTCCCTTTTAGCGATAGAGAAATTTATTTTATTCAGAAATTGAGTCTCACAGGGATTTGAGTCCCACTCTTGTACTTACCAAAGTGGGCTAATAGTTTTTGAGTAATGCTGCTCGCCAGTTTCGAAATTGCAGTTTCGAGAAAAATGCATTTAAAGTTTCGACACGTTAAAAACCAATGATTAAAATTATTTACGGGTTAGTCGTAAGTTTATATTCTGAAAGAGTTGTCTCCGAAAGACTGGGCCACTCCCGTTGCCGCATTCGCCTATGATCGCTGTTGTCGGCGACATTTTTCGAATATCGCATTAAATTTTTTCGGAAAATATTCTACACATATAGTTCTATCGTAAAAAAAAAATCGATTTTTTGATCGTTGTAATTGTACATGTCCGGTTGAAAATTATTCATCAGTGTCTGTACTCTCTCTTTTTAACTCTCGAAACTTTTAAAACCGATAAACTAAAAACAGTACCTTCCTCTCTCTTGACATTTCACTTTGGCCATATCTCTGCACGAAATATTTGCCATTGGACGAAAAGCCAAAATATTATCAGTTTCGCGAAACGTCGGGCGGCTCATAAATTATGCCAATAATTGTAACATGACGCAACCACAACAACAGCGGACACTGACGCGCGCTCGGAGATCGAGTGGAATGGAAAGAGTAAGAGATCCCTTTCACATGTGAAATGGCTGGTTGCTCCAGTTTCAGAAAGATCAGCCCCCGGGGTGGGGTCATACCCAATAATGATACACCAGTTTCACGGTTGATTCTTCGCTGCTAACGATACCCACATACACAAAGAACTCGGGTTACGTGTACACCGGTCTTAAGGTATACACATAATCGTTCGGGTCTCACTGGTATATAACCCTGGGGCGGGATAAACGTACTCCACCTCTCGACTATCTTTATCCTCTAACGAGCCATCTCTCGATATACCATCCACCGGTGTATTTATGTAGAGTAGGGAGACCACGCGAACCTGGAGCCTTCGGTTCTCTCGTGGTACACAAATACACGAAATTCCTGGTAAACGAAATTACCTAGAATTCCAATACTTTTACCTACATAGCTGGCCACTCGACGCCCGGAATCTCGTCTTTGCACCGATTTCATTGAAATATAGAAACGAATGATCTTCTAAAACTGATGTGGCAAGTGTCATAAACGAGATTCAGGCTCGAACGGATTGAACACTGGCGGAATTCCATTCCAGACAGGAATGAAAAAAAGTGTTTGTTCAATGGTTACCAATACTTTTGTCGGATGATACGATGTGGGTGAATAGTTCACGAGGTCCAAGACGTTTATGTACGGTCCGATCAACGATGAATTCGGTAATATTCGACCATGCGCGGATTGAGATTTTACTCGGGTCATATCTATGCAGGACCGCTAATCTCGTTGCGGCAGTGACCAGACTCTGTCTAGCGTAGCAAAGGGTTAGTGCCCTTCGCGTACCGCACGGTCTCCAGGGGTGCCGCGACGGTGATGCCAATCACAATCGCACCGCTAGCCACGGAAAGATACTTGTAAAAAATTAAAAAATAGGCACTTGAAAAAGGTACTTGTATTAAATTCAATATTGCGATTAACTAAATATTCGAACGATCGTAGGAATTTTAAATTATCGAATAATATCAAAGCAGCTTTTCGTTCTATATCGAGACTCGGTAGGCCTGGGTTACGTGGATCCGGGATTCGAATAATTAAAGACCGTTCGATCGGTAAATTTCACTTTTCGTGCGCAACGCGATCCCGCGCCCCGATATCCCGTATCGAGAACCGATCTGTAACGATTTCTTTTTATCTCTTGTTGATGCGCGTAGTCGTGTACGCCAAGTATAATACACGGGGAACAGGAAAGTAAATCTGACGTCGAAGAATGCCGAGGATCGACTTTGCACAGAGAGGAACGAAAGGGTACGGTTCGAGGATCGAGGTAAAAAGGACGCGTCAGAAAAAATGTGGCAAAAGAAATCGAGAGGAAGAGGACGCGATATGGAACGTATGAACCCAAGATGAACGCCGTCCTCGACGACACTCTCCTTGCTCGGATGCATTTCGCACGAAGTAACGAATACGCGCAATGAAGTTCTCCGTCCGATCGATCACTCCTGCGAGCTCATTCGTCGCCCTCTCGCTTTGAATCGCCCGCACGCGCCCCCACTTCCCGTCTCTCACTCTCGCGCTTTGTTTCTGTCTCGAGTAGGTCGAGTCACCGTTAGGGAGCGGGAGGTATCCCCTTACGAGAAGTATGCGCCCGCGAACGTAAAAACCGTGAGAGGTATAAAAGTTTTAAGGAGACAGGAAGCCCGCCTTAAGGCGGTCAAACGAACTTTGCAGTCGTCATTCGTTGCGTTTTTTCTTCTTCTTTCTTTCCCTTTCGTATCCTTCCCTCTCTTTTCGACGTCCCTTTTGTTTTATAGCGTCAAACGCGTCGGGACGAACGTTCGATCGTCGAAGTATCATACGCGTTATCTACTTCATCGTAGAAACAGCTTTGTTTCCGCAAAAACACTTTTTCCGAAAGTTGTACGATACACACGGTACCCGAAATGTTCCAAGCAGCAAAAAAACTATATTTACGAAAAATATTTCTACTTGTGAATGTGTGAGTGGAAACTCAATTTGAATTGATTTTCATTCGAACAGTTACACAATAACTTTTTCAGGCTGATCTTCGCTATACCCCCCCCCCCTCCCCCCCTCCTCTTTCTCTCTCTTTCACTTTTTCTTGAAGTAGATTACGAAAAAAAATGTACGAAAGTTCCGCTCCGACAGCCGTAAATTCTTTGCCAATATCGATAATTCAGTCCGTACGTTCATGCGCGTCAAGGGCAAAAGCTACCGAGCAAAAACCCACGTTACACGCATCTTATCTCTCGCCAAGTCCCATAAGTCCCAACTTTTCGATCCCCATCCTTTATTCCTCCTTACTCGTCTTGTTCTTACTACGTTCTTGTTCCGCGTCGGATGTTACGCGTGCGCGGCAAACGCGCGCAAAGAGTATCGCGAAAATCGAGGGTAAAATAACGATGAACAAAAACGCATTGAAATAACGATAATAAATTGAGGGGTTGCGAGAGCACAGATAAAAAAGCTTGTACATATAAATATATACGAATCTCGACGGAAACGAGAAGAAGTAGAATGTTTTTCAATTTCGTACTCTCTTTCGTATATTTCAGGAAATTTTAATTTCTCGATCTGGTGCAATTAAGAGAAAATTTCTTATACCTTCGATTTTGAGTTTCTCATGGAAATGGCTACCGAATTAGTAATCAGCGAGTCAAAACATATCGAAATAGCGTCCTAAAAAAAAATGTAAAAATTCAAAATTTTTGTCCATTTCGCCCAAACGGAAGTGGCTTCACTAAAGTTGCTGTATCGTTGCTTCGTTTCGATAGAGGTGGAACCGCACATTGTGCTCATTCTGCACACTGGGGAAGAACTTTACGTACATGTACATAATACATATGTATGTAAAGTTCTTCCCCAGCGTGTATGTGCGCTTGTATGCAGATTTAAAAACTGAAGGAATTCTTGATAATGGCATAACCTGTGTGATAATTGAAGGACTTTTGTTTTCCTTTGTATTCCGCGTTGACTCGTTGCGTTGATTCTTACCGCGTAAGAAACAAAGGAGTTACGGGACTCTGACGAGAAGAACGAATTAATAGTGATTTTTATTTTTTACATATTTTGGTGACTCTACCTTGGTCACTGGCTGGTAGTAGGGCATTTGTGAATTGGTAAAATGATATGACGAAGCAACGTGTAAGTTTCTAATTTTCACGTTTTTTTTACCATCATTCCTCTACGAGGGAGCAGAAGGAAACGTAATTCCCGGTTTTTCCCGCTCGTCACGGAATAACGATGAGTTCACTCAGTTTTAAAACGTCCCCCGTATATAAATTTCGCGAACGAAAGCAAAAGTAGCGATGCAAGAGAATAGGCGGCATATGTCGAGCGCGCGTTGTACAGTGCACGTTTTGCCGCGCCTCGTACTCGGTATTTAAGAAAATCCCTGAGCCAATTAACGCGCGCGCGGAAAGTCCGCATGGCCCAACGTGTGGTCTAAATTATTAGCCTCCCCCGCGTCCTCTTTCTCAACTCTTTCTCTTTCTATCTCTCGCGATATAAAACGAAAAACGTATATACGCGGCAGCGATGATGCCGGTAATGCCCAAGAGCAAAATGAGTCTCGTTTAACCACCCTTCACCCACCGCCCCGTATTAATGGTCATACACACTAACGGAGGATACTTTATATCCAAGCTAATAATTTTACCGAACGATACAACTTTCGTGACTCAATAAATAACGAAATAAAATGTCGAAACGGCGAGGGAGAGAGGTGCACGCGTATGTATAGTTAATGTACGGAAAACCGGAACACAATAATTATTGATTGTCGTAATTCATGACGGACAACAAAAATATCCCTCTTGCATTCTCCGCGGAATGCGAATCGAACTTTACGCGCTTATAATTATTGGAGTGAAATTAGGAACAAAATTTTAATTTCATCGAATGGGTTTCTCGGAAAAAATTGTTAACTTCGTGCCGCGAAATAGGAGACACAGCGTATTGCTACATTACGAGATGGCGTTCCGTAACACGAGTATCAGGAAGGTTTTTAAGGCCGTAGTCTGGTCTAGAGCGAGATTTTTGACGTCATTTCTAATGTGCAATAACGTTTAAACCGTTGAAGTTGTCTTGAAGAAAATTTACACGTGCATTTATTGATCCTTAGAGAATACTTGTATATTAAAAAAAAAAATTATTTTAAATATTTTCATGTAGTTTTTTGCCTTGTTGCATCATGGTGCGCCGAAATCGGCGCCCACTCTGGACGATGTTGTATGCATCTGAAAAAAAAATATATATATATATATTCTCAATCTGTATGAGTATTCTGAGCACTGGTAGCAGAATCGGTACTTAAAAAATTTTTTTATTGAGTCGAACAATAATTTTGCCGACATTTTATAACTCGTCGAATACCCGAAAATGTATGAAATATCATTAATGAAAGTTCAACAGGCCGCCATTTTGTCAAAAATTTTTTTTAAGTACCAATTCTGCTACCAGTGCTCAGAATACTCATACAGATTGAGAATATATATATATTTTTTTTTCAGATGCATACAACATCGTCCAGAGTGGGCGCCGATTTCGGCGCACCATGTTGCAACAAGGCAAAAAACTACATGAAAATATTTAAAATAATTTTTTTTTAATGTACAACTATTCTGTAAGGATCACTAAATGCACGTGTAAATTTTCATCAAGACAACTTCAACGGTTTAAACGTTATTGCACATTAGAAATGACGTCAAAAATCTCGCTCTAGACCAGACTACGGCCTTAAATGTAGGAGGTGAGGCGACGCGCGTGTTCCAGTTCCAACTTCGGATCGGGCGCAAACCATTTTTTTTACTACATATCACTCTTTACCCTGTAAAAAGTCATGGACCAAATCCAAAGTCGTAACGGTCACACCCGGGTCAATTTGGCGTGAAAAGCCTCATATATATTGTACAAAATCACCCGGAGGGATTTTCACAAGTGTTTGGGCGAATGATTGGTGCGTTGCGGTCTGCATATTGGCTCATTGTGATACAGCATCCCGAGCGAGAATCTTTAGACAGGTCGTACTATCCGCGATGCTGGAGGGAACGAGAACGTGTGTGGGACCGAAAGAAACATATTGGATAAAGGTGTGTACGTGTACGTATAAGAGCGTGAATAAGATTGAGAAAGAGGGCGAGAGAGAGAGAGAGAGAGAGGATTCCGAAAGGAAGAAGGCTCGGATACGCTACCGATTGAGTTACGTCCACGGCCGAGTGTTCGCCAATTATCTCGGACGGGTAGTCGACTCTAATTGGACTTTGCGATGGTGGGTGGGATTTGAGTACGAGCAAAAGTTACCAGGAAGGAAGAAGATACCGTATGTATTACATAACATATATAACGCTCATTGTATATTATTTAATATATGAAATGCAATATTTAATGTAGTAATGAGAATAAATGACTGGGGGTAAAAAAAGAACAAGATAAAAATAACAAAGTTCGTAGCCTGATGAATCAAGAGATATTTTACAGCGTTAATGATTACGGAGAAAATTTATAATAACTAGAGTTGGAAAGTAATGATTTACTCTTTTAGTGGCCCAGTGTAGTTGACCAAAATAAAAAGAACGAATGTTTTAATTTTATTTTAGGAGACGGTGAACATTACAGAACGAAAAAGAATTTCGACGAAATTGCTTATCACTAAAATAAACATATTTTTCCGAATCGAATTTTGATATTTCTTTATCTTTGCATCTCGATAACTATGAGATGAACTAAAGATATAGTTTGTTGAGAAATATATGTTGAAAAAGGCGAAAAAGATTGTGAGAATAAAATGACGAATCTCTTCTCACTCGTTGGCGTGCCTGTATAATGTCGTCTCGTCGTTATCTATTTCTTCTCTCACGCCGCGGTCAGCTTCGGCTCGTCGATCTTAGTTCAATTAGATTTGAACAAGATCCTCTCTCTCTCGTACTACCCCTCGAGGGTACACACACAGAGACACGTAGCAAAGCCTTTTCTCGATTTATAATCGACATATATTTCTATTTCTTCGTGTGTAATACACACCTTACGTATCCTCGAGGAAAATGCAACTCCAATATACGCGTGTCTGGCCTCTCTAGCGGAGTATTCTTCATCAAATAATAATATCATTCGATATAGCGTTCCATCCTTGGAGGTTCGAGATGATAAATCTTCGGCAGTCTCTCGAGCACATCTCCGGGCGTTTTACTCTCACTTTCGATTTACAGATTTATTTTATTTTTTTCGAAGAAAACTCGAACTACGGGAATGTACCAGGCGAGAGAGGTAAATCGCTCGTGTCGCCTTTGATAATTGTGTATTATGCGAGGGCTTTTTGCGGATGTGTGACGAAAGAGATCGTGGAACGATTTGCAATCTGAGAAACAGAGATATTATTATCGAGTTGTATTGATAATAATAATAATAATAATAATTTACTTATAAAAAATGACGTCACTATACTTTTTCTAATCTCCCCATCGTCCTCTGTATGTAAGAATTATTTCAGAATTTTCGATGCGATTCTTTCGAAATTAGGGGGTTAGGGGGATAAGTGGGGAGAGCACACGGTAAAAAGCAAACTTTTTGGGTATCGTTGAAGATATTTATTAATGAATGATACCCCGCTCGCCGGGACAACGAAACTCTTTTATTTTGGACTAACACAAAATTGGGTCTTTTCGGCCTCGTGAAATTCTCGAAAAAAATATTCTTTCGGAAATGACTCGGGAGACATCTTCGGAACATCTCACCGTAGCTGCGTACCAAATTTAACGTTGCTAAATTACGAATTATTTATTTGTATTACTATAATTAGTCTTGTACAAACCGACTCGAAGATTTCCTTCTCCGTAGCCCTTTCTCGTTGCGGTTACCAAAACCTCCGGTGTCTCGAAACCCCGCTGTTGGCAATATTTGCAAAGTGGCTAAGAGAAAATACAATCGCCGAAGTGGAATTGAGGTACGAGCGTGTGCCCCGTAAGTTCTCGCCTCGGCATTAAACCAATCCTTGAAAGGGAGAACAAGCTGCGAGAGACAGAGAGGGAGAAAAAGAGTGGTCTCGAGAGGTTTGCAGTTTGCGCGGGCGCAGTATCCATTTCACGAGGAATGGAGACATCGGGTATACCTCGTTCGATTCCAACGTCGTATATGCTAATTTTCTTCTTGCGTGGCGAACACGAACATCACATACATGCATATATAACGAGAGGAACGAGTCGAACTGTGTATGTATAATAGGTGTACAGGGCATTCCGTGCCAAATTTACGGTGAACATTATTTATTTATTTTTTTCACCGACAAGTACGTTGCGGAGAGTAACGAAAAACAAAAAGAGACCGCAACAATTTTCAAATTATTACGCAATGTATTTTGATCTTTATGGACGACGGTGTTGAATCGAGAGTCCACCAAAAATGCGTCTACGTGGACCCTTCCAGATGTGACACAGCGTGAAAGTTTTTGGTAATCGTCAAAATACATTTTTCACGAGAAAAATA
Organism: Oxytorus armatus; assembly: GCA_958009045.1. Lineage (NCBI taxonomy): Eukaryota > Metazoa > Arthropoda > Insecta > Hymenoptera > Ichneumonidae > Oxytorus > Oxytorus armatus. The sequence goes on from OY253755.1 coordinate 197,081, forward strand.
CTGCCTACCGTACGGGGAATGAAAAATTGACGACGAAGACGTTAAATGGTTTTCCGTTTGAGGTAGTTAACCCGTTACGTTCCAACTGGTGGAAGCACCTTGCTCTTGTACTATCTTGCTGGTTATAGAGAAATAACGATGAAATAAGACGTCCAAACGCTCTCTTCCACCTGCATAATATCTGAATATAACGCGCGGCTCTCATTCTTACCCGCATCTCGAGTCTTCTCTTCTTATTTTTTTATAGTTTAACCCGTCACCTTACAACCTGCTTTCCCGTAAAATAATCCCTATGGATAGCGCGTGCCTGCACCTCACGGCGGGTGTCGCACTTTATTCCGCCTTGCACAGTGACGCGTCCCATCACATTTTTCGATCTATGTTTATCTCACCCGTGCATAACCAGAGAATTATTTGATATTCCGCGCGAAGGACTTTTTACTTAAATTCTCTCGGCTTTTCATCCTCCCATTCTATCGTTGTACGTTTCTTTTTTAATTTTCCATTTGGAAATAGCATAAAAAATAAAATCAATCCTTGATGTCTCAACATTCCGAATAGCAAAGAATTCAAATTATCGTTATTTCGATAGTCTCAGCAGTAATCGGATAAAATTATCGTTATTTCAATATTGACACAATCGACAAATGACAGAATCGTTATTTCATGTGTGAATTATCAGAATATTCCTCGTCGAAAATCGCTGAACATCATTCGCTCGCGTGATATGCGATTTTTTGGATCGGTGGTTTGCCGCTATGTCATTCCAGTGTTACGCAAAGTACCGGAGGAGCCACTCCACTGTAACACTCATTATCCGCTGGCCACTTGTGTGGAAGTTCGTCCGCGGATTAACCCGAATTGTGATATACGGAATGTTGACATAGGTGACCGATAAGTCATTCCTAATGTATTCCTACGGTAATCGAGCGTAACCGAAAAAAAAATATGTTTTTTTTATCACGTCCCAAGGATATGCCTTCGCTGTATCTTTTTTCTTCATCGAAAAAGAACTAGGATCGGTGATTGGTCCGACTCCCCCACGCGTATCCTAATCTTCATTGTTATATATCCGCGACGAGCGACTATCCAGCAATCGGTCGTAAGACGGCAATCGGTTTTACAAGCTTCCTCATCAACAAAGACACCCGATCAATTTTACCTCGCGATAATGCGTTATCTGGTGTTCATCCTGATGGCTATCGTCACGGTCTCTACCGGTGAGTACGATCTCTCTTGTAATTCACGAAAATCATATTGCATTGCTTTTTCTTTCCGTTCGCAATTCGTACGGTTGAATGCCGGGATACCGAACGTTTGAAGCTAACTCGAAATTTCCGAAAATTAGATTTCCGTCACTGATAAAAAGGCAGCTCCGTGTATATTTTGCACGAAATGGGAAAGAAACTGCGAGTTGAAAGTTACAAAGTGCTTTCTCGAAATTTCACACAGCTTTCAAGAGCCAAAGCCCCCTCTATGACAAACTATCTTTCTTCATTTTGGCTCTATCCTCGAGGAAGCATTGCGTGAAAAAATGTCTACCCTCGCGTATGGGGATATCGTTTAAAGGGTTTACTTCCAGGATTGAAAGTACATTTGTTAATATTGTTTTCGTTGAATATTTTCAACGATATTCATCAAAATGTTCGTTCGTTACCGTGCCCTTCACCCCCTCGTCATTTCTAAACTGACGTATCGAAAAATTTCAAGTTCGAAGGAAGTTTATAGCAACGTCGAAATTGCAATTGGTTTTTGAGATATATGAAATTTAATTATAATATCTAGGCAAACACAACGAATACGGTGAAAAGTTAAATCCCGATGGAACGATAAGCCTGGAATGCATACCCTATTCGACGTTCAAAAAGACAACGACCTGCGAGACTTGCGTATGCTCTTATTTCGGCGACAGTTCATTGTGCCAAGTGGACATGAATTGCTACTATTGGAACGGAAATGAATCGCCAGTTTTTCATAACACAATGAAATTTAATCGTACGTCGCGACAGTAAACTCTCTTCTCTTTTTAATACCATTATTTTCAACGAGAACTCTCAATGAATGAATCGATTATTATTAAATTGTAACAGCCGCAGGCGACGAGGAACAGGTATACATTCGTAGTCGGTTGTACGATGACGGGATAACGCGCTTGGTGTGCAAAGCGTTTACGAGTTACGATGTAGACTGTAACACTTGCTACTGCTCCAGTGCGGGAAAGGCTTACTGCACCAAGAAAACATGCAACCCTTGAAGGTGCCGGTCGCTAAAGTAACTCGCCGAGAAACACGGAAAAACGATGATGTTGAAAGTGGTAGGCCGCAGCCCAATGTTTGTGGCCAGTGCCACGGTGGAGTTGGCCATTTTTCGTCGTTAATAATTATATTTACGTAATCTCACTCGATACCGGAGAGGGGCTTTGTTTCAATGCGAGCCACCGTCTTTCAGTCCAAGTCCAACATCGCGTTCAAATAAAATTAATTAAAACTCACAATTATAGATCGTTCCGGATTACTAACAATTAATTTATCGTCACTTTTATACTGAATATAATTTAAAGACTCAATTAATTTTGGGACACGTCAATTTACAACAATTTATTATTGTAAGTAAAGTAATAATTGATCGGTAACTAGGTAAATGGCCTTGGGCTATTCAACACTCAACTATGTGGCTCGATTAATGTATATTTACAATAAATAAATCATAAACTTGAGTGAGAGCGTAAAAAACTTGTATCGTCGTATGAATCATTAATTGTCATAAAAATAATGAATATCGCGAGTCATCGCCGTCATAACGGTTCCTTGGTTGACGATTCTTGATTTTCCATCTACCGTTATGCTGTATTTTTTTTTTGAAAATATTACGTCTCTACTTGCCCACGTGCGCATAGTCATTTGGCTCTAATTAAAAAAACTATTGCGAATTTGAAAAAAAAACTGTAGTTACGCGGACGACATCGGCCAAAATCGGACAATTTCGAGTTTGATATCTTTTCTGAATCACTCTGTATACGTATGTATATACTAATATCAGGCGTAGATACGCACACTCTTGTGAGTGACATAATGAGTCAGTGATGCCGACGGTACCATGGCGCTAATGATTACGAATGGCTTCTCTCTCTTCTTTCTCCCGGGGTCCTCATCGTTTATATTCCCAGACCACCGTGGCAGCCCTTTCCTCCGCACTAATATCTCTTCGTCGACTAGTCCGAACGTTTCTACGCTTTGATTTTTTTTTCCCTACCAAAGATTCGATATAATGGATCGATACTTGGATTAGATGAGGCTAAGAAATATGGGAGAAAGAATAAAAAGTGTCAACCGGTATGTCAAACTATTCGGACCGAAAAAACTTTTTTTGCGAGGGGTTTATTCATTTTTGTCGGCGCTTATTTGAAAATTGGATCCGTTAGAATTTATAAAAAATACACGATGAGTCAAGATTCGTGCGTAATTGAAGAAAATAGACGTCCTCGTATATCGCAAAATTGTAGTCTCATTGAATCGTGGAAGTCCATCGGACATCACGTTTCATCGAGATTCGGTGGACCGGAATTTCTTCCGGTACCTTATCTTCTCGATACCAACGCTTACGGAGTTGGCCACGTTTTCGTGCCGGTTACGACCAAGGTGATACATAGATAGAATGCAATTGAAAAAAATTTAATACAATATATAAAATATTCAGACAGGTTGCTTTGCCTCGAGCACGCGATTTAAACTGATTGGACCGATCGTTAAGTTTGTTGTTAAATCGTCAAGCAATCCTAGATGGTACGAGGGTAATTTTCCGGCAATAAAAAGTTCTCCGGAGCGTCACATGCTTAAGGTAAGGTATACTCAAATGCATCATTTTTTGTGGATTTTTTTCTTCATCCTGTATTCAATTGAATAACAATTTCAAAATAATCGTTTAATGAATAGAAAAAAAATTAATGATTTTTATTTAACTTTAACCAGATTTCAATTAAATAAAAAAAATAATGAACTTAATTATAATGAATATTTATTTGATGATATTCTGTAATTTCGTGATATTGGATTACTCGCGAAAACGAGTGTAAATAATCTCGTAAAATTTTAACGGAGTAACGATGAATCAAATTTCTCCGCGTTTATATTCATCTACTCGATATTTTTTCTTTTAGACACAATTTAATCTTTCAATTCGTATTATTTCATCGTTTCTGGTACAGGTGAAACTCGGGAATGGAACTCGCGAAATCGTATTCACAGCCAGCAACTATTACTATCTCAGAAAACCGGAGAACATGATAGCTACGAGGAACGTAACTATCGATAGATCCTCCCACGAAGGTACGATTTTGCCTGAGTTGTTTAATCGATGCGAGAGGAAAGTGGCTTTTATCCGGAATAATTTATCTCGCTTTCGTTCTCTTTTTGGGCTCTCGCGTACCAGACTTGACGAATGCCAAGAGGATCGGTTTGATAAGCGAGGTGGTAGCGAGCGACGTATTTCAGATGGAAATCACCGCTAATCTTCGCGGCAGAACGTTCCACGTCGGCGATAATGGCACCCACGCGTTTCTATTCAAATACGATATCTGCAAACTCGACGAAAGTGGCAATGTTTCTCACGTGGTAACTTTTCTTGTACATTAATCGGTATTCCGTATTCTCATTTAATCGGTACGATTGTGTCAACCGTCAAAATTTATTTGATCAATTACTAAAGTTGAATCGGGCACCTATCAATGTCGGTACATGAATCATATTTAAAAAAACATATTTAAAAAAAACAAAATTCTCTTCCACATCTTGGTTTTTCCAAGTGAAATTTCACGTCTTTTTTTCCCCACCTCGTCCAATCTCAACAGATGAGCGACACGAGACGATTCAAGAATACGAAGTGGGTACCCGTGGATAAAACCGAACGTGACGATCTGCCTCTGTCCTCGCTCAATTAACAACACTCTTTTATCCGACAATTCAAACTATATATATCAATAAAACGTTAAAATCTAAATATAATGATCTCGAGAATCGTGAGATACTCGCGAACTCTTAAGTAAAATTACCTCGAACCTATATAACTTTCACGTTGAAGAGAGAGAGAGAAAGAGAAAGAGGGAGAGACAATTAAAGAAAAACTAGCAAGATGGAGACATTACACAAACGTTAAACGTACGAATTGCCAACGGTAATCACGACTTCACCGATGCCATCGAGAACACTCACCAACGTCGTTGTCGCTGGCGTCGGCATTCGTGTTTTATCCCTTATTATTATAAGCAAATGTCCGTCATCTCTCGTCTCCGAGCTTTGCTATTCACAGACACGTATACAGAGAGCGAACACATTGAGATACGCGTTTGCATCTCAATCTCACGCTTGATTTAACGGTCGTTCCCTGTGCCCAAAAGTTAGGACCGGAACATCAATCTCTCCGCTATGTCTGGCGCTGCGAGTAACGCGGTGACGGATGTAAACTTTTTTTTTTACAATTATTTTGCGGGCGGTCACGATTAAAAAAAAATTCATATCCGACATTGATTTATACGTTAAAATTGAGGTAAAAAACCAAGTCCTGTCAAAAGGGATCGTACAAAGTTACATCAGGCCCCGAATAACCTTTTATTACCTCCTATTATTTTTTATCACCATACATTGTTATTATTATTGTTATCTTCGGCCGTGGCTTTCTCGCGAATACACCTTTGTTCTCATGGAATTATTTATGTCGAGTGCCCAATGCCAATGTGTTCAAAGCGTTACGGAACATCGGATTTCGAAAAAAATGCCTTGTGTGCGTACGAGAAGATGGAAAAAAAATCAAACCTCTGTAGCATCGGATTGGTTTCGGATACCGGGTCTATTAAAAAATAACTATAATTTTTAATATATTAATAAATATAATCGATGTGCGTCAAGAGTAGAGAGTGAATAATTTTATCGCCCCGATGCTTCGTACGCCAGCTGGTGAATTAGTAGTACGCGACTCGTTACGATGCGAAAGAGTTCCTCCGGCGGGTGCAGGGAAGGAATGGAACTTCCGGCCCGGCCCGGTACCGGAAGTTGTCGCCTGTGGGTACTTGCCGTCGGCACGTGACCGCCACGCGACACGCGTTATATTCTTTCTCACTCTTCCACCTTCTCTCTCTAGCTGCTTCACTTTTACATCTAGAGAGTCGTATTTTCATCTATGAGCTCCGATAATGGAATGATTGTACCGTCGTGTGGCACCGTCACATAATTGTACGATCAATGCCTCTGGAATTGAGTACTCGAAGAGCTGTACAAATAACCGAGAAACAAAGTGGTATGTAAAGTGTCTCGCGTCAATTGGGGCAGCCCTGCAATGACTCGTTCTTTGGCTTCCAACGAGAACCTGAAGTTTCATAGGGGGAGTTTGAAATTTTATGGCATTTCGATTTTTTCTTGAGTTTATCAAAAAATGTATAGAATCATTCTTAGCCCGCGCTATTTTTCAGATATCGGGATAAAGTTTTTCACATACACGAACGGAATGTTCTCGAAGGATGTTTGGCAGTGGATTTAGATCAAATTGGTAAAAACGTTTTGATTTTGTGAAACTTCAATTTTTTTAAAATATTCCCCATAATATAATAACAATAATAACAATAATAACAATAATAATAATAATAATAATACAGATGTAGCTTAGACCGCAATAAATATGCGGCGTTCTTATCTTTAAAATCGTGCGGGTACGTAAAAGTTGATGGCGCGAGCCAGCAAAGTGCAGTGTGCGGTCCCGCGATGCATATATATATGCACCTGCTGGTGCATACGCGTGCCGACACACTGTGGCGCCCACACCGTAACGACAAAGGACGAACGAGCGACGGAGATAGAGTTGGCAACTCGAAACGAGCAACTCCGCTACTATTTTGTTCTATGAACATTCTGACTCCGGAACTCGTATACTCGTATATATAAATCGAGGGTTTCGTACGGGAACGGGGTCAGCTTCACCATACGCGGCTATCCCTCTCTCGTATAGCGACGCTGACCCCCGTCGCTTCACTGTAAAGGAAGGAGGGTCACCTTCATCATACGGGCAGGGTCATTTTTCGTACGGCGAAGCTGACCTCGATTCTCGTACACAACGGCGACGGCGGCAATATAATTATATAATATATATATTAGAGCGATTTTTTTGTTCGACTATTTTTTTTAGTCCCTACCCGAAATTTTGTTGGATATGTCGAAAAAGAAATTCCGTGAAAGTTACAGCCCTTAATATTAATTCTAAGTAATTTCCCAAAGCGTGAGAAGATTTTCCTTCTAAATACACGTAAATCGAATTTTTTTTTTCAAATTTCTATAACTCAGCCGCATTTAATGCTATCATATTGTTCTTGGTTTCGATTTACTCGGAATAAAACAATCTAAAAAGTGCCTTTTGCGGCGAAAGTGTAAATTGTACTGGTGAGTTGGTACGGGTCACTGAAGTTGATTTTTACCCAAAATTCTCGTTTTTTTTGCTGCTATCTCTGAAACAATTAACTTTACGAAAAAAATGTAAATGAAAAATTTGTTGGTAAATTTAATTTCCTACAAAAAAGGTTCTATCGACCCAATTGCTTAGATTAATATTTCTTGAGATATTGAACTTTAACTTATGAGTAGTATAAAATTTATAAAATATGAAATATTAAATAATAAACAAATTTTTTTTAAATAAAGTTCAATATCTAAAAAAATATTAATCTCAGCAATTGGGTCGATAGGTCCTTTTTTATAGGAAATTAAATTTCCAACAAATTTTTCGTTTACATTTTTTTCGTAAAGTTAATTGTTTCGGAGATAACAGCAAAAAACGAGAATTTTGGGTAAAAATCAACTTCAGTGACTCGTACCAACTCACCAGTACGATTTACCCTTTCGCCGCAATAGGCACTTTTCTTGATTGTTTTATTCTGAGTAAATCGAAACCAAGAACAATATGATAGCATAAAATGCGGCTGAGTTATAGAAATTCGGAGAAAAAAAAATTTGATTTACGTGTATTTCAGATGGAAAATCTTCTCACGCTTTGTGAAAGTACTTAGAATTAATATTAAGGGCTGTAACTTTCAGGGAATTTCTTTTTCGACATATCCAACAAAATTTCGGGTGGGGACTGAAAAAAAGAATAGTCAAAAAAAAAAAATCGCCCTAATATATATACATAATAGAGGCTCGTAGGACCTCACACAAGCTGTTTCCCGAAAGTTATTAAGCGGTATGTGTTGAATTCCTTCCGTTGCCATGGAAAATACTGACCGAGCCTGGGTTCAATCAGGATCCGGCCAATATGAAAAAAAAAAATTTCGTTGACAAAATGGTGTAAATTGTTTCCCCATCATTTTTGCGGATTCTGGCTTCCTTTAGGAGCGAGCCAACATCGAAGAAGATCTTTTTGCCGATACACGAACACTTTGTAGAAGCGGAAAAATGATGACGAAGCAATATGTACGGGTTTTTTATTTCTGTCATCGATAAATAAGTATGGTGGTGTGACAAATAAGTGTGCGGTACACTTAGGGGAAGATAATGCGATCGAATAAAACACAGTGCCGTGTCCCTACTCAGCTCCATAGGCCCGAGTTACGAGCCAAATATATGTAAATGTTTGTCCCACAAGTAATAGAAAGCTTTTTGATCATCCCAGGAAAAGGGATACAGCGGACGACCCTTCGTCGTTTTTTTTTTTTATGTCTCATCGGTAATTGACAGACTCTCGGACAATTGTCAGGGCTTTGATATACCATACATGTATACATGTATGCGTATTAAGAGCCCGGACGCTCCCAGCGACGGGCACGTAAATTAATTTCGTTGTTTGACCCGCACCGATCGTTCTTGACTCCTCGAATGTGTGCTTATCCCACGCGCATACGTTTTCGACGTCCGGAGCTCAATTTTGTATTCGATTTTTTTTTGCCTCATCATAGATCCCGATCCCGATCTTTTTATTGGACGTTTTCCGTGGAAATTTTTTTTTTTTTACTATTTTTCAATGCCAACATCTCCATAAGTGCGCCGAAACGTGGGAAAATCACGTGTGTGGTGTGTAAACGGCGAATAAAGCAGTATATTTGCTTTGGTTGCTGCAATTTTTATAGAAATGTGTTACGTGTGTTAGATTCTATGGTTTTTTGAAATTTTCGAAAAATGTGACTACGCGCTTTAAATTCCGAAAATTTTAAGATAGCGGGCTAATTTTTTTAGTACGTAAAAACGTTTTATCTTCACGAGCTCGGACCACAATACGAAGAATCGGCGTGTTAATTTTGATCAATTCATTCGCGGGATTTTTTGAGAACGAGTTCCAATTTCGGAACATTTCAGAAATTGGAACTCGTTTCGATTCAAATCATCCGCCTCGTATTGTTGTTCTACGAGCAGTCGGCAGTTAGAAACATATGAAAGTAGCATAACATTAGCTATATTCAAAGTAGTCTGAACATACGAAAATCGGTCTCGCGGCATGTGTCAAGGAATCACGCACCGTTGGCTTTCATCGGCGATATGTTTTTCTCTTTTTTTTTGTATACGCGCAGAACAACCCCTCCCGTCTTGGGGGTTGCAGGTGTTAACTCGGAGTGGTCTCTCCTTTGGTTCCTTGGTGGCGGATTCATGGTTGCGTGATTATCCAGAGGGTGCAAGGTTGTCCAACTAGGGAGGATTCTTGGTCAAAGCGGGAAGAATGAGAGGGAAATAGCGATAGATAGAGAGAGAGAGAGAGAGAGAGAGAGAGAGAGAGAGAGAGAGAGAGAGAGAGAGAGAGAGAGAGAGAGAGAGAGAGAGAGAGAGAGAGAGAGAGAGAGAGAGAGAGAGAGAGAGAGAGAGAGAGAGAGAGAGAGAGAGAGAGAGAGACCGATAAGGAGTATACGAAAATGAGAAAGAGAGGGAGTGAATATACAGCTAGTACATCGAGAAGAAGGAAGGATAACGCGAGAAACGAGTCAGATAGAAGCGGCGAAAGAGAGAGAGAGAGAGAGTGAGAGGGGGTTGTGCGAGCCGTGAGAGAAAGATGACCGAGAGAGAAAGAGTTTGAAGCGTCGAGGGGAGGGAAATGAGCGTTTCGGTGGGGAATGGAGCGAGGACACATTTGCCGAGGGGTTTAAGAGAGAGAGAGAGAGAGAGAGAGAGAGAGAGGGAGGGAGAGAGAGAGAGAGAGAGAGAGAGAGAGAGAGAGAGGAGAGAGAGAGAGAGAGAGAGAGAGAGACCGAAACGAGACACCACACTTGCTGTATTTCTTGTGGCACGCGTGCTCGGTTCCGCAAAGTTGGTTCACCACCTTGGAGTCCTCCGTGAGTCCATTAGTCCGACCACCGGTAGCGTCGTTGGTGAGCGACCCCGCGACATGTGCCGAGGAGACACGCTTCGATGATATCGCGATCTCGCACAAACTTACCCCCGGTATACCCCACATGTACCTGCTTTGAAAAACGAAAAGGGTCTCTCGCGTACGTGCCACCCTGTCGGGGGGTTTTCGGACTTTCTTGAACGGGTTGCAGGTGGCCGTCTACCAGGCAGGTCCCTCACTAATTTCATCGTTACTTTACTTGCTCGTCAACGAGGTTTCGAATCGACAAGGAAAAGAGACACAGATCGTTTTTGTTTTCACTCCAAAGATTACTCGCAATGGCTCACAAACATTCTATTTAAAATTAATGTTCAGATGCGAGTCACGAATAGTCTGAACGATGACACGAAGATGAAAAAGAAGCCTCGCCTTCGATTCTAACGAACATCGGGTCTCGGGGTTTGTTCGGCCATGTCTCCGTGGAGGGTCGGAACCCCGAGCGCCTATACGGAGAAGGACATTCTCTCGTCGTCACGACATACCATACGTATCGCGCGTAACACACCCACGGAACCGTGACAGACAGGTGACACGCGACTGCTCCGCGTGGCCCCCGGTATAAAAACGCAATCGTCGTCGTCAGTGCCAACGGAACCCATAATCCCACCCTCGTTCGGTCGTGTTCGAGTTAATTTGTCAATAAAGTAAACGTAAAACGGACAAACATTGGTGAGGCTCTTGAGAAGCCGTTCAAAGAACACGTGGCGTCTCGGTAACTGAACGGTTTCGTCGTAATTTTTTTTCGTGAAAAAAGACGCTAATTGGACGTCAATTTAAAAAAAATGCATAATATAAAAATTGTGTACAATTTCTAACGAAAAATTGTAAATTTCAATGAATTATCATTGAGAAAAAATAAAATTTCATACCGTTTGGCCAAAAAATTTTATGCATTATGGCGGTAATACAATCTCGATAAAACTTACCCTTCCGCTAGCTTTTAATTAAGTTGAAAAAAAAGTTGCAGCGTAATCGGAAGGGAGAGAATTTTTTTCACAGAAAGAAAGCATCATTTATTAGGAAGTAAGAAATGACAAAAATTGAAAAGAAAACTTTATAGACGAAAATATCAGTTACAACGATCCGGATAAACCAGGCTCATCGCGAGAGTTCCCGATCGCGCCAGCCTTTACCGAGATATTTCCGTTCTCGACGATTCGTCGTTTATCTCGATTCTCGTTCTCGCTATGCCGACTACTTCGCGTGGCTATTCACGATATTAGTACATATATATCCCTAGCTGTATACGTCTCTACGTGCACGAGATTTGCAACGAAACTGAGCAGTTGCCGCATCGTAAGAGATAAGATGAGTCCGATAAGGAGAGCTCGTTTCCACGTGTATTTTAGTTTGAAGGGAAAATATATATATATACACAATGTTCTCACTCTCGTTTATTAATTAACCGGAACGAGTTTTACGAGATCGGTAATCAATTCGATTATTCCAAACTATCGCCCGACACGCGTTTTTCTTTATGGGATTTTCACGTGACTACGGATAAATTGATGATAAAAAATTTAACCATAATTCCATTTGTTTTCTACCTTCTATATAGAGTTGTTGAAATACAAAAAAAAACTGCCTCCCGCTCGACGGTCGGCGCGCCGGCCGGTGCACGTCTAAGCGTTCACCCATCCAAGTAGCGACCGCGCCGAAAGCTGCATAACTTGTCGGCTATTATTATTATTATTATATATTATTATAATATATAAAGATTGTTACGTTTTATTGCGGTTATGGAAGCGGAAGGAAAAGAGCCTGTTTGGTTTTTGTCGGACAGGTGACTTATCGCATCTATCGAGTATAGCCTCGGACACACCCGGCGGTACACACCTCTCTCACTCTCTCTCCTTCTCGCGATGTTACGGTGGAGGGCATAAATTACGGGATCGATCGAGCGATCGATCGGCCCCTTAGGTTATATATAAAATCCTATAAAACGATACAGCAAAGTAGAAACTAGCTCGCTCCCCTCTCTCTCTCTCTCTCTCTCTCTCTCTCTCTCTCTCTCCTTCCCTCTCTCGCCGCATGCAATATAGTTGTGGGAGAGCAAGTGCATCCTCGATGCACTTTGCACGCTCCATTTATTCGTTTATCGATATATATTAATCGGGGATTTAATACAGCGTAGTAAAGGGGAGTTGAGGTGGGATAGATCGTCAGAAGTTGTGGATAAACGTTAATAATAATAATGATACGAAAATTGTGTTCTTGCTACGAGATGAACGATGTATTAAGACGCGTTCGAAGGATTATGATCGAGTTACTACCGGCAGTATAATTATAATTGAACCGGAAAATAAAAATGATTCGAGCAAATCGACGAAAGATGAAACTGCATTCGTTACAAGTGTTGCAACGAAGAAACAAGTGTATAATCCTCGTCTACTCGATTTTATATTTTCAACTGCGTTTATCGATCTATCAATCCAGCCAGGTGTTATTCGTCCAGGTATTACGGTAATTGGATGTTAATTTTCAGAAATATCTAATTGGGCTTTGTTTAAGACGGACAAATTAATGAAAATCATTAATTTATCCGACTATCTAAATTTTATTATCTAAAGTTTTACAATAATTCGAAACTTTCGGATTTACGATGAATCGATGAAAAGAAACTGCAAGTTGCAAATTGCTTCCTCGAAATTTCACATAGAGCTCAAAGCTTCGTCCACGAGGAAGCCAAAATTGACACCATTGAGGAAATGAAGTAACCCAGAAGAGCGACAACCGTGCCCGATCGAGGGTGACAAAGCGGGCCGAACTGCTTCTCTATCGATAAAAGTATATATATTGTATATCTATACTATATAACTGATCTATATATATAGATATATGTTGTAGAAAAATATATCTATCTATACTCGTTGGATATCCATAAATCTATTTGATAGTAGAAAGTTCTGCCGTTACTCCGGTGTCTCGACCCTCTATAGAAATTTATCTTGTGACCGCCACCGTAGTCTCCGAACAACTCCCCAACGATGACGACCAAATCTCCGATGCTCGTCACGAAGCAAAAATACACAATATACATGTACAATATCTATATATACGTAGGTCAGGGTTCAACGATCTGCACAGATTTAATGGCACCACATTGACGGAACGTGAAATTTTTTAAATTTCTTTCGAAATAACAAAAAAATTAGTGCTTAAAAAAAATAATAAATACCATAACGTATCAAGAAATTTAGTACTTTTATCAATGAAATTGATAACGGTAATGATATTTAATTGAAATTATGGCACAACTTCCAAAACAAACATGAGATTTGACATTTTCTCCGATATCTCCTATTTCCCATTATTAAATATGCGGTTTACCGTCGAGAAGATTTTATTCACTTCTCCGGGTCAGAGGGTAATACAGGGAGTGACGAACCAGTCGGAAAGAGAGGGAGAGTATAGCGAGAATATCGCGTGACTCGGTGGTCACGGTGGTCCCCGATGAAACCCTTCGTTGGCTCGAGACATACTATGTAAGAAATGATATATATATATATATATATATATATATACTATATGTGCAATGTCCTCGATTGAGGGCGAACAGCACGTGCCAACTCGCGAGAGCGAAAAGAAAACCTGAGAAAGAGCGTCATCCTGTGTGGCGGCCGGCTTCTCAACGCTGCCAACATAAAACCAAACCGTTTATGGGGCACGAAGGGAAGGCGGGGGTTGGTACACACCACGGTAATTCACAACATTGTCCGTTCGGGATATTTACTGCCTCGTTTCGTTACGGGCCACAACTTTGGTGCGTTCGAACAGCGACAGACCCGAACACACACACGCGCGGTACGTATCGAGTCACCGGCCTGTAATTCAACTGATTTGGGGTACCCATAAACAAACAAAATAAAGTTGTAAGGTGAGAAATGAATTGAGGCTCGAAAGATGTTTTTTTTTCTGTCAAGAAACGCAAACTCCACTTTTTCGTTCTTCAAGTAGAAAAAAAAACAATCCAGAAAGGCTCCGATTACGCAGGTCATATTTGACACAGATTCGGGTGGGGGTCAAATATCGAAACGACAAATATTTCTATCCACATTCGCCGGTTCTTGATATCGTTAATATTGTCTCACACACGGTGATACCGATGAGAAAAAAATATAAATAACAAAATGCTCGTCGGCCGTTCAACGAACACACTCGACCGGTATATCCTCTTCGCTGTTGTCGGATGAATAGCTCGAATTACAGAAATAAATAGAGCTGTCGAACTGGTCTTCGACGTTGTTCGCCGGTTGCCCGAGAGATCGTTATTGCACGCGAGATAGGGAGAGAAAAGAGCCGGGTCGATTAAAACGAGAGGAGCAAGAAAATTCAAATGGTATACGGATACGCGGAGAGCGATGAGAAAAGAAGAGAAGATAGCGAAACCCCCGCTCCCCCCGCCCTGCCGCTCCGCTGTATATCGCGTGGGTCGCCGTGGAGATCGAATTTCATACAAATCACCGTGGTAACTTAAACTCAAAGCGCTGAACGATATATGTATATTTTGTATGTGCCATGTTCGGGAATTGACCGGGGAGCATCAATAACTTGGGAATAAGGCGAGCAAAATACATCCCCGTAGGAGAAAAAAAACATCTGAGAAAAGCCGGCCCCCGCGCGTCCGGTGTTTATTATCGCGTTGATCCTGAATAATCGATTCCCTGGATAGTTCGCTCTGACAAAAAAAAGGTGCGCGTCGAAACTTGTACGTCGCTTCCTCCTCGTTTTCCGAAGATTTACAAATCTTCCTCCATGATCGAGTCGCTTCATTCGTTTCGGCTTCCTCGTATAGCGGTATGCCGGTATGGCGAATCTTCGAAGGATGTTCTTGATGCTTAATTTTTTAATTCATTGCGGCAAGATCTTTTTTAAATCTACATTTGAAATTTTCTATAACTTCACAAATATTTATGCTTTAATAAATGTTTTTATATATCCACGAGAGATCTTAGCATATTCGATCGCAAGAGGATTCCGCTCCGTTGTCTCGGTGATGTTTTTTTTTCTCGACGATATTCGTTCGCGATCCCGAGATGCCTTGCGCGTCGTGGTTCCCAGGCAATTCTATGAATACGAAATACGAGGTCGGCCCGCGAGGCCTCTGCTCGCTCCTTCCACTTCGCTCAATCATCTCGGACACGCCCGCCATATTGGCTTTGCATAAGGCCGCCCGTGAGTTTTCTTTCGACCAGGTTTCACCCTGCCGTCCAGCGATGCACCGCATTTGTAACGAAGTAGCGAATTCATGTACGTTGAACGAGACAGCGTCTACGATAACGGTTATCACCTTAATCTACTCGTAGAATGGTAAGAGCACATTCCTTTAAATAACCTAAGATTAGGCTATTTAACGTCCGGCTACGCGAAAACAAGTTGGATCAGGCTAGAGAATATCACCTGCGGTTAGATTGCAAAACATCAAAGGTGTTCGAATTAGGGTCAGGTTTGCTTACTGCAAACCTGACCCTAATTCGAACACCTTTGTCAAGCTTACGTAATATGCAACCGAGCCCGCGTAAGAACAGATCGTCCAATATCAAATGAGACCAACTCGTATAATCAGGAATCAAGGGTTTGTGGGGTTATGTAAATCGAATGTGGCGGAAAGTCGCGTGGTCTAATTAAGATAATGGTATCCTAATGTCAAATATTGGTCATATTGGTCAAAGTCAATTTGCGTGAAGTTAGATTGGCTGAGTTTAAGTGCAAGATTGTCAAGGTCACGTAAGGTTTACATAAACATTAGTTCCTATATCGGGGCAATTTTTCGCTCGAAAGCTGTTCATTAATTTTAAGCAATTTTTTTCGCTGCGCTATATACACTCTCACTCTTTACCTCGCGGGGTATACACGACGAGATAGATGATGCAGCTTTTGCGAAACGAATCGACCGATGATCGTCGGGATAATAAGACACCGGCTATGTACTTACGTTTCGCCCGGGAGATCGTTAGTCCTCTTCGAACGAGAGTCTATCTTTCTCTCTTGCAACTTCGTAACTCCGGGGGTTTCGTGCCGTTCTTTCTCGCGGTGCGGCATCACCGCGGACCAGTCAGGTGTGACGGAATGCATACTAACGCGGGGGCATAGGCTAACGACTACCGAGGAGCGCTGGCCTTCTTGTAATTGTTCCAACGGCAGGTAATTCATATATATGTATATGTATACTCGATGTGTCCCTCGTCCAACTGGCCATACCTCGCCTCTTCGGCAGTCTTGAAATCCTCGCAATATTGGGAAATCCTCCGATGCAAGAATTAATTACCCGTTGGGAATGGCAAAGCGTTGGGGAAAAAAATAGCACTCTCGCGATCGCGGTGTTTGATTTCCAGAGTCGAATTTCCGTGTCTGGTAGTTCGGGAAACGAGGTATTTCTTTGACAAGAAAAAAGGAGTATAATCTTTGACGAGAAAAAACGTTTGACTTCAACGCACGATTGCGTGCTTCGTCCGAATCAGCGGAATCATCTGCGTTATTCGAATCATTTAAACTATCCGAATCACCCGAATGCTATGAATCATCTTAATCACCTTATTTTTTTAATTCTTTATATCCCTTGGCATAATTCATCGTGTAGCCGGTAGTCGTAGACTCGACGCTCCAGCTCCGAGGGTATCCAAACAGGATGAAGACGAGAAATCCCTCTATAGCCTTGCGAGATTAGCAGAAGTTTCCCAGTACAGAGAGACGGTTGCCGGTGAATAGGGGGAGAGAGACCGAGACAGTCCTGGTAGACCCTGTTACACAAGATTACAGGCCGGGACTCAGCCACCTCATCTGCTCGAGGTCATAAGTCCCGTACCTGCCGGGAAACGCATTTTCCATTATGGTATATACGGCGTGCGGGAGCCTTAAAGCCCTGTTTCGCAAATTCAGGATATCAGTTTATTATACTAATGTGAACTGGCTAGCCTGGTAACATTGTTATTTTATCTGGTGATCCTCGCGCAAATAGAATTTTTCATCAAATTTGGGAATTATCAAGAATAATCGAAAGTTCACATGGACTTGGAAAAATTATTATGAAAAATCAATGTTTTTCGTAGTGTTTAAATTTCAATGAAATAATATTCTTGGTTAAGAATGTATATATGAATCATGGTGAAAAATAAAAATGAAAAAATAAAAATTTACATGCATAATGAAGTTTTTCGCAATATACAAGTTTTGCGATGCTCGTTTTATCTCGCAGTATCTAATATAGAAACTATTATTAGTTGATAGCGTTTCCGGCGTTTAGGCAAAAATAAATAAATATTCTACGTGGAACGAAAAAAAATTGTACAACGTCTAGCCGGACGAATTAAGAAAATTCTCAGGCTCTCGGATCGTTTTTATAACGGTCGGGGAGATACACGGCGCGGGAGATCCGCGGTCTACGGGTCAAGTGTGAGAGAAAAGCCGCGAGGTGTCGAGAAGAACAGGGAATGCAGAGGGAATTGCATCCCGAAAGGAGAGAAAGAGATAAACGCGGAGATAAAAAAATTAAATATAAGAATAAAAAAGGACGGAAAAGAGAACAAGACTTTCCTCTGCTTTTCAACGAATTTTGCAAAGTAAACGGTACAGGGATTGGCCCGAGTGGAAGAAAAAAAAAACATCGTTTGGTACATCATCATCATAATAAAATGACCAAACTCGCAAATTTCTAATACAAAAATGAACTATGGTAGAAAACAATTTTCTCCAAATTTTGCTTAATTCAACGAAAGGGTACTTTTTTTACTTTTCCATTTTTTATGAAATCTCAAAGTACAAAAATTATTTGTCATTCTTTGCGTTTTTATAATTAGTACATTTGCCAATTCGATATACAAAATATGTTGGTCAATTCCTTGCAAACATACCGTTTGTTGAATTGTCAAATAGAATACTAAATAGATCGTTTTTCGATCATTTTTTTCTTAGTTTTCTATAAATTTTACAATTTTTTTTATCCCGTACCCAATAACTGTGGGAGAGTATCGAATAAGTATTATTTTTCGTTATTTTACACCTCTACGAGATCGAGACGCGTCTCGCTGTATCCCCCGAGGCTCGTCCGACACGGTAAACTCGTCTAATAGTCGCCATTACGTCCGACACACCGATGAGAACGTCCCACAGAGCGCGCTTTGGCTCTTCAAGTGAGTCAAGCCCCCGGTGAGGACCGGGGACATTTGACCCCCGCGAAAGCCGCCCTCGCGGAGAGAGACGAAGAGAACTCATACCTTTGGTTAACGGACGCGAGATCAACGGGGCGTTTACTCTCGTGCGAGTTTTTCACGCGATTCGAGGAAATATATTTCGCGTCGTTTAGAGTCCGCCACGTTAAATATGCCGTGTATGTGATTTACCATATAATTTTACTATTTATTTAAATATATATACGTATATATTTACGTGTAACGCGATAAATGGTAAAATTTGCGAGTGAAGTGTGAACCGAGGTGTGGTAAAATGGCAGACGTCGTTGAAGTAAAGTTTCTTCAAATGATTTCAGGTTGGAATCGTTTGCTCAACGCTTTTTCCGTTGTAAAGGGAACGAGGGCATCACGGAGCCTGAAAGAAAATTCGCTTTATTATTATTTTTTTGTTAGGGCGAAAAAAAACTGCTTTCGTTACGTTCGATTCGTCGTGTACGACTCGCTATACGCGTACAGGGACGAATTACCTCCCGTCGAACGGGTATACGTTCTCCCGACTCTTTCGCGGCTCTCAAACTCACATTGTCCTCGAGAAGAAACGAGAAAATAATATATTCATTCTCCTCAATGGCACCCCGTATCGCATCGGTCGAGAAGATAGTTATCGCGTCTCGACGACCTTTTATTTTAGTCTTTTTTCCTTTCGGTACAAAAAAGAGGGTTGGTTTTTCAGGATCGATCCGAGGGGGTCCCTGGGCTAGCACGTGTACCACGTTATTAATTCGCATGTCCCGGACAGCCACTATTTTCAAAAAAATATGAAAATTTAAACTTCCATATTGTCTCCCGATCATTTTTCCGCATTCGCAATTTAGTCAACCGAACTCCGGAGCGACGGTCTCCGCGAAGCTCCGTGCTTCGTTCGATCTCAAGTATCCGAGTTGTTTACATCGTACCGCGGCGAAATATCGGTGAATATCGTTTAAATTTTGAGAATTAACGTATACAAAGTTATTCCAGGTCGTACGAAGATTTCAAGCATCGCACTCGAATCGCGACTAATAGCCGCTAAGCCCGAGCGAACGACAACATTAGAAAAACATCGGCGCTGTCACACGGACACCCCGTGGCACTGAGAAACCCCATTCGCCCCTGCTAGGTAGAACTTTAACGACAACATCGACGATTCCCATGTGCCAGGTGGTCGGAGGATATGGCCGTTTCCCTCGTCACGAGATTCGTCCCCGACGAGTACCAATTACAGGACCGTTGAGGTATCATTCATATTTTTTCTCCCTCACTTTTATTTTTCACTCTCTCATTCCATTTCACTCTATTTATTCGCATCGGAGGACTATTCCCTCGAGGCACCCAGTGAGGCCACTCGATCGTGGCTTTTTTCTACAACGTCACGTACCCTCTCGTGTAGTCCTCGTTATACTCGCTCGTGTACATACGTGTTCTAGTTCGCTTTTGATCGACGAGATCGCGTTTCGCGATTTCAAAACCCTCGAAGAGAGTCGCGAGTTTCGGAACAACTTTGCGAGCTGTGCGCGTGTGTGCGTGCATGTGTGCGGATTGCCAGAAGAAAGAGAGACGAGAAAACTCGAAAAGTACCCCACGGGGTGACCAACGGCTTTCCGGGTCCTCCAGTCTATCTCGATCTCTCACCGGTTTTCTCTCGTACGTATATGCTGTGTGAGCAAACGATAAAACCCGCATTAGAGGTGAATAATGCGGTGCTCGTGTGAATCCGCGACGAGACGAATAAAAAAGCGTCCGCCGCAATAATCGAAGCGGATAAATTAGACGCATGATGAAAACGAATGTACATTCGGAGTCAAATTGACGGGTTTCGCGACCCTCACGTATCGCGAGTACGTTCGAGTTTTTTTTTTTTCACGAAACAAAAAGCTTTTTCCAAAGAAGCAAGATTAACTCTTCGAAAATTCTTTTTGTTCCATCTCCGCGTGAGAAATGCGAGAGGCCAAGTATTAAACGGGAATTAAATTCTCTTGTAGCGAAAAATGCTTTCTTCTCTTCTCATCCATCCTATTATAATGAAAAAAAAAATTACAGGCGCGCACACACACACAGCAACAAGTTCCAGATAAAAAATATGTCTCTACAGGACGGGAAGGGGACACAAGGATGCTCAATAAAAAATTCATATATTCCGGACGAGCTCGAAGGAGATCCCGGGCGTGACCCTTCGCGAACACCCACATACACGTGTGATAGCCCGTGAACCTGTCGTTAAAGGGCGTGAGGACTGAGAAAAGAATGGGAGAGAGAGAGAGAGAGAGAGAGATAGATGTGAAAAAGACGAAGATGAAGAAGAAGTGGTAATTCTGACAAAGGCTCGCGGCGTTCATTCATCGTCGTCATCTTTTGCTCTCGTCTCGCATACGTTTTTCATATGTTAAAACGAAGACCCGAGCGGGAGGGGGTCACGTCCCGTTCCCCTACACTGATTCAAACAACATAGCGTACACTTTTATTTCCCATAAATTATATATATATCAAAATGTCTATATATCGGGCATTCCAGCCGAAATTGACGGCTGACCGTTACATATTTTAATGATTTTCAGTTGTATTATCGTCATAAAAACACGAGAATAACTAACTCCCTGTTTGGTAGCCGACCCACGAGTCGGTTCACGGCTCAGCGCTCATCCGTCCGATTATTGAATACGCCGAATGATACGGCGATGAAGAATTAATAAAAATCCTCGTAGTCACGAACCGACTGACGATTCTACCTGGAATGTCCCGTACATAAATGTATAAAAATTTGTATGCAAGCATTTACATAATAATATATGTATAGATGCGTAGATGAATGACGAACCGGGCGTGATAGCGAATCGAAAGTCTCGTAATAAAGGATATGGTCCGTGCAGCGAGATGAGAAAATCTCAAAGGAAGCGTGGGATCGTATATATATTTTTTTTTCTTTTTTTTTTGTTCCGAATCCTTGCCCTTGTTCGTACCTCTTGGCGATCGCGGCCCTCGCGATGCCTTCTCAAAAATGCGACGCGATCTTTTGGTGACAACAAAAAACTGTCCGACGACGGTTGACTCGTTTCTTTTCGAAAATACGGACGTAACAATTCTTTGACTCGTTTGTAGTATTTCGTGCGTGAGTCTCAACGGCAGGAAGATCTTTTTTGGAAAAATTTAAGGTTTTATCAAATCTTCACGCTTCCGTCGAATGAAAATTTCGTACGCCGATTATGTATCGTTGAAGGATAATTCGTGTGACATTTAGGAAAAAAATCGATCGAGGCGTTTCGGAGGACGGGCTCCCAAATAGCGAAAATTCGAGAAAATCCTCGAGATGGGACGGACCAGAAAAAGTCGCGTATACAAGTATTTGCTATATATGATTTTGGAGTTAAAAATATATATTTTCACGAAAACACAACTTCCTTCGCGAGTAAACAGAAATAGCCAGAACCGAGCTTTCCTTGTACCACACATTTTCCATGATTTTTCCGAATCACGCGATATTGTATCTCTCGTTCCGATGATCCCGGTAACTTTAACCGAGTCTTTGGGGATTGCGAAACTTCCCTGGTACCCACACGTACACGCACCGCGAGGTCTTTCTTCGAGAGAAAATCTGACCTCGTCGACCGTGTTCCTCACCGGAGGCTGCTAGGAGCAAAGAATCTTTCGCCTAATTTAACCGACGGTAGCGCACTCTGGCGGAGGAACTTCAAAGACTCCCGCTTAAAGCCCTGTGGCCACGAAGGAGACAATGAGCACCTGAAACGGATAGCTTTAAGGGACTTTCTCTCTCTCTTTTCTCATAAAACCGCGTAGTCGCGGTTTGCTTTGTCTCGTTGTTCGCTGCACTTTCCGTTGCGTCACGCGCAACCCCGGTGCAACCAAACGTGGATTCTCCGCATGAGAATGCTCGTCACCCGCAGAGATCATCCGAGCCATATACAAAGATATATACGCGCTACAAGAATGGAAGAAATTAGAAAAAAAAACAGTAAAAAAAGAACGTCGAAATCTTCGGTCGAACGTCTGCCCGTATATATAATATACGCACTGTGCTAGAACATTTTGTTTTTCTTTTCACCGAAAAAATTTCGCCCGATCGTTGAGAAGATTAAAAAATATCGAATAAAAGACTCGGTTATAGAGCAAACTCGAATTCCGAAGGTTTTTACGAGACTCTGCCAAAGAGTCTGTGAACAAAAGAAGACGGTTTTTCGCAGTCAAGAGCTCCCCGAAAGAAATGAGAAATATGCTTGAGAGAATTAGAGAACGATATATTATAAAAATGTCGACGTTATACGACACGTTATATTGATACGATACGTTATATTGACTTTTCCAAGTCATCGACTCTCGGAATCGAACGCTTTCGATGATACCAAATCGGCAATGGTCAAGTGCGAAACGAGTAAAACCGAGCTACGAGGTCAACGTCACTTCCGTGGGAATAAAAAAAATGTCAGAGGGCGAGAGAAAGAGAGAGAGAGAGAGAGAGAGAGAGAGAGAGAGGGAGAAAAGAGAGTTAGAACGCGAACGAGCACCTCGCGAAGATAGTATTTCTGGATTAACGGTCGTTTATGTATACCGAGGCACTCGCGAGAAGCCGTTCGCCGCACGTTACGAGTCGCATTACCGGTAAATCTTTCGATATAAGAGCAGGGCGAACGCGCGGCGGCTTCGCGTTCGCGATGTGTGTTGGCGCGTCGTGTCGAGGTTCTCTTTCTCTCTCTTTTTTTTTTTTCGCTTCTCTCAGATATATTCCTCTTGGCCGGTATTCCGTCGTGATTTTCTATATAACGCGAGCGCGGGTGTGCTTTCTCGCTATAAACCTGTGCGCGCTGCCACAGCAATATACAGAAGATTAACCTGTTCCGAAAGATTCGCGATGCGCGGTGAAACGTGCAACGTCTCTGGATACGAGAAACAGAGAGAGAACACCGTTTCTCCGTCCTCGAAAGTCGAGATGAGAACAAAATGTCCGGGCAGTTTTTTTCAATGTGATTTTCCGACTTTTTGGCATATTTTAAACACATTGATATTGAAAAAATGTTTTCATCCGCGCGAAGCTTCCTCGGAATAGTTAGTTCAAATTTCGGAATTTGAAAAGTCCAGGTTTGCTAGTTATTCCGTATCACCTTGTATATATATGTATATTTTTTAATTTATTTATTTAGATACAGCTTTCTAGTGGGTGTGTCCGCGCCCAGGTGTTATCAGGTGTTGGCCATTCTTGCCTAACTGTATGGCTATATATATCATCCGTATATGTATAGTAGAATATTCTTTATAGCAAACGTATGTGCACTATCCTATTATAATAATCCACGAGACTACCTGTTAATTCGTTTTTCCTAATCTTCGCGTCATTATTGTTATATATATATATATAATCCACCACCATAACGGTACCTTCATTGGGCCCCTTGTTGGTGATCGTCATGTTGCCTATATACACCGCGTCCCGGAACTCATTAAGCCAAAGCTTCTTACACCATCGCGCGGAACGATGAATTTTTATTTATTTTTTCAAACGAGACTTAACCTCGATCTTTTCTCGAGGCCGTGCACTATGGGCTATTAAGTTGGCTCGGGACGGAGGGAGGACGTTGGTCCTCGGGGCCGATAAGGCTAATCCGAAAAATTAATTCACTTCTGGGGTCACCGGGTGTCGATCCCCCGGCACGTAAAAT
>OY253755.1:821461-1029518 GCA_958009045.1 Oxytorus armatus
TTATTTCTAATGAAGTTAAATTTCATGGATAAATGACAAAATGGCGGACTTTGGAAAAAAAAAACTTTTTTCCAAAGTCCGCCATTTTGTTATTTATCCTTGAAATTTAACTTCAGTAGAAATAACAAAATGGCGGACTACTGAAGTTAAATTTCATGGATAAATAACAAAATGGCGGACTTTGAAAAAAAAAAAAAAACTTTTTTCTCAAGTCCGCCATTTTGTTATTTATCCATGAAATTTAACTTCAGTAGAAATAACAAAATGGCGGATTACTGAAGTTAAATTTCATGGATAAATAACGAAATGGCGGACTTTGAAAAAAAAAAAACTTTTTTCCCAAGTCCGCCATTTTGTTATTTATCCATGAAATTTAACTTCAGTAGTTCCGACCAGAATGACGTGTCTATACATTAAGAATTATCAAGAATTTTTCATTTCAGATAACATCAAGAGCCAAAATCACCGGGGCCACCCACGCGCTGTTTTTTTCGAGGTGCCAACTTCGATCAATAATAATAATAATAATAAACTATTAAATTTTTTCTAAAAAATTTTTTTTTGTATCTTCAATATGTAAATAAAAACATCCTAAATATCCAAAACGATTCATTTTTACTTTCCGAACAAAAAAACGCCCTTGAAAAAAGACATGAAAATCGGCTTAAGTTACCAGGCTACTACCTTAAGGGCTCCACGTAACCCTGCGCTTCCGCTGAAAACCGAGTAAATTTGAAAAATTATTATAAAGGTTATATGATGAAAAAAAAATTAAATTGTCGATTCAACATTTTTCATTAACTTTTCAACTATAAGAAAGAAAATTAAAAAAAATTTTTTTCCAATATTAACATTATTTTTTACCGGGTATAAATGGATTACCGATGAAAACCATGGCGCCTCCTTGTCGACGTCACAACTTCACGAAAAATGATCCAATCTGCAAAAATAAAAGGGAATCTAGTAAAATAATGTCGTAGTAATAGTCTGACGGAGGGAATTTTTTGTTTTTTTCAAAAATAAACTAATTACAGTATTTCGAACTTTGATATGCAATTTAAAAAAAAATAATAATTTTTAATAATTTATAAACAATTGTCCAACCGAAAAATTGAAAAAAAGCTGCTCGTCAGACTGTAGAGAAAATAATTATAAAAATTTGCAAAAAAAAAAAAGTTAAAAAATATTGAAAATTGACTGAGTTATCGCGCTGGCGCTGTCTAAAAACGTGGTTTCGAGAAAAACGCGTTTAAATAATGTTAATTTTTTTTTTTTATATTTTTAAATTTGTTCTCTTATAGTTGAAAAGTAAGTGAAAAATGTGAAATCAACAATTTAATTTTTCTTTCGCCATACAGCCTTTGTAATAATTTTTCAAATTTACTCGGATTTTCAGCGCACGCTGGGTGGGTATGTGAGCCCTTAATTACCGTTCTTTTTAACTTTCTGTATTTTTTCTCCCCCAGAATCATTTCGCACGACCATCGCTGTTTTCGGCCACATCGACATAGTAATCAACAACGCCGGGATAATGAACGACAGATTTTGGGAGCTCGAGGTCGACATTAATCTGGTTAGTGTCTTTTCTTTAGGACAGCCCAATTACCCAGTTATGGTTACCGAGTTATGATTTTTTTTTTCTTCGAAATCGTACGTTTTGTCGAAAATCTAGATTGAAAAAGAATTTCATAACTACAGTGCCAGGCATTTGAAGTGTGATGCGGATATTTTTGTCGATTTTCGCGAAAATTTGGTGAATTTGAAAAATTTCGAACGAAACGGCTGCCGTTGGGGATTGGTCAACGATCGCGGACGTGCGCAACGAAAATATGCGGGGTTAGGAATGGAAAATCGGGTGATCCGTCGACTTCGTGTGATTTAAGGGTTGCAAATGGGATAGGGGGGGGTAAATATGGTATTCAACTAAAGGGTTACAAACAGAGAAAACCAGCCGGTAGTTTAAATTTTCAAATTTGTCGAATTTGCGTCAAAATCGGCGAAAATAACCGTCATTGAACTTCGAATGCCCGGCCACTGTGGATGGCGCTGCTATCGGTTTGTTTTCACAAATATATGTGTGCCGTAGAACGGTGTGATAAGGGGTATGCTGCTGGCGCAAAGATTTTTGAGCGCCGATCGAGGTGGCAGGGGTGGAGTGGTCGTGAATACCGGAAGTAACGTGGGGATAAATCCTTACGTGAGCTTGCCAATTTATTCGGCAACGAAAAGCGCCATCGTCAGTCTAACGAGGGCATTTGGGGTGAGTATAGCGGCGAGCGTTACGCTTTAATGTGTCCGATAATAATAATAATAATATTACATCCCATGGCTAACGCGTGTGTCTCCATCTCTTGGCGGCAGGACGACTATCACGTTAATTTAACGGGTCTGCGAG
The DNA here is from genome assembly GCA_958009045.1 of Oxytorus armatus. Classification (NCBI taxonomy): domain Eukaryota; kingdom Metazoa; phylum Arthropoda; class Insecta; order Hymenoptera; family Ichneumonidae; genus Oxytorus; species Oxytorus armatus. The sequence continues at coordinate 823,857 of OY253755.1, forward strand.
TGATGGCGCTGTGTCCGAGCGCGACGTGTTCCCAGGGGGATGTAGCACCGACGACACTGCTCTCGCCGCTTTACGAGGACGCCTGGCACTGCGACACCGCCTCGTACGTTCCGCAAAAACCCGAGCACGTTGGCAAGGCCCTCATTCACATACTGCGCACCGGTCAGAGCGGCAGCGTTTGGCTGGTGGAAAACGGTTTGCAACCCCGCGAGGTTGTGTTCCCGGACCAATAAAATTTCGTCTTTAATGGCCGCGGCGGCCCCCTCTGTCCGTGGCGAGTGTGCAATTACGAATATATAATCGCCGCACAATTTCCTTGCGCTTAATGACCGTTTTTTTTTTTCGTCTCATCAACTACCCATTTTAAACTATCATCATTAATTAATTCGTCATCTAATCATCGCGAGTGATGACATTTGCAAATTGTATGAAACGATTGTAAGATTTTTGGTTTTTTTTTTAAGCGCATCGTCGTTAAGACGGCGCGCGTATAGTTGATAATATTTATATGGGAAAACAAACCGCCCCCCCGCTGCTTCCAATTGATCAAAATTATTTGCCTATATATTGGTACGTGTATTTTACGAGTTTTGTGTCAATAAAACGCCTAGCTCTTTCAATCTCTCGTCTCTGTACTTGGACAAAAAAAAGAAGAAAAGAAAAGAAAGGATAAAAACAAAATGAAAAGAAAAAATGTCAACGATATATGTATAGACGAAAAAAAAAAATAATGACAGCCACGAACCGGTCGAAATAAATTCTCCTACCGCTCGTACGCTTTTCAAAATTATCTCGTATATTTCAAATCCTCCCGTTTCCCGTCTCTGACGGCCAGAGGAAATTAATCCGCGGCGGATATACGAGCGAAGATTCGGAAAATATGCTCAACGCACTTGTCCAACGACGTTTCTCGAGGCTCGCTGGATCTGTCATTAGTAATAATTTACGACTCACCGACGGTTCATCGCCGTCGATAAAGAGCAAACATTCTCGTTCGGGATCGGTCTCTTGGCTGCAGTCACGTCGATACGTGCAAAATGGCCGGGGAGACCGAAAGTGGTGGGGACGCTCGACGAACGAAAGAAATAACGGCGACGACAAAGAAACATTGAAAGTAATAAGGCCCGAGACAAAATTCTGGTGAGTCAACTCCGATAGCGGATCGTGTATTATTATTGTTTCCTAGCGCGGGGTTTCAGATTTTTAGCTCGTGTACCTCACGGTTTTCCATACAAGATGGCGGTCTATCTGCGTTATTCCGTCCGCAACGCCTCTAGCGGCTGCTACAGAAATTAAAAGCGATTTCGTTAGGGGGACTCCCCCGCCACTGAAACTTCACAAAGTTTCTAATCCGTATAAAAGACCGTGGGTTGTGTCATAGACTTATCGAATCAGCCTAGACTATGAGAACTTCCGGTGCCGGTTAAATTTGTCTCGTTCGCTAATCGCAGGGACGAAAGTTCGCCGGGCCGGATTCTCGAATGCAAAGTGGCGATTGTCGTGGCCGGAGCGAGTGGCAATGGTCTCGGCGCTGCTCATTCTCTCCTACGTCACGGTGCCAAAGTAATAAGTCTAAATATACGAAACATTAGCGATAGACGAATAAATGAATGTTACTCCCGTGCCGCGTCAGGTCGTAATTTTGGCCGACGAGGAACCGCGAATCGGTGAAAACGCTGCCCAGAGTCTGTGCGATATTTATGGAAAAAATCGAGCTCTCTTTGTACGCTGCGACCTCGGCGTTAGCTCTTGCCAATTGGACGGTATATACATCCCCCCCCTTCTCCACAAAACACGCAAATTTTCTATATAAAACACAACATTAGAACGGGGCACCGCCATATTGTTCAATAATTAATAATCCGTACCTTTTGTTTCATTCGCTCGTTGGCGCGTGTACGCGCGACATCATCAGGCGTCTTTGAAGAGTCGATTTGCAGATACAAACGGGTCGACTTACTCTTTAGCAATTTCGATCGAAACGACGTCCGCCGGCGATTTAGCGATAACGATCGAGTACACGCCGATCATCAAACTCTCGACGAGTCATCGCGTTGGGTTCGTAACACCATAAAAACAACGCTGATCGTACAAAATTGTTAATTATATTATTCGCGTACGCGGCGATTATATAACGTGTTTAACGCATAATCGAAGAGCAATACCGCGAGAGTGATCAACACGGGACTGAAATATATGGGAGCGGCGCCATCCGCGAGTGATAATAGTAAGAACGCACGAGCAAACGACGCCGGGAGTATAATCATCAGTGGCGCTAGTATAATCGGTTTTATGGGATGGCCCGAGGATCCTACGCCGGTTTATTGCTTCAACAAAGAGCCCGTTGCGGAAACTAGCATGGATCTTGCTGTAATAATTACGCCGCTCGGATAATCGATCGCGTCCTCGCACGCTCGTTGCCCTTTAATTGTCCGTTTATTCGTTTATTTCCCGCGCAGAAAATTTTTCCGGTGGAGCAGACGGGCGTGAGAATAGTCGCGCTCTTAAACTCTTACAGGCCATTCGCGCAACTTGGATTACCCGATTTTCCAAAAGAAAATACGAAAATGACCAATGACGACGCATCGCCGACGCACTGCGAGCCATCGGGGTGAGTACAATGTTTACGCAACTGTACAAATTCAATGATACTTTCGTGATAACTTTTTGTTTTCAAACATCTCATTTAGCGAATCGCGAGTCGGCAAAGCTCTAATTCACGTAGTGTCACGAGCTTCGACCGGTACAACGTGGCTCTCGGAGCCAGCTCCCTGTCTACGTGAAATTCCTTGGCAAATTCATTTTCCGGCGAGTTACGGAGAAACCGTGGACCCTCGGATATACGACACGGAGGTTCGTTCAAATATTTTCTTGCCACCCGACCACGCGTTCGTGATTTCGTTTAAACGCGCCCGGACCTAAATTTTTCATCTTTCAGAATTACACCCTCGATTCGGAGAGCGTCGTCGTGCCACCGTCGAGCACCAATTGTCCGGCAAATTGTGAGAAACAAGTCGGTTGCAAGAAACTGTGGAAAACGAAAAAGTGATTAATTTCTTTTGTCCCCTCAACGCCGGTAAATAAGTAAAAAGTACGAGGAGCATTATCGTTCGTGTGTGACAAAGAAGTTGATGGTAATCGGCATTGGATTTCAATATTCCTACCAACTATCATTAGGTTGTTCGATACGAAGATTGTTAAAATTCACATGGAACGTTATTTTTTTGCTCCGGCTAATTTCACGAGTTCTCGGTATACTCGCCGCCGACGGTATTAAAACACCGGCGGTCGTTGCACGAGCGCGATGAAATTATGGCCTCTGAAAAATTCATACGATGATTTATACACTTTTCTAGGTTAACGACACAATTTATCAGGGCCGAATCTTCGATCCGCGAAACGCAACGGAATTCTGTTGTTTTTTTTCTCTTTCAGATGACGATTAATTTCCGCGCATTAAAACACAACGATTGCATAAAGGATAAGGGGTCAATCAATGGCGTTCTACACGCGGGCCATGGCTTATCATTACCGAACGATAATTACGATTTATTCGTTCGTTTATACAAGAGTCTCTTATCGTCACGAACTCTAAACCGATTCGTAACGCTATTATTCCCATACGATAATATATCGGGTTGATTTTTCTCCTCTTATTCCCATTTTTTTTTTCATTTTTCTTCCTCCTTTTTTTCCTCTCAATAACGGTACAATCTGTGCGTATACAATATATATATAATATATACAAAAGCGCTCGCATGGATTTACAAGACAGATATTTATCGTATTTTGTGTGCCACTAAATCGGCACTGTCTTTTTTGCCGTCTGCGTTTTTTTTTGTTTATTCTTTCGTTTGTATTATATATTTTTTTTATTTTTTTTTTATTTCTTTAAATATATATATCCTTAATTTCATTTTCTCTCTCTCTCTCTATTACTTAAAAATAAGATTAAACGAGGGGTGTGGCCGAGCGAATAAATGATACGCTTGGATTTTTTTCAAAGGCGCGGGGAGAGAGGATGAGGATTATATATATATAAATTCTTTTTTTCTTTTTCATCCCCGTTAGTAAGCGCACAAACTGTCTTTTATGATAGGTCCGTTTTTTTTGTTGTTGTTTTTTGTTTTCAAACTTTTTCCCGCGTTCTTCATTCTTATGGCGCACGCGTAGTAAAAGTGGTAATGAGCGTCGCTTGTCAGTGACGCTGATATACGCTTTTCGGTGTGCATTAAAACTAATTACATCATTTTAAGCCTTGCTCAACTCGCCCCCTCTTCAGCGCCACGGCGTTCTGTTCGTTTCTCATAATGTTCGTAAAATTTCTTAACGCACGCGCGCGCGCGCGGGGATTCCCCCGTTGAGAATGCTTAAACCGTGTATACGCGTTTCTAGCGAAAAGTAAGGTTATAATGACGATTTTTGACACCAATTTCGTTTAGTTTGGTCTCGGCAAATCGTATCGTTCGCCATGATTCTCGAAACTCTGAATTTCTTAAGTTTCTCCGCTTTTTTATTCGTTCTAAATGTTCGTTCTTATTTGTTGCAACGATACGACGAAAAATCATTGATCGTTCGGTACGATCGTCGGTGTAGCGTCGATTATTCGCTCAAAACCGGTCGATCGTAACGCGTAAATTTTCGTGGGTAAAAGAAAAGAAGAAAAAAAAAAACAGCTCCGAACGGGGCTCTCGCGCGATGCTTTTTTCTTCTTCTTTCTTTCCACCTAAAACACGTATCCTGTATAATCGGCCTATAAAAATAGACGTTTTCCTCTATTGCAAATTCGTCCTACGTACATGTCGAATATTTTTGTGCGGCCAACCCGCATCGACGGCGAGAGTGCGCGTACCGACGCGCGAGCACGCTAATCGGTATATATTTCGAAAAAAATTATCGTCACTCTCGATCAATATTCTCTTTCATTTTTCGGCTATTTTTAACGATAATTTTTGCATTAATTATTCGCCGAATGATCCGTACGAGTATAAAAAGGTATCGATTATCGTTGAAGAGAGCGTTCAACGACGGAGGCTCGTGATAATTGGGAGAAGAAGCGCGATGCATGTGTACGAGGCGCGCGCGCTGGTGATTGGTCCAACGATTCCGAGACCGGAAGCTGCTACAAGAGGCGATATGATTTAAATAAGATATTCAGCTTCGACATATGAGCCCTTTCTTCGTAATTAATTCCGTTATCGAACAGTTCGATCGTTACATTTTCGCGGAAATTACGCGACTTTACGAAAATCCCAAATTGTTCAATTCACTTTTTTTTTTCCACATTATACAATTTTCCTTTTGGGACCGCCGGATAAGATTGAATTTCATCGATTATTTCGATTATTTCAGTATCTTTTAGAACCGCTGTAATTTTAATTCTCATCGGTCCGATCGTATTACGAAAGTTGACGTGAATAAAAAAATCGTTATTCCTTTCCATTATATTCACAAATCTCGAAACATATTCGATTCTGTATTATTCGGGAAGGGGCAACGATCGCACGAACATCTTTTTAATCGCGGAGCTGACGGTCAATTGTGTATGTAGTTTACGGATACGTCAACGGATATACGCCACTAGACTATGTCTGTCAGCAAAGTGACGAAAAAATCGTTGAGTTGCTTTTGAGTCATGGTATTAATGCGCGAGCCAAGGTTGGATCAACAGCCTCTTTGATATCGTTGCTTGGGGGGAAGAAAGGGAAAAACTTGTGAAAGTGCTTTTTGGATAATGGAGAAGCCGATGTTGACGCTAGAGCAGATAAGGGCGGTAAAACCATATTCCAAGGGGCTGTCGAATGTGTCATGCGAAAAATAACGAAGAACAATACAGCACTATTTCTCGCTATCAAAAGCCAAAGACGTGAATTTGACGAAATTGCCAAAATTGTGAAACCAATATTTATGGTGGACATGGAGAATTTTTTTCGTACTGCAGTGTAAAAGTGACGATGGAAATCTTCGCGTCAAACTATGAAGACGATGTCGAAGGTTAACCCTTCTTTAGGACGCCCCATCTTTAAGCAGCATATCGCTAAAATGAGTGCACCTAATCTTTTCGCTAGAGATCAGAATTTAGGATTGTTGAATTGCTCGGACGAGGGGTTGGAAAATAAATGGAAAGGAGAAATTGAAAAAATTGAACATTACAAACATCAACGACAGCAATGTTTCTTTTTATGACGTTTTGACGAAACGCCATAATGCCAGTAGCAACGTATGGGAGAAAGGAAAGTATCGTGAAAACCGTTGGAATCGAGTGATTATGAAAAAATATTTCCCCCATTATTTTGGGCATGATACGAAATCGTTTTGGAAAAGGTCGAAAACTAGATAGTTTGTTGAATCCCGGCACAAAAGCTCTCAGTTACTTGTTCGGATGGTAGGGTAGCATGTTCCACAAATTCATCGTCACCAAAAAAGTAACTAGATCGAAATAATCCCTTGACTATTGACCCGCAAAGCTACTAGATGGCGCGGTAAACGTATTCTCATATAGGGTAGCATGTTCCCGAAATTCATCGTCGCTAAAAAAGTAACTAGATCGAAAAATCCCTTGACTATTGACCCGCAATGCTACTAGATGGCGCGGTAAACGTATTCTCATATAGGGTAGCATGTTCCCCAAATTCATCGTCCCCAAAAAAGTAACTAGATCGAAAAATCCCTTGACTATTGACCCGCAATGCTACCAGATGGCGCGGTAAACGTATTCTCATATAGGGTAGCATGTTCCCCAAATTCATCGTGCCCAAAAAAGTAACTAGAACGAAAAAATCCCTTGACTATTGACCCGCAATGCTGCTAGATGGCGCGGTAAACGTATTCTCACATCTACTCGCCTGAATGCCGGAGTTCGAGGACTGAGCAGTAGATACGTTGCTCTTATGATCAGACAACCGCCTTTTTTATTATGCCATAATGACAATTATTAATTATTAATTATTAATTATTAATTATTAATTATTAATTATTAATTATTAATTATTAATTATTAATTATTAATTATTAATTATTAATTATTAATTATTAATTATTAATTATTAATTATTAATTATTAATCTAGTCTAGTCACTTCTAGTTACTTTTCTAATTACTTTTTTGGGGACGATGAATTTGGGGAACATGCTACCCTATATGAGAATACGTTTACCCCGCCATCTAGTAGCATCGCGGATCAATAGTCGCGGGATTTTTCGGTCTAGTTACTTTTTTGAGGACGATGAATTGTGGGAACATGCTACCCTACCGTTTGGATTAGATTTGCTCGAATGTTCCTGTATTGAACTGTTTAGTTAACGCTCCTCTTCCCTTTATCTCGCCCTCTCGTCGACTCGTCTCGGGGTTATATCGCGACACACGTGTATAACAGTCAAACCCGGGAGAGGAGGGGGGGGGGGGGGCGGTATCAACGAACCTCCAGTGTTTTACGCTCGAACATTGTATGATTGGAAGGCACGGGGGTAGGATATGAAAAAAGGGCGGGGGGGAGGATGAACAAGGCCCGGCAAGGTTTTCCCTCGCGGCGTGAATAATAAAGACACGAATAACGATGGAGGATTAGGGACGAAGAGGATCGGTTTGTCGTTTACGACGGAAAATTTTCGAGAATCTCTTGACCCGCCATCAGTTAGCAAGCTGCCGGATGAACAGCGGAATTAGGAGAAACGTCGGACGACCGTTTAGCCGACGCGACTATCGATCATCATTCGTCGTCCAATCGCTCGATGCCCAACCGGGCAACGGCGTCTCGTACTCCCAACCGGGACCGCAATAACGCCAGGCATGAAGATACATGACGAGATCGGAGGGTTTTGGATCGCGATATTTGACCTTGCACTCGTAACAATGCGGATCAACGGTGACTTTGTCATTGGCGAAAATCGAATCGGGCGGTTCCGAGCCCGTTTGCGTGCCGACCGTTACTTTTCGCGTCGTTATCTCACGTCCGGGCGTTTCCTGCTCGCGAATAACGGCCTCTTGTCTCGTCTCCTCGTCGTTAAGTCCGGGCGTCGATGACGGTGAGGTTTCCTTGTCGTTGCTCGCATTCGAGACGCGATCCTCGAGATCGAGCTTCGGCTTGAACAGGCTCATCTCCGTATCACCGTCCATTCCCAACCAATTTTCCGCATTGTGTATACCGATCAAATCTTTCACCAATTCCTCGTCCGTCTTACCGATCTTGCCGCCTTTACCCTTCTCCGGACCAAAAACAACGTGATTGTAGAGCGGATCGTTGACGACCGGATAACCGAGATACTGTAGATGAACGCGTATCTGATGCATCCTACCGGTTTGCGGCTTACATAGCACCACCGACGATTTGCCGTTCCAGCTAAGACGCTTGAAACGCGTCACGCAATCCTTTCCCTTCTCCGACACTTTGCACACGCCAATTTTGTAGGAAACAACCTCGATCGGCTCGTTGCAGATCACCTCGTCCTCCGGAAATTCACCGTCCACCCGACAAACGTATTGCTTGTGAACCTGAAATTAAAATTTTTTTTTTCTTCTATCAAACAAACTCACAATTTACGTAATTTATTTGAATCATTCGAATTCGTTTGATTTCCTTTTACGTGCACGCTTCTTTGATTCGCGATTTTACGGGTGGTATGACCACGGTAGAATTTTTCAAAAGTCGATGTTTTTTTGCTGTTGCTTAAGAGCGGGGTAAGGGTTTTCACTTTCGAAAAATCGAATTTTTTTTTGTCTTATCTTATTGTTTAACATTTCAAGAATATGTCCTTAAAATTTTATACCGATCTAAGCAATATTCTCGAAGTTATTGTCTTATTAATCTCTTTAGACGCGTTTTTCTCAAAACTACTTTATCAAAGTCCGTGTTCACTGCCATTTAAAAACTACTCGACCGATTCATTTCAAACTTTGTACACATTTTCTACATACAAAATAGCTCCCCCCAACGTTTAGTTAAATTTTTTTTTTTCACATTAAGGGTGTTTCCCACCCACAAAAATGGCGGAATTTTTCGTGGAAAATAACAGTTCACACTTTGGATGGCGGCCAAAAATTTTTTAATGAAAAAAAAAATTATCAGATAACGTTGGGGGGAAGATTTGATTATAATTTGACGAAATTTTCATGGTTTTTCATTTTCAGATAATTTCCGGCCGAGTTATAGTGAACACCGCAAATTGTTTTTTTTTCCAAGACGTTCCGGGGGAAGCTCTGTTACGGGCTTATGCTTCGATATTTCTGCATGAAAAAATTACGCAACATTGTCAAAAGTATGCTCAATAATGTACAAAAGGTTCGAATAAAATTGCTCGATCCATATTTGAGAAAAAAAATCGGAAAAAAGTGTTTTTTTTTTACGCTGAAACCCTTACCCCTCTCTTAAGGCAGTAGTCTGGTAACTTCAGCCGATTTTCATGTCTTTTTTGGAGGGCGTTTTTTCGTAGGAAAACAAAATTAATCGTTTTGGATATTTAGAATGTTTTTATTTACATATTGAAGATACAAAAAAAAATTTGTTTGACAAAATTTAATAGTTTATTATTATTATTATTATTTATCGAAGTTGGCACCTGGAAAAAAAAGCGCGTGGGTGTCCCCGGTGATTTTGGCTCTTGATGTTATCTGAAATAAAAAATTCTTGATAATTCTTAATCTATAGACGTGTCATTCTGGTCGGAACTACGGAAGTTAAATTTCTTTTTATTTTACAACCCCTTCTTTGCTAAAATAAAAGGACTTTTTTTTTCCAAAGTCCGCCATTTTGTTATTCATCCATGAAATTTAACTTCGGTAGTTCCGACCAGAATGACATGTCTATAGATTAAGAATTATCAAGAATTTTTGATTTCAGATAACATCGAGAGCCAAAATCACCGGGGCCACTCACGCGCTTTTTTTTCGAGGTGCCAACTTCGATCAATAATAATAATAATAATAAACTATTAAATTTTTTCAAAAAAAATTCTTTTTGTATCTTTAATATGTAAACAAAAACATCCTAAATATTCAAAACGATGCATTTTTATTTTCCTACAAAAAAACGTCCTCCAAAAAAGACATTAATTTAAGGCAAAAGTTAGTTTTTTTTTTTTCACCGACCTCTGGCACGGCCATAGAGTATCCGAGCGCGCCGCGTGATAAATAACTTCGATAATTTTTAGCCGATCGACTTGAAATTAAAAAATTATGTTTCTAATTGCATTTCGCCGAGAAGTACGTGAGGAATTTTTGATTAATTAAAAACTCTCCATTTTATGAGCAGTTTTATACGAAATTTTTCACTGAAAATTCACCCTCCAAGTTCAGACGGTCTACGAATATTCGACTAAAACAATATTTTTCAAATTCCGTACGTACTTCTCAAGGTATTCTGATGTAGATTAACGAGAATATTTTTTTTTCTCGTTCCAGATAAAAAATTGCGGATGCCAAATGTCACGCCGTGGAGCGCGTCAAAAAAAAAAAACATACCAAAAGCAAATAGCAGTAGTCGGACATTCTGTATAACAAAAAAAAACAAAAAAAAGTTCTTTATTAGCTTGATATTCATACTAAATAGATGGTGCAATTAGTTTTATAAATAAATCACTTTTTCATATCGAAAAAAAAAATTGTTAAATGTGCACATGATTTCATTCCCGCTACCGTGGTCGTAGCCCTTAAACGGCGATATTATTTAATCCTCTGACCGCACCTGACGATTACGAATTTGATGCTCCATTTGCCTGGCCTTTTTCGGCGTTCTGCCGAAGAGGAGTATTCCACTTGTCAGCCTGTCGAGCCTGTGTATGGTTCGTAGATTCTTTAGGTTGTACTCCTTGGCGAGAATGAATACGACAGTGTTGTGACGATAACGACCGCAAGGATGAACCTGTAATCAATCGACAATATATTCCTATTGGCCCTGTGTTGGGAAATAAACAAATGAATAAATAAAGATGCGAATTAGAAACTTGCACATTGCTTCGACGTTATTTTATCCACCATCGAAAATCCTCCGCCGCGAGCAAGTTACTTCTTCAATTTTGGCTTTCTCACAGAGAGAAAGCTTCGCGAGCGAGATAAAATAATGATGAAGCAATGTGCCAGTTTTTAATTTGCATTTTTCTTTTTTTTTTAAGGGGGAAATAGGGTTAGACGGTTCAAAAAATCGATTTTTTTTTATTTTATAAATTGTTAGTAAAACTATTGAAAAATATGTTGCTAAAATTTTAAATGAAAATCCGGACTCGTTCTATTGTTATAAGCCATTAAGGGGGGAAATAGGGTTAGGACAGCGTTTTCTCAATGATTTTCATGAATTTTTTTATAGTATAAAAAATGAATATAATTTATTGAAACTTTGAGAATATTTTATACATATATTTAAGTATATACTATAAAATATTAGCGACCCCATGTTGCTTGTTTTTCTTGGAACTATTTTTTCAAACGCGTTTTTCTGAAAACGACTTTTCTTGAACTTGCGTACACGCTAGTTTGAAAAGTTTTAAACCAATAATTTTGAAAATTGGCAGTTACTTTCTTCATAGTATTGCGCTCTATATGAACCTAAAATCGGAACGTTATCATTATTTAAAATAATTTTTTTTTTGCAAATAAAGTTGTAAAAAATGGCAAAAAATCATGCTTTTTTGTTCTGACCCCTGTAAAAAATTCAATTTTCTATTTTTTCGATAGCATTTAGGTTCATATAGAAGAGAGACATGTAATAAAAGTAAATTTCAACGTCGTTCGATTTCAGATGAAAATTGCGGCTTCCAGAATGTACGCAAAATGCTGAGTCTGATTGTGACCTGCAATATGGGGTCGCTAATATTTTATAGTATATACTTAAATATATGTATAAAAATTTTATAGTATATACTTAAGGTAGTAGTCTGGTAACTTAAGCCGATTTTCATGTCTTTTTTGGAGGGCGTTTTTCTGTGGGAAAATAAAAATGGATCGTTTTGGATATTTAGGATGTTTTCATTCACATATTAAAGATACAAAAACAATTTTTTTTCCACAAATTTAATAGTTTATTATTATTATTATTATTATTGATCGAAGTTGGCACCTCGAAGTTGGCAGCCCGGGTCCTAACTTTTTTTTCTACCGAACCGATTGCTTTCAAATTTTAACAGGCTACTCTACACACTTATAATTCTCGTCGGAACTACCGAGAAATTTTTTCACCCCTAACTTTTCATTTTACAACCCCTTCTTTGCTAAAATAAAAGGACTTTTTTGTCCAAAGTCCGCCATTTTGTTATTTATCCATGAAATTTAACTTCAGTAGTTCCGACCAGAATGACATGTCTGTAGATTAAGAATTATCAAGAATTTTCGATTTCAGATAACATCAAGAGCCAAAATCACCGGGGCCACCCACGCGCTTTTTTTTCGAGGTGCCAACTTCGATCAATAATAATAATAATAATGAACTATTAAACTTTTTCAAAAAATTTTTTTTTTGTATCTTTAATATGTAAATAAAAATATCCTAATTATCCAAAACGATTCATTTTTATTTTTCTACAAAAAAAACGCCCTCCAAAAAAGACTAGAAAATCGGTTTAAGGTACCAGACAACTACATTAAATATATGTATAAAATATTCTCAAAGTTCCAATAAATTATACTCATTTTTTATACTATAAAAAAATTCATGAAAATCATTGAGAAAACGCTGTCCTAACTCTATTTTCCCCCTCAATCAATTCGATCCATCGAGTTCTAAGTTACCACATGTTCCACAGTTTTATGATTCTTTATCGTCATTCCGCAACATTTTCCTAAAATTAGGGCAATTCACTGATTTTGCAAAAAAAAATATACAAAATACAAAACGTTCCGTTTTTTTGTTGTTTATAATTGCAAAGCAATTTATCAATTCATTACAAATCCAATACCAAACATCCTTGTCTACTGACCGTTTTATGTAAAATGTTTTTGACACGATAGATGAAAATTTACAAAAGTTACGGTCGATCATAGACATATTTCGGAAAAATAGAGAAATTTTATAAAATCTGAAACACTCAAGCGCAAGATTTTTTGCCAAATTCAATACCAAACGTCGTTGTCCCCGTAACCCCTAGCTTCGAACGATATCGATTGAGAATTTGTATTGGGCGCACACAAGAACCCAGACGATTTGTTTTTCTTCCGGCTTAATATCGCAAATTCCTCTGTAGAAAAACTTAAGAATTTATTATTTCACTCGGTCTATTCCTTTTTTTTTTTTCTTTTCTAATCGATAGTTTCTCTCGTCGAGCCGGACGATGCTCCAATTTCACTTGAATCTTTTTTAGAGCGCTTCACTTTATTTTCCTCTCGACGATCGACTCTGTTCTCTCCAAGCACGAATATGGGAATACGAATTTTATTTGACTATTATTTTTTCCTTCTACTGGCCTATACATTTATCGAGTGAACGATCACTGTAATTGGCTAAACGACACGATGACGAGTTAAAAAAAAAAAATTACCCGAGCTTCCTTTCTATTTTTTGTTCCAAAAAATAAAACACATTTTTTCCATTGATTTACGGATGGAAATAAAAAAGTACGAAATAAAAGTGAAAGACGTTACACGCGACAAAAGGGGTTCAAGGATTTTTTGCAACGACCGTGTAGTTCGCGGCGAGAAGGAGATGAAAGAGAGTGGAAAGAAAAAAAACATCCTTAAACGGAATATTGCCCCCGAGCTGTCCACACCTGTCGAACGTCGTCCTTGATAGCCTATCCCCCCCCCCCATTCCCCACTACCCCCCGACACGATAACGTGTTTGGTCAATTCGTTGATCTCGTGATTTCGAGAAGTTTCAGTCCACGATTAAAGTCTAAAAAAAAAAGGTTTTAGACCGTTTCAGACAATAGAAACTATGTTTTTAGACAGTGTCGGCACGATAACTCAGTCAATATTTAATACTTTTTTACTTTTTTTTTTTTCTAATCTTGACAATTCTAAATCTAATCTTTCTCTATAGTCTGACGAGAGGTTTTTTTTTCAATTTTTTCATTGGACAATTTTTTATAAATTATTAAGTTAGTAGTCTGGTAACTGAAGCCGATTTTCATGGCTTTTTTGGCGGGTGTTTTTTTGTAGGAAAATAAAAATGAATCGTTTTGGATATTTAGGATGTTTTTATTTACATATTGAAGATACAAAAAAAAAATTTTTTGAAAAAATTTTATAATTTATTATTATGATTATTATTATTCGAAGTTGGCACCTCGAAATTGGCAGCCCGGGTCCTAACTTTTTTTCTACCGAACCGATTGCTTTCAAACTTTAACAGGCTACTCTACACACTTATAGTTCTCGTCGGAACTACCGAGAAATTTTTTCACCCCAAACTTTTTATTTTACAACCCCTTCATTGCTAAAATAAAAGGACTTTTTTTCCAAAGTCCGCCATTTTGTTATTTATCCATGAAATTTAACTTCAGTAGTTCCGACCAGAATGACATGTCTATAGATTAAGAATTATCAAGAATTTTTTATTTCAGATAACATCAAGAGCTAAAATCACCGGGGCCACCCACGCGCTTTTTTATCGAGGTGCCAACTTTGATCAATGATAATAATAATATTAATCTATTAAATTTAAAAAAAATTTTTTTTTTTTGTATCTTTAATATGTAAATAAAAATATCCTAAATATCCAAAACGATTCATTTTTATTTTCCTACAAAAAAACGCCCTCCAAAACAGATGTGAAAATCGTCTTAAGTTACCAGACACTAATGTTCGTTTTTTAAATTGCATACTAAATTACCGATTTATTATTAAAATTAGCCACGTGAAAGAAAAAACGAGAGATTGTCCGGTACCGGCCATTGGCCGGTCGTGTAAACAACATTCACGTCGGTATAGAAAAATGTTAACTATAGTTTTATACTCTTTTACGTTATTTATAGTTCTCGGAGCGTTTTAACGTTTGCATTAACGCGCGGTATTACGTGTTAGTGGGGGGAAAAAAGAAAAATGCACGGAGTTACGATGATGCACGAGTGTGCATTGAATTTGCTCCCGCTAAAGTTTGAAATTGAGATGAGGGGAAAAAGCGGAGCGGGGAATGAAGTGAAAATTAATTAGGATGACAGAAGCATGATTTTTAGATTAGAATTTTAAAAAAGGCGTGTGGTTGAGAGAAAAAGAGAGAGAGAGAGAATGTGCGAGAAATTTGGCAGTACAGTCCTGAAAGTACACCACTTACAGGGATGGAGGCGGGCTTGTTGACCACGACTACGTCCTCGTCCATGTGTATCACCGTGATCGGCTCCGAGGTGACAGGCACCTCGTGTCTGTAACACACCAATCGTAACCAGCTTAGCGTGGCTTTTGACCATCGAAATACACTCTTTCTCGTTTGCATTCAAATTGTTTTTTCTTTCATTTTTTTTTTAACGAATCGCTCGTACGTTAAAGCAAAAAATTGAACGAGACTTAAAAATTGGAGAGAATGGTATGGAATCAAGAAGAAAAAAAAAGATGGCCAAAGTTCCATCGATTATTACGTCGGACAAAAAAAGGAATTAATTTTAATTCGATATGACAAATGATTAACGATTCAAGAAAATACCGATAAAACATTAGGGCTATTTTTTTTTTTCGACTATTTTTTTTTTTTCAGTCCCCACCTGAAATTTTGTTGAATATGTCGGAAAAGAAATTCCCTGAAAGTTACAGCCCTTAATATTAATTCTAAGTACTCTCCCAAAGCGTGAGAAGATTTTCCATCTAAAATACACGTAAATCGAATTTTTTTTTTTTTCAAATTTCTATAACTCAGCCGCATTTTATGCCATCATATTGTTCTTGGTTTCGATTTTCTCGGAATAAAACAATCTAAAAAAGTGCCTTTCGCGGCGAAAGTGTAAATTGTACTGGTGAGTTGGTACGGGTCACTGAAGTTGATTTTTACCCAAAATTCTCGTTTTTTTGTTGTTATCTCCGAAACAATTAACTTTACGAAAAAAATGTGAATGAAAAATTTGTTGGAAATTTAATTTCCTACAAAAAAGGTCCTATCGACCCAATTGCTTGGATTAATATTTCTTGAGATATTGAACTTTAATATTTTTTATTTTTTTCATTATTTAATATTTCATATTTTGTAAATTTTATACTACTCATAAGTTAAAGTTCAATATCTCAAGAAATATTAATGTAAGCAATTGGGTCGATAGGACCTTTTTCGTAGAAAATTATATTTCCAACAAATTTTTCATTGAAATTTTTTTCGTAAAGTTAATTGTTTCGGAGAAACAATCGGGGTTCTCACGCTTTGGGAAAGTACTTAGAATTGATATTAAGGGCTGTAACTTTCAGGGAATATCTTTTTCGACATATCCAAAAAAATTTCGGGTGGGGACTGAAAAAAAAAAAAAAAATAGTCGAAATAAAAAATCGCCCTAATAAAACATATTTGGATTACTTCATTCAATCCATTTCCGGAGAACTTTCGGACGGTACAGAGCCGGGGATGCATACGAGAAATCGTACGTAAAATATTCGCACGTTGCAAAAAAAATACACAGACACAAGAGAAAGACAAACACACACGCTCAACAATGTACCAGTTAATTAATAAACCGACAGAGTTATATGGAAATAATGAAAATATATAATAAAACTCATTATTATATTCCAATATTGGCTATTGAAAAAAATAAATAAACGTTTTCATTTCCAATGCTAAGCGTGCCAAAATGACCGTTAAATAAAATAAATGGTTTATTCAATGTCATTTTACGAGTAGGACGATTGAATTACATCGAAAACAAAAATCGTAGCGCTTTCGCGCGCACTTTTGTGTACGTCTTGGTTTCGAACATTGCACAACTGAGAAAAAGAAAGTGTTGACTAAACTGGCGTTTAATACGGTTCAAATGAATTTTTCCGTTAGGACAAAATTAATTATCAGTTTCTTCAGCCGATTACATCGGTTCAGTTGACTCGTCTTTGCGGTAAAGAAACTTGCGGTGGCAACTAAAAAAATTCGTTTGAACGAGGGTAAGCGTCGATTTAGTCGATCGAAATACATTTTTGTTCTCGGTTGCATATGCGCAGGCTACCATCCGACGGCATATTGGTTTGGTATGATACCTGGCACCATGTTTTACTTTTCGAACGTATCGACAGCATGAATTGACACCTTTTCTTTCGCTGCTTTATAACTCATTCACGTGCCCATTCTTTTGCGACACGTGTGCGAAACTTTATGTCAACTTTTTGTTATAGAGGCCTATGAATTTTTTAAATAAATAAATAAATAAATACAGATATGTGTGTGTGTGTCTATGAAGGCGGTTGGCTCGAGCGTTGTGACCCAGACCCAAGTCGGTCGGATGAAATTATTGATCACAATTGCAAAGAATGTATACTTTATTTAGGAAACTATAGCTTACGCATGTGCAACTGGCTAATGCATAAAATATTTCGTTTTTTTTTCTTTCTTTTACTATTCAACAATAGGAAAGGTATTTTTTGAGGAAAAATGAAAGATATAAAAAAAATATTCCCGTCCCATTCTTAACTTGTACCAAGTTTTCAATTGGTTCACGTATTTAAGGGGGGAAATAGGATTAGACGGTTAAAAAAATCGATTTTTTTTTAATTTCATAAATTGTTAGTAAAACTAGCGAAAAATATGTTCTCAAAATTTTAAATGAAAATTCCGACTCGTTCTATTGTTATAAGCCATTAAGGGGGGAAATAGGGTTGGGACAGCGTTTTCTCAATGATTTTCATGAATTTTTTTATAGTATAAAAAATTAATATAATTTATTGAAACGTTGAGAATATTTTATACATATATTTAAGTATATACTACAAAATTTTTGAAGAATTTCCTTGAAAAACACCGAAGAAAATTTATGACTGCCTTGACGTTGTTTTTCTTGGTACTATTTTTTCAAACGCGTTTTTCTGAAAACGACTTTTTTCGAACTTGCGTACACGCTAGTTTGAAAAGTTTTCAACCAATCGTTTTGAAAATTGGCAATTACTTTCTTCATAGTATCGCGCTCTATATGAACTTAAAATTGGAATATTATCATTATTTAAAAAATTTTTTTTTTCGTCAATAAAGTTGTAAAAAATGGCAAAAAATTATGCTTTTTTGTTTTGACCCCTGTAAAAAATTCAATTTTCTATTTTTTTGATAGCGTTTAGGTTCATATAGAAGGGAGACATATAATAAAAGTAAATTCCAACCTCGTTTGATTTCGGATGAGAATTGCGTCTTCCAGAATGTACGCAAAATGCTGAGTCTGATTGTGGCCTGCGATATGGGGTCGCTAATATCTTCGGTGTTTTTCAAGGAAATTCTTCAAAAAATTTATAGTCTATACTTAAATATACGTATAAAATATTCTCAAAGTTTCAATAAATTATATTCGTTTTTTATAATATAAAAAAATTCATGAAAATCATTGAGAAAACGCTGTTCTAACTCTATTTCCCCCCCTCAAGGTAGTCGTCTGTTAACTTAAGCCGATTTTCATGTCTTTTTTGGAGGGCGTTTTTTTGTAGGAAAATAAAAATGAATCGTTTTGGATATTTAGGATGTTTTTATTTACATATTAAAGATACAAAGAAAAAAATTTTCGAAAAAATTTAATAGTTTATTATTATTATTATTATTGATCGAAGTTGGCACCTCGAAAAAAAAGCGCGTGGGTGGCCCCGGTGATTTTGGCTCTTGATGTTATCTGAAATGACAAATTCTTGATAATTCTTAATCTATAGACATGTCATTCTGGTCGGAACTACTGAAGTTAAATTTCATGGATAAATAACAAAATGGCGGGCAAAATAAAAGGAATTTTTTTTCCAAAGTCCGCCATTTTGTTATTTATCCATGAAATTTAACTTCAGTAGTTCCGACCAGAATGACATGTCTATAGATTAAGAATTATCAAGAATTTTTTATTTCAGATAACATCAAGAGCCAAAATCATCAGGGCCACCCACGCGCTTTTTTTCCGAGGTGCCAACTTCGATCAATAATAATAATAATAATAAACTATTGAATTTTTTCAAAAAATTTTTTTTTTGTATCTTCAATATGTAAATAAAAACATCCGAAATATCCAAAACGATTAATTTTTATTTTCCTACAAAAAAAACGCCCTCCAAAAAAGACATGAAAATCGGCTTAAGTTACCAGACTACTACCTTAAGGAATAAATTTGAAAAAATAAAAGCAAAAAACAAAATGGGCGAAAATCGTTGTCCAACGAATCAGCTTTAATTTTAAAGCTCGAACGATCGTAAATGGACCGAGCCAGTTCGATCAGAAGCTCAAATAATTTCCATTTCACTTCCCCGACAATTCCGTGCTTTGACAACTGAAAGAAAAAAGAAAAAAACGTTTCGTCAACATAAATAAACATAGAAAATTATCACCGAGGGTTGCGACCCCGATTCACTTATCACCGTCTCTTATTCAAATCTCAATACTTTCATTCTCGTATCGATTGGATTTTTTTTTTTATCTCGCCTCGTTGACAATGAACAAAACTCGCGGTGTACCCAGCTACGTCGGGACGGAAAACGACACAATAAAAGCCACACAACCCACGGTACAGTGTATAATCCCATAAAATCGATCGGTCGGTAACTTGTAACACGGTCATTCATATATATGCATATATTTAAAACGAGGTGTCATGACAATCCGCCAAATGAATCCATATTGAAAAACGAACGGAAACAAAACAGCGATGATACTGCCTGCCATGACATTGTCCGTCGAGTTTCTCGTTTCCGTTCGACACATTTATATTCCACATATATCGTGAAAAAAAAAAAGAAAAGAGAAACGACATTTCGAGAAACGAGAACGAGTCGAGAGGACTCGTCGTCGTCGTCGTCAGTTCTCTCGTAGTCAGTGAAAGGGAAGAAGAACACAAACCCCGTGGACCGGACGAGGTGACGACGATTTTCTCTCGATGCCTTTCATTCTTCTGTATCCCACTCGTCGCGACACTCGGAAGGAGGAGAATGAGCAGGGTTTTTCAGAGCTCTGTCACGAAGAATTGAGTATGAATAGGCCGCGTGTACGACGCCGATATATTACACGAGATATAAGGTTTTCGCGGCGACGCTTTTGTTCAAAATTACCGCGACATTGGTGTCCAACGAGTGGAATTGTGGAGCAGGTAGGAGAATGTCATAGTCGCGAGAAAATCGATAATCGAAAATCTACGACGATCGATTTTGTGTCGGGACGTGAAAATTAAATTAAGCCAAGCGAGATCGCCATGGAATCATGTCGACTGTGACAATGATTCCCGGATGTTCTACTCGTCTGGAACAAAAAAATCAAAAAGATTAGAAATCATGTACAAGTATAATTGTCGCGAGAAACTCGAAAATTTCGAAGAAACAAATATGAAACATTTTTTTATGTTTGTTCCAAAGATTTAAAAAAAAAGAAAAATCGAAAATCCGTACACATTGTTTGGACGGTCGTCATTTTGTGAATTAATTTTTTCTTCGAAATTTCGGAAGTTTGCGCGATAGCCACACTCCTACTGATCAAGAATCTTTTCGGTTTTTTTTTGTTTTAGACGAATGGAACGTCGGGAATCATGACGACGTGAAACCGCGTAACGGACTTAATTCATTTTGATTGTATTCGAAAAATATGTGCAGAGATTGAAATATTTAATAGTACTTCTTAATTTTCTTTTTAAACCCTGGAAAAAATCCTCGGTTAGACTAGAAGACCGCCTTAAGGGGGTAGATAGATTTAGGAGTACTTTTTTTTAAAGTGAATTTCATGAATTTTTTTGGGTAAGGAAGGAATGTATATATTTCGTTGAAACTTTGGGAACATTTTATACATCTATTCGAATAAATATCGTAATTTTTTTGAATATATGTATAAAATATTCTCAAAGTTTCAATAAATTATATACATTCCTTTGTTGGCAAAAAAAATTCATGAAAGTCACTTTAAAAAAACGTAGTCTTAAGGTAGTAGTCTGGTAACTTAAGCCGATTTTCATGTCTTTTTTGGAGGGCGTTTTTCTGTAGGAAAATAAAAATGAATCGCTTTGGATATTTAGGATGTTTTTATTTACATATTAAAGATACAAAAAAAAATTTGTTTGAAAAAATTTATTAGTTTATTATTATTACTATTATTGATCGTATTACTCTTGATGTTATCTGAAATAAAAAATTCTTGATAATTCTTAATCTGTAGACATGTCATTTCGGTCGGAACTACTGAAGTTAAATTTCATGGATAAATAACGAAATGGCGAACTTTGGAAAAATAAACTTTTTTTTCCGCCATTTTGTTATTTATCCATGAAATTTAACTTCAGTAGTTCCGACCAGAATGACATGTCTATAGATTAAGAATTATCAAGAATTTTTTATTTCAGATAACATCAAGAGCCAAAATCACCGGGGCCACCCACCCGCTTTTTTTTCGAGGTGCCAACTTCGATCAATAATAATAATTCTTTGGAAAAAAGTTTTTTTTCCAAAGTCCGCCATTTTGTTATTTATCCATGAAATTTAACTTCAGTAGTTCCGACCAGAATGACATGTCTATAGATTAAGAATTATCAAGAATTTTTCATTTCAGATAACATGAAGAGCCAAAATCACCGGGGCCACCCACGCGCTTTTCTTTCGAGGTGCCAACTTCGATAAAAAATAATAACAATAATAAACTATTAAATTTTTTCATAAAATTTTTTTTTCGTATCTTTAATATGTAAATAAAAACATCCTAAATATCCAAAATGATTCATTTTTATTTTCCTACAAAAAAACGCCCTCCAAAAAAGACATGAAAATCGGCTTAAATTACCAGACTACTACCTTAAATCTATTTTACCCTTTAAGGGGGAAATAGGGTTAGACGGTTCAAAAAAATCGAAATCAAAAAAACTTGCGTACACGCTATTTTGAAAAGTTTTCAACCAATCGTTTTGAAAATTGGCAGTTACTTTCTCTATAGTATTGCGCTTTATATAAACCTAAAATCGGAATATTATTATCATTTGAAATAATTTTTTTTGTGAAAATAAAGTTGTAAAAAATGGCAAAAAATCATGCTTTTTTGTTTTGACCCCTGTAAAAAATTAAATTTTCTATTTTTTTGATAGCATTTAGGTTCATATAGAAGAGAGACATACAATAAAAGTAAATTCCAACCTCGTTTGATTTCAGCTGAAAATTGCGGCTTTCAGAATGTACGCAAAATGCTGAGTCTGATTGTGACCTGCGATATGGGGTCGCTAACATTTTCGGTGTTTTTCAAGGAAATTCTTCAAAAATTTTATAGTATATACTTAAATATATGTACAAAATATTCTCAAAGTTTCAATAAATTATTTTCATTATTTATACTATAAAAAAATTCATGAAAATCATTGATAAAACGCTGTCCTAACCCTATTTCCCCCCTTAAGCCGACAATTCCCCGCGCAGTGCATACCATCATGACTTTTCTCGACAATGAAACGCGAAACTATAACGACGAAGAACGATGATACGAGAAAGAGCCATCGTTATTCATCCTCTACCTCTAATTTTCTATTAATAAAATTATAATAGCTAGAGGGTTGCACGTATATCTGGCAAAAGCATCGTAACGTCCGCGAGAGTTAGCTAATGTACAGTGAAACACAAATATATGTGACAGAACGTGAAAGTCCTTGATTTAACGATTTCGTCATTGGTGCAAGATGATAGGGAGGAGGAGAAGGGAGGAACAAGAAAGATAGGATACAAAGCCAAGTTGGCCATTGCCAAACTATTTGGACGATTGGGAAATCGTCTCTTGGTCAACCGGCGAGACGTTACAGTTGTATTATAATACATTCGGTCCCGATGATTAATCAATTTTTGAACTTTTCGGGACCTGATCCATTGGCCTGTTTAATTTTCCTCAAAACTTTGGAAGGGAAAAAAAAGGAAATGCATTTTTCCTTCAAAGTAAAGAAATTGTATTTGCCAAAACAATTTTGTTTATACTTTGAATATTTTCTTGCACGACCAGATATCCGACTAATTTATCGTTTGTTATTTCCGGAACGATTATTCTCTTTTCCACGGAATAAAAAAAAAAAAAAAAAGTGAAAGAGATTCTCAATCGTCGATCCCTTAACGGACCATTCGGCGAGTAAGTACTCCGCGTTCTCTCTCGTTGATGGTTCCCTCGTTACACACACGTACGTGCGTCACCGTATTATAACGGATTTGACGCGAAACGGTGATAATTTACGATGACGTTTATAGGCCGATGGGGTACGTAAACGAAGCGTTATAGTTTAGATACCCCGGAGATCCCGACAGTATGGGAAGCTATTACTGCAATTAACTACCGAATAACGTTACAACGTTAATTTACATTCATCGCGGTTGAACACTTTATCGTTTTTTCTTTGTCAGTTGCAATTGAAGAATCGAAATTACCGTGAAATTGTGTGAAAATCGAGGGAATCATTGGTAATCAAAATGGTCGCCGGTGCGGTAATTAAAATGGCGGACGTTGAGTACGTGGCGCGCGCGCGCGAGTTTTCGAAGTTACCGCGCTACGTTGAATCTCGGACGATCGGGAAATAATTACGAGAGACAATTCCGTGGCCTGTTTCGAGTTTGAGAATGAGGTGTATCGGTGCCAAGGATGTCAGACACACGCTCTCTCGAGGCGTCGGAGCGCGATTAATGCGACGCACATCGTTGGCTTTTAGTTTTTTCTTTTCTTTTGTTTTTCTCCCACCCGAAAACGCGAAATAACAGTAATTGGAATAATTTTGTTGAGAATTTGCGTGGTTATCGAACGCTGATTCCATCAAGAATCAGCGAGGAGCGAGAAGATTCGTATGAAAGTGTCGCGAGACTTTTGGACATCCGGAAAAATAATTTTGAGGAAAAAATTCTTATATTTTAAAGGGGAACACTCGACGGGCCAAATAATCGACTTTGAACAATAATCTATTACTGCTAACATCAATCTATCACGTGACATAATGTTACAATATATTTATAAATTTATTCATCTCCCTTCTTCTTTTAAGGGTGGAAATAGGGTTAGACGGTTCAAAAAATCGAATTTTTTTAAATTTCATAAATTGTTAGTAAAACTATTGAAAAATATGTTCCCAAAATTTTAAATGAAAATTCCGACTCGTTCACACACACAATAGTTATAAGCCATTAGGGGGGGGAAATAGGGTAAGGACAGCGTTTTCTCAATAATTTTCATGAATTTTTTTATAGTATAAAAAATGAATATAACTTATTGAAACTTTGAGAATATTTTATACGTATATTTAAGTATATACTGTAAAATTTTTATACATATCTTTAAGGCAGTAGTCTGGTAACTTAAGCCGATTTTCATGTCTTTTTTGGAGGGCGTTTTTTTGTAGGAAAATAAAAATGAAATGATTTGGAAAAAAAAAACTTTTTTTTCCAAAGTCCGCCATTTTGTTATTTATCCATGAAATTTAACTTCGGTAGTTCCGACCAGAATGACATGTCTATAGATTAAGAATTATCAAGAATTTTTGATTTCAGATAACATCAAGAGCCAAAATCACCGAGGCCACCCACGCGCTTTTTCTTCGAGGTGTCAACTTCGATCAATAATAACAATAATAATAAGCTATTACATTTTTTCAAAACATTTTTTTTTTGTATCTTTAATATGTAAATAAAAACATCCTAAATATCCAAAACGATTCGTTTTTATTTTCGTAGAAAAAAAAGCATTCCAAAAAAAGACACGAAAATCGGCTTGAGTTACCAGACTACTACCTGAAGTGTATACTATAAAATATTAGCGACTCCATATTGCTTGTTTTTCTTGGTACTATTTTTTTCAAACGCGTTTTTCTGAAAAACGACTTTTTTTAAATTTGCGTACACGCTAGTTTGAAAAGTTTTCGACCAATCATTTTGAAAATTGGCAGTTACTTTCTTCATAGTATCGCGCTCTATATGAACCTAAAATCGGAATATTATCATTATTTAAAATAATTTTTTTTTTGCCAATAAAGTTGTGAAAAATGTTAGAAAATCATGCTTTTTTGTTTTGACCCCTGTAAAAAATTCAATTTTTGATTTTTTTGTTAGCATTTAGGTTCATATAGAAGAGAGACACATAATAAAAGTAAATTCCAACCTCGTTTGATGTCAGATAAAAATTGAGGCTTCCAGAATGTACGCAAAATGCTGAGTCTGATTGTGACCTGCAATATGGGGTCGCTAATGTCCCCGGTGTTTTTCAAGAAAATTCTTCAAAAATTTTATAGTATATACTTAAATAGATGTATAAAATATTCTCAAAGTTTCAATAAATTATATTTATTTTTTATACTATAAAAAAATTCATGAAGATCATTAAGAAAACGCTGTCCTAACCCTATTCCCTCCCTTAACACGGATTTCCTTTGTTTGCCACGACAATTCGTCGACAATTCCTCCGACAAACTAGATTATCCACCGACGATGGTTGCAAAGAAACGGGAAAAAAAAAAAAATGCCCACCTGTGTACGACATTTGCGAGTAGATCGTTGTGTCGTAATCTGTAATCAACGTCGACCCTCTGATAATTGACGGTGAGTGTGCCGGCTCTGATGCATCTCTCGTACTCCTCGGCGGGATGAGCCCGAAATTCACGGGCGAAAACCTCGAGTATCTTCTCACCGACCCAGCGGCCCTTCGTGAACGTCGTGAAGGTAAAGTAATAAGGATAAACCTTGCGAAGTCCTGCGAATAGAAGAAAACATAAATATAAATAAAATCAGTCGAATGACGAATTGGCGTTTGCGAGCGATAACTTATAACGAGATGGGGGGGGGGGGGGGGGCAACGGAGAGACGTAGAAAACTCATCGAGAAAACAGAGTCGCGCGCCCGCGAATGGACTTGGTAATAAAAGGGAGAAGAAGAGAGGAAAAAAAAACCGTGTAGAATTTTGTCATTGACGATGTCGGCTGCGGCAAAGACCTCTTCACCTTAATACCCCCGGTCGAACGTATCGCTCGACACTCGCCGGTGAAATCGTGAATCCATGGGGGGTTGGGTGGGGGCGAGAGAGGGTTGGCCTCTCGAAGAGTTTGCGAGACGAACCGGAAGAACGAGGGAATAGGGATCGAGTAGGAGGGACGGTGGAATTGTTGAGCGTCGAGTGGAAACGTGCTCGCGAGCCGGTTTTCCAGTGAAACACACGGATCAAAGCTTCAACCAGCGACGAGCAAGATAGAGAGAGAGAGAAAGGGAGAAGGGGAGGAAAAAATAAAGTGGAATACACGGATAACGATAGAGAATTCCGAGTCGAGAAGAAAGAGAGTCATACTATTCAAGTGCTTGGGAGACAATGAACGTTTCGCGGCTTCTCTTCCTCAATCCCGCCATTCCGCACTTTTTTGACACACAACACCTTTCTACCTCGAGGCTTATAGCCTCTAATGTGGAGATAGAGGAGCGAGAGAGCTTCGGGAACTCGGAGAAAGGAGAAGAAGAATAAAGAGAACACTTCTACGAGCTGACACGCGTTGGATGTGTATGTTTGATCGAGGAATTATAGGAGAGCCTATGGACTCCTCAATTTTCCATTGCCACGAGAAGCGACGAGACTCATCGGTGCATCGTGGAGAAAAATTAACGTCGCGGTTAGGAACTAGGGAAATTGGCGTCAAACGCGTGGGGTGAGCTTGAACGAATGTTTGTTGAACGTCATTCGCGCGTGAAAAAACCTTGGGGACGTTGAAAAGAGCTTGATTTTTTAAATCTTTGCGAAGTTTAGAATTTTTTTTTGACCGAGCATACTCCGAGCATTCTTAAAATCGACTGCCAGATGGCGAAGCCATAAATTCACTGCCCTATACCTTCTATTGGGCAAAAAACCTTGGGGACGTTGAAAAGAGCTTGATTTTCTAAATCTTTGTGAAGTTTAGAATTTTTTTTTGCCCGAGCATACTCCGGACATTCTTGAAATCGACTGCCAGATGGCGAAGCCATAAATTCACTGCCCAATACCTTCTATTGGGCAAAAAACCTTGGGGACGTTGAAAAGAGCTTGATTTTTTAAATCTTTGCGAAGTTTAGAATTTTTTTTTGCCCGAGCATACTCCGGACATTCGTAAAATCGACTGGCAGATGGCGAAGCCATAAATTCACTGCCCAATACCTTCTATTGGGCAAAAAACCTTGGGGACGTTGAAAAGAGCTTGATTTTTGAAATCTTTGCGAAGTTTAGAATTTTTGTTTTACCGAGCATACTCCGAGCATTCTTAAAATCGACTGCCAGATGGCGAAGCTATAAATTCACTGCCCAATACCGTCTATTGGGCAAAAAACCTTGGAGGCGTTGAAAAGAGCTTGATTTTTTAAATCTTTGCGAAGTTTAGAATTTTTCTTTGACCGAGCATACTCCGGGCATTCTTAAAATCGACTGCCAGATGGCGAAGCCATAAATTCACTGCCCAATTCACCTTCTATTGGGCAATGAATTTATGGCTTCGCCATCTGGCAGTCGATTTTAAGAATGTCCGGAGTATGCTCGGGCAAAAAAAAATTCCAAACTTCGCAAAGCTTTAAAAAATCAAGCTCTTTTCAACGTCCCCAAGGTTCTTTCACGCGCGAATGACGTTCGACAAACATTCGTTCAAGCTCACCCGAAGCGTTTGATGCCAATTTTCCTAGTTCCTAACCGCGACGTTAATTTTTCCACCGATGAGTCTCGTCGCTTCTCGTGGCAATGGAAAATTGAGGAGTCTTCCGGGAGGAGAAGAGACATAACACAAGTCTCGAAGGATTTCGAGAGGAAAACGTCGAGTATAGCGGAGAATGCATGCGGGAATAAAAGCTCTTTTGTGTCGTGTCGACGATGATGACGTCGACGAACCTCGTGTCCTTTCTGGGCTATGAAATTCATACGAACGGGTGAGAAGGGACCCCCGCTGAATATTTGACACGGGGATTTGACAAGTTTCCGCAGACGCGGCTCGGATACGTGCCCAGACCAGACTCTGCCTAGAAACGACGTTGAATCACGTTGAATGTGCTGGAATATATCGATATATTTAGGTATAAATGTTAACGTTCTACTTCGTACATAAACGTACGATCGTACGAGCCATAATGTATTATAACAAAATTCGATACGCATTTTGGAAAAAGCTCTTGGAAAGCCTTTTTTCCCCTGCCCCTTCCGCGTCATTCCAAAGCTCTCAAAGTCCGCACGGCTGCTCCAGCCTCCTTCATCCATATTTCCTACATCAACTCGTGCGGGGATTTTTTTTGCCTTCTATTTTCCTCTTTTTTCTTACTTCCCATTCCAATCTGTTTATCGCGAAACACAGCCACTCTTCTCTGAGGAAAAAAGTTTTTTTTTCGAAGTCCGCCATTTTGTTATTTATCCATGAAATTTAACTTCAGTAGTTCCGACCAGAATGACATGTCTATAGATTAAGAATTATCAAGAATTTTTGATTTCAGATAACATCAAGAGCCAAAATCACCGGGGCCACCCGCGCGCTTTTTTTTCGAGGCGCCAACTTCGATCAATAATAATAATAATGATAAACTATTAAATTTTTTGAAAAAACTTTTTTTTTGTATCTTTAATATGTAAATAAAAACATCCTAAATATTCAAAACGATTCATTTTTATTTTCCTACAAAAAAAACGCCCTCCAAAAAAGACATGAAAATCGGCTTAAGTTACCAGACTACTACCTTAAGTATATACTATAAAATTTTGATACATATATTTAAGTATATACTATAAAATATTAGTGTCCCCATATTGCTTGTTTTTCTTGGTACTATTTGTTCAAACGCGTTTTTCTGGAAACGACTTTTTTTGAACTTGCGTACACGCTAGTTTGAAAAGTTTTCGACCAATCGTTTTGAAAATTGGCAGTTACTTTCTTCATAGAATTGCGCTCTATATGAACCCAAAATCGGAATATTATCATCATTTGAAATAATTTTTTTTTTGCAAATAAAGTTGCAAAAATGGCAAAAAATCATGCTTTTTTGTTTTGGCCCTTGTGAAAAATTCAATTTTCAATTTTTTTGATAGCATTTAGGTTCATATGGAAGAGACCTGCAATATGGGGTCGCTAATATTTTCGGTGTCTTTCAAGAAAATTCTTCAAAAATTTTATAGTATATACTTGAATATATGTATAAAATATTCTCAAAGTTTCAATAAATTATATTCATTTTTTATACTATAAAAAAATGCATGAAAATCATTGAGAAAACGCTGTCCTAACCCTATATCCCCTCTTAAAAGACAGGACAGCATTTGTATATTTGTGTAAACGTTCGGTGAGAAGCTTTTTGCAAGCTTCGATCTCGCGAGTATAGACGCAAGAGGGGAGGTTGAAAATTAAGAAAGGTCTCTCTCTCTCTTCCTCTCTGTCTCGGCATCAGACATACAATGGCCTTAATGGGCATGTTCTAGAAACCCGTGCGCGCCTCGGTTGCCCACTCGCGACACACATAGATTGCAAAGTACAGATATATATATAAAATTGACTCTCAACCCTCGTCATGCATAAACTATACAACCTACACACATACTTCTCTCTCTCTCTCTCTTTCTCTATGCTTTCCATCCCTCTAAGGAGGGCAAAGCGGAAGAAAAATCAGAAAAACATATAATGTCGCTAAAATGAAAAAGTTTTATAATATCGGTGAAGATTATTATTTTTTTTAACGGAATTAATTTTTCATTCCACCATTTTATTTGCAAATACTATTATTTTATATATTATTTTGAAATATAATTCAAAGATTTTTTCGTTCGTACCTCAACGACGAGGTCCAGCATGTTTTTTCAAAATTTTTGTCATTTAAATTTTCAAATAAAACCGAATTTTCCCCCTCAAAATTTTACGTTTTCGCAACACGTGTCGAGATAAAACGGCGCGAAACTTTTAAACACAATATCCTCGTGAAATTCAAATAAATCTTCCACGCAATCTAACAAGAGCCTGGATGGAAAATAATTTTCGTCTTTTTTTAAATTCATTTCTCGTTCGTCCGCGTGACAAGAGTGGGTTAAGAAAAGAAAATGAAAAAAAAACATCAGATAAAGTTTGCAACGAAAATTGTGATCCACAACGTTTTCTTTTTTCTCTTCCCTACCCCTTGAGGGAGAAAGAGAGAGAGAGAGAGACAAGTTCGTAAAACTTTTCGCGAGAGGAGTCTCGTTCGCCTATATCTCACTCAATCCTGGGGCTGTAGAGACAAGCGCGATACGGAGGGATGATAGTCGTGATTTCTGGTGCCTCGTGTAGCCACATATAATACACGTACGTTACCATTCGCGTTTGTGCCGTTGGTTATAAGGCCGATATTACAGCGAGGCCCTGGGATTTCCAGAGCTCGATAACACACACGTCTGCCAGAGAGAAAGAGAGAGAGAGAGAGAGAGAGAGAGAGAGAGAGAGAGAGAGAGAGAGAGAGAGAGAGAGAGAGAGAGAGAGAGAGAGAGAGAGACTGAGAGAGTTAGGGGTTGGTGGGCTCTCGGGCCTCCAACGAGCAAGAAGAGAAACGGATAGAAGAAGAAGAGAGAGAGAGAGAGAGAGAGAGAGAGAGAGAGAGAGAGAGAGAGAGAGAGAGAGAGAGAGAGAGAGAGAGAGAGAGAGAGAGAGAGAGAGAGAGAGAGAGAGAGAGAGAGAGAGAGAGAGGAGGAATATCAAGAGAGGGAGATAGGAATAAAAGCTTAAGATGGAATCGGATCTAGATTTGAATCACGTAGTTTCTCAAACCCCCTATGCACACCCCCTTCAGACCAAAAACACGATAACGCTGCTTGTTCGAATTCATGCGTCCCCTCTGCTGGCTATTCTCGCGCCATTCGGCCAACACCAAACAACCCCCGTTGCCGCGTTCATCATCAGATTAACGCAAAGCGTATCACACACGATTTACAATCTCGTTATAATATATAATTAAAAAAAAAAAAAAATCCAGTTTAATTGATGTGAACCAATTTTTGTCGGTTCAAATTGAATTCAATATTGTAGAAAAATTGTTTCACAAATCTAGGGAATGAAAAAAAAAATTCATTCGTTGATAGTAGTTTGGTAACTTAAGCCGATTTTCATGTCTTTTTTGGAGGGCGCTTTTTTGTAGGAAAATAAAAATGAATCGTTTTGGATATTTAGGATGATTTTATTTACATATTAAAGATACAAAAAATTTTTTTTTTTTTAATTTTAATAGTTTATTATTATTATTATTAACAATCGAAGTTGGCACCTCAATGTTGGCAGCCCGGGTCCTAACTTTTTTTCTATCGATCCGATTGCTTTCAAATTTTCACAGGCTACTCTACACACTTATAGTTCTCGTCGGAACTACCGAGAAATTTTTTCACCCCTAACTTTTTATTTTACAACCCCGTCTTTGCTAAAATAAAAGGACGTTTTTTTTCCAAAGTCCGCCATTTTGTTATTTATCCATGAAATTTAACTTCAGTAGTTCCGACCAGAATGACATGTCTATAGATTAAGAATTATCAAGAATTTTTTATTTCAGATAACATCAAGAGCCAAAATCAACGGGGCCACCCACGCGCTTTTTTTTCGAGGTGCCAACTTCGATCAATAATAATAATAATAATAAACTATTAAATTTTTTCAAAAAATTTTTTTTTTGTATCTTTAATATGCAAATAAAAACATCGTAAATATTCAAAACGATTCATTTTCATTTTCCTGCAAAAAAACGCCCTCCAAAAAAGACATGAAAATCGGCTTAAGTTACCAGACTACTACATTAATTGATGTGATCCATTTTTTATCGGTTCAAATTGAATTCAATATTGTACGAAAATTGTTTCACAAATCTAGAGAATGAAAAAAAAATAATTCATTCGTTATTAGCAATTTTCTGACGATTTTTTCAGAGCAAATTTTTCCCTTTTCACTTTGGAAGCGCGCCATTTGGCGAAAAATCAAAATAACGAAAAAAATCCTACGCACTTTCATGAACAATGTATTTGGTTACATCGATGCGCGCGCGCATCTGTCGAGTTCAGAGAGCGCGGGAGGCAAACCACATGGTTTTTAAATCTGAAAGTTCGACGTCTCGTCGTCGTTCTATCGTCTCGCTGTCGTCGTCGGCCATTCGGAGAGTCTATTATACGAATGTGGAACGGCAGCAGAGACGTAGAACCATTGGAATAACCAGAGACACACAGTGAGTGAAAGAGCAAGTTATCGGATGCCGATATTTCACTGCTGTACCGTGTGTCTGTGTGTGCGTGTTTGCCGAGACTCTAAAATGTTCGATCGAACACGCAGCGAGAGAGACTCGGCTGTCCGTTTCTCCAATAATTTCGCACACACGCACACAAACACAAACGCGCGCGCAAACATAACGTGTACGACTGTACGTCCATCCCACCTTCGAGCTTTTGGCTCTACGACACACGGCCTCTCTTATCGTTCGTTTAATCAGCCCTCATTCTAAACATTTCTCGCCCCGCGACACGTCCCGCGAGCATGAATTAACTGTACAGATATATAATTACAAAACCACCCCCGAGGTACCGTTCAACGGCCAACCATTGACTCAACGATTTTCTGAATTCTGTCAGCAGGTGGCTCTTACCCACGCGTTCGCTGTTCCAAAACGGCTTGACATTCAATAATCAATCGTCCGACACTCGACACCGAGAGCTTTTTATAATTATCAACGATATCGTTTGTTTAACATTGATATTGCTACTTTGAGGCCGGAGCTTTTGCCTCCGGTAATCAAATATCAACGAAAGTTGGATGCTTTTTTTTTTATGCGTTCTTTGGCTTCCTCATCGGAGGAAGTTTCGTGTGATGATGCAGGTAGGGTAGCATGTTCCCCAAATTCATCGTCCCCAAATTCATCATCCCCAAAAAAGTAATTAGACCGAAAAATCACTCGACTATTGACCCGCAATGCTACTAGATGGCGCGGTAAACGTATTCTCAGGTCTACTCGCCCGAATGCCGGAGTTCGAGGACTGAGCAGTAGATAAGTTGCTCTTGTGATCAGACAACCGCCTTTTTTATTATTCCACAATTATTAATTATTAATTATTAATTATTAATTATTAATTATTAATTATTAATTATTAATTATTAATTATTAATTATTAATTATTAATTATTAATTATTAATTATTAATTATTAATTATTAATTATTAATGATTAATTATTAATTATTAATTATTAATTATTAATTATTAATTATTAATTATTAATTATTAATCTAGTCACTTCTAGTTACTTTTCTAGTTACTTTTTTGGGGACGATGAATTTGGGGAACATGCTACCCTATATGAGAATACGTTTACCGCGCCATCTAGTAGCATTGCGGGTCAATAGTCAAGGGATTTTTCGGTCTAGTTACTTTTTTGGGGACGATGAATTTGGGAAACATGCTACTCTACCGTGATGCATCATTTCCTCGAATTTTCAGTGCCGATGAAACACGATTTTAATGCTCTCACTAAAAAAAATTGTACATTTCCATAAAAAAAAAAAAATAATTTAAAAGAAAG
Organism: Oxytorus armatus; assembly: GCA_958009045.1. Classification (NCBI taxonomy): domain Eukaryota; kingdom Metazoa; phylum Arthropoda; class Insecta; order Hymenoptera; family Ichneumonidae; genus Oxytorus; species Oxytorus armatus. Next base: position 857,382 of record OY253755.1, read on the forward strand.
AAAAAAAAAGTATAGACTGTAATGCGATAGCACTCACCATTCTCAACGTAATAGCTCGTCTCGTTGTACCGTTCGTCCGTGAATCCGGGCCTTTTCGCTTTCAGAGCTTTCGTTTCCAATTTCGCCTGTAACAAAGAGTACCGCCGATAGTAGAGAGAAAAAAAGAGAGTGAGAGACAAAGAGGGAGAGTTCATATAGAATTTTTGCTAGAAGGGTGAATAAAAAAAGGAGGGGTTGTCGTGTGGCTGGTAAAAAAAAAACAATCTCTCGAGTTAATCCAACACCCTTGGGGTTATAAATGTATTAATATTGGCGACAAAAGTCGACGATGAAAGATGAAAAAGAAAAGTAAGAAATGTAGAATCGATAACTGTTGATTAATTAAATGGAAATAAATATAAATCGCGCGTCTCTTTGTTGGAATCATTTTTAATATGATTTTTCAATTTTCATTCGTGAACGTTCAATCTTGGAAAATCCCGCTTGATCGATCTGAATTTTCAATTTTTATCCAAACATTTTTAAGTCTCGTCGAAATTTTTTTTTCCTGCGATTTACATAAAAAAATAGGGTGACATCCGAGGGGGTGCGTTATTGCAGTCTGTAAATTCGTTAATTTGACAGAATTACCCCGTTTTCCGTCGCAGGATTCGGGGATGCGGATCGTTAATCGTCATCGGGCCATGTTAATTAAAAGGATCCGAGAATCATTGCGCGGGTTGACAGCTCTCACGGGTCTGTTTATGGTCGTTCGGTTTACTCTAATGACGGCCGACACAATCGTCATCCAAGGTCCATTATCATAATGCATCTATTCTCATAACGTTACGACCGATAACGTCAACGAGTCGCGGACGTATTAAACAGATGAGACGAGCTTACACCATATGGAGGGTAGTATACTATATAGGGGGACTTTGCGCACCAAAGCCCCAGAGACCCCTCGCCACCGGCCAAACCTACCCACCCCCACTTGCTCTCGCCAATTCTTGGACATCCCTGACCTCCTCAACTCGTACACGGCGGCGGCGATATATTTATATAATATAGATATACGTTAGATATAAAGATTTTCCTTCTCGAGGACTCGAGTGGTCTGTCGATCGTGATTTTTTCGATTTTCGCGTTTTTCACATTGATCTTTTGAGATTTCGACTAAAAATCGGTGTTCTTCGTAATCAGCGGAAAATTTCCGATCGAATAGGGTATCGAAACATTGAAAAAAGAGAAAAAAAATTTTTTGTAATTTTTTGCCCACCTTTTCGAAAACCTAAAAATCTCGAAATTTCAAATGGTCATAACATGGCTCCCGTTTCATCGATTTTGGGTTTTGACGAGCGTTTTCAAAACGTCTCGAGCAGACTTAGCGAATGCATTTTGGATTATCCCGATATGTCAATTATTGTAGCCGTGAGAGCAGGTTGAAAATCGGCGAAAAAAATGAGAAGGGGTATGTATGGAAAAATTCGCAAAAATCGACGGTCCGACTTTAAAAATCTGTGAAAAATCGAAAAATAATGATAGCGCAATGATTCAAGCGCCATTTTAAAGGGTGTTCGATCACGAAAAGAACGAGCACAGAGTGGGGTTCCAACTCCATCGGGAAGCAGAGTTACAGCGATTTTAGTGAAGCCACTTCTTTTTGGCCGAAATGCAAAAAAATTTTGAATTTTTAAATTTTCTTTTAGCACGCTATATCGATGTATTTTGACTCGCTGATTACTAATTCAGTAGCCATTTCTTTGAGAAACTCAAAATTTCATTGAAAATCGTCCAAAAAGTAATTTTTTTGTTTTTAGCCTTTTTCACATTGATATTTTGAGATTTCGACTAAAACTCGGTGTTATTCGTAATCAGCGGAAAATTTCCGATCGAATAGGGTATCGAAACATTGAAAAAAGAGAAAAAATTTTTTTTTTTTTTTTTTTGCCCACCTTTTCGAAAACCTAAAAATCTCGAAATTTCAAATGGTCATAACATGGCTCCCGTTTCATCGATTTTGGGTTTTGACGAGCGTTTTCAAAACGTCTCGAGCAGACTTAGCGAATGCATTTTGGATTATCCCGATATGTCAATTATTGTAGCCGTGAGAGCAGGTTGAAAATCGGCGAAAAAAATGAGAAGGGGTATGTATGGAAAAATTCGCAAAAATCGACGGTCCGACTTTAAAAATCTGTGAAAAATCGAAAAATAATGATAGCGCAATGATTCAAGCGCCATTTTAAAGGGTGTTCGATCACGAAAAGAACGAGCACAGAGTGGGGTTCCAACTCCATCGGGAAGCAGAGTTACAGCGATTTTAGTGAAGCCACTTCTTTTTGGCCGAAATGCAAAAAAATTTTGAATTTTTAAATTTTCTTTTAGCACGCTATATCGATGTATTTTGACTCGCTGATTACTAATTCAGTAGCCATTTCTTTGAGAAACTCAAAATTTCATTGAAAATCGTCCAAAAAGTAATTTTTTTGTTTTTAGCCTTTTTCACATTGATATTTTGAGATTTCGACTAAAACTCGGTGTTATTCGTAATCAGCGGAAAATTTCCGATCGAATAGGGTATCGAAACATTGAAAAAAGAGAAAAAAATTTTTTTTTAATTTTTTGCCCACCTTTTCGAAAACCTAAAAATCTCGAAATTTCAAATGGTCATAACATGGCTCCCGTTTCATCGATTTTGGGTTTTGACGAGCGTTTTCAAAACGTCTCGAGCAGACTTAGCGAATGCATTTTGGATTATCCCGATATGTCAATTATTGTAGCCGTGAGAGCAGGTTGAAAATCGGCGAAAAAAATGAGAAGGGGTATGTATGGAAAAATTCGCAAAAATCGACGGTCCGACTTTAAAAATCTGTGAAAAATCGAAAAATAATGATAGCGCAATGATTCAAGCGCCATTTTAAAGGGTGTTCGATCACGAAAAGAACGAGCACAGAGTGGGGTTCCAACTCCATCGGGAAGCAGAGTTACAGCGATTTTAGTGAAGCCACTTCTTTTTGGCCGAAATGCAAAAAAATTTTGAATTTTTAAATTTTCTTTTAGCACGCTATATCGATGTATTTTGACTCGCTGATTACTAATTCAGTAGCCATTTCTTTGAGAAACTCAAAATTTCATTGAAAATCGTCCAAAAAGTAATTTTTTTGTTTTTAGCCTTTTTCACATTGATATTTTGAGATTTCGACTAAAACTCGGTGTTATTCGTAATCAGCGGAAAATTTCCGATCGAATAGGGTATCGAAACATTGAAAAAAGAGAAAAAATTTTTTTTTTTATTTTTTGCCCACCTTTTCGAAAACCTAAAAATCTCGAAATTTCAAATGGTCATAACATGGCTCCCGTTTCATCGATTTTGGGTTTTGACGAGCGTTTTCAAAACGTCTCGAGCAGACTTAGCGAATGCATTTTGGATTATCCCGATATGTCAATTATTGTAGCCGTGAGAGCAGGTTGAAAATCGGCGAAAAAAATGAGAAGGGGTATGTATGGAAAAATTCGCAAAAATCGACGGTCCGACTTTAAAAATCTGTGAAAAATCGAAAAATAATGATAGCGCAATGATTCAAGCGCCATTTTAAAGGGTGTTCGATCACGAAAAGAACGAGCACAGAGTGGGGTTCCAACTCCATCGGGAAGCAGAGTTACAGCGATTTTAGTGAAGCCACTTCTTTTTGGCCGAAATGCAAAAAAATTTTGAATTTTTAAATTTTCTTTTAGCACGCTATATCGATGTATTTTGACTCGCTGATTACTAATTCAGTAGCCATTTCTTTGAGAAACTCAAAATTTCATTGAAAATCGTCCAAAAAGTAATTTTTTTGTTTTTAGCCTTTTTCACATTGATATTTTGAGATTTCGACTAAAACTCGGTGTTATTCGTAATCAGCGGAAAATTTCCGATCGATTAGGGTATCGAAACATTGAAAAAAGAGAAAAAAATTTTTTTGTAATTTTTTGCCCACCTTTTCGAAAACCTAAAAATCTCGAAATTTCAAATGGTCATAACATGGCTCCCGTTTCATCGATTTTGGGTTTTGACGAGCGTTTTCAAAACGTCTCGAGCAGACTTAGCAAATGCATTTTGGATTATCCCGATATGTCAATTATTGTAGCCGTGAGAGCAGGTTGAAAATCGGCGAAAAAAATGAGAAGGGGTATGTATGGAAAAATTCGCAAAAATCGACGGTCCGACTTTAAAAATCTGTGAAAAATCGAAAAATAATGATAGCGCAATGATTCAAGCGCCATTTTAAAGGGTGTTCGATCACGAAAAGAACGAGCACAGAGTGGGGTTCCAACTCCATCGGGAAGCAGAGTTACAGCGATTTTAGTGAAGCCACTTCTTTTTGGCCGAAATGCAAAAAAATTTTGAATTTTTAAATTTTCTTTTAGCACGCTATATCGATCTATTTTGACTCGCTGATTACTAATTCAGTAGCCATTTCTTTGAGAAACTCAAAATTTCATTGAAAATCGTCCAAAAAGTAATTTTTTTGTTTTTAGCCTTTTTCACATTGATATTTTGAGATTTCGACTAAAACTCGGTGTTATTCGTAATCAGCGGAAAATTTCCGATCGAACAGGTTATCGAAACATTGCAAAAAACGAAAGAAACAAAAAAAAGATTGTTCGCCCACTTTGTCGAAAACTTTAAAATGTCAAAATTTTGATCCGGGGCCTGGCGACCCGGCCGGAATTCAGTAGGGACTCCCTTCTTCAAGGCATCCCTAACAAACCGCGATCGGGATTTTGCCAGAAACCGAGAAATTCCCTAAAAAAATTTCTGACCACATGATTTACGAAATGAGGACGAGAAACGCGCAATTTTATCATTGTAGGTGTGGAAGAAAAAAAGAAAAATGAATAAAATAGTGAAAATCGTTGTGATACGTCTGCACGACAACAAGGGACAGCTATTACAGTTGACGGAAAATTAGAAGAAAAAAAAAAGAGAGGAAAAAAAAAAAACCTGTCGTGATTCTCGTGTTTCGTTTTACGGCGAGAGAACTATCGCCGCTCTCTGATGTGTATTCCGTGCATTATATGTGCGGCGGGGTCGCGTGCTCGCTAGATTCTTCGTATACGATCGTAAAACCTAATTACCAGGCTTCTGGAGTCGAGCCACGAGACGAATCGAGTTGATAGCCTGGTATACCCGAGCGTTTAACTCGTCTATATGTAGTTTATAATACACTCAGGCACTCTAATGCGTATTTGTAACTATATATACTAAGGGAGAGAGAGAGAGAGAGAGAGAAAAGGGTTGTCCCGGGTTTCTCCGAGAGTAGACCGGAAATAAACCTTTCCAGACGCAATCCCAAGAGTGGATCATTATATATATATATGTATACTTTCATAAAGTATAAAAGGGAGTCTGTCCTATTTACTTTAGCGACAGTAGAACGATCAAAATCTTGTTTTTTTTATTATTTAAAACTAGTAGGTTATTGTTGCTCAAACGCTGTACGGCCGATACAATTTATTTATTTATAAATAAATAAATCATTTCATTGGCACATACAAAGAATAGTTTTGACACATTTATTTATTTACAATAAATAAAATGTATCAAAACTATTTCTTGTACGTTCAAATAATTTGTTGAATAGTTTTGTTTTTTTTTTCACTTTTCGTCGTATTTTATATGAAAACTTTCGTGGCCCTTTTTTTCGGCTCTCACGTATTTTGGTGATATGTACCAGGATTCTCCGAAGACAGAATTTTGGCTGTATCGACCGAGTCTCTCGTAACCTCGTTCACCCTCCAAAACCTCACAGGCTATTTCTCTCTCTCTCTCTCTCTCTCTCTCTCTCTCTCTCTCTGGCGTCCTTAACTCCCTCTGAGCGGTTCCTTTCCCTCTTTTTTCGGAGCTCATTGGGAGAGGGGGGGGGGGGGGGGGTAGAGAAAAGACACCTTCTGCCATCCAGTGAGATTTTAACCCTCCTGTCTCCCGGGTAGGCTATAACTTTCGATCTTACTCTCGCTCGACCCCCTGGAAACCCGGAGGGATGATATGCCTCGCGCATACATCATCTAAATATGAAAAGAAAAAAATATATATATATATATCGAATAATAAAAATGCTATTAATCGATTTCTTAATAATCGACGTTGTGATAAGGGATTTTTCCGATAATTCCTATTGCATAATCGTTTTATTTCATAATCACGATTGTCCCAATGTTTTTTAATAAATTTTTTTTTCCATAATTGTTCATCCCTTAGGCTGTATACCGCGATAAAAACTAAAATTGAAAGGGAATCGTAAAGGGAAAAAAAAAAACGTGCAACGAAATGAGAAAATAGTGTCGGATGCAGCGCTCACAGAAACGCCTGTTGCTAAAGGATCTCGCTATATATTCCATCGAGAGACGCTCGACGCTCTCAGAGTCGACGAGGAGGAACGAGGAGAAAAAAAAGGGAGGAAGATGCCCGGATAGTTGCCGTCCCGTACGGAATTTGTGGTGGCCCGGGCGTACGGTTGGAAAGAGGCAAATGCCATTTGAAACCGGCGGAAAGTGCGGACGGGAGCCAAGAAGCGAAAACGCCACCAACGAGGTACGGGGCCGATCGAACGTAAAATAGTGACACGAGTGTAACAGGTATCCAAACGCAGATGGGTATTTGAAGGTGAAGTGGGAAATTAAAGGGAAAAAAAAAACCATTAAATCTTATATTCTGTACGAAAAATAATAATAATTACGAATGGTCGTTCCTCAAGGGCTGACACACCTCTGCGCGCGCTGAAAACCGAGTAAATTTGAAAAATTATTGCAAAGGTTATGTGGTGGAAAAAAAATTAAATTGTCGATTTCACATGTTTTATTAACGTTTCAACTATGAGAAAAAACCTTTCAAATATTTTTTTTTTCAATATTAACATTATTTTCTCGCGTTTTTCTCGGAGCTATGTTTTCACACAGTTTCAGCACGATAACTCAGTGAATTTTTAATATTTTTCAACTTTTTTTTCTTCTTCAAATTTCGACAATTACTTTCTCTACAGTCTGACCGAGAGGTTTTTTTAACTTTTTGGTCGGGCAATTTTGTACAAATGATTGAAGGCTCATTTCTTTTTCTTCAAGTTGCAGACTAAAGTTTGAAATACTGTTGTTTCCTTATTTGTGAAAGAAAAAAAAAAATCCCTCCGTCAGACTATCGCTACTACATTATTTCGCTGGATTCTATTTTATTTTTGCAAATTGGATAATTTTACGTGAAGTTATGATGTCGACCGGGAGGCGCCATGATTTTCGTCGGTGGTCCATTTAAACCCGTAAGAAAATAATGTTAATATTAAGAAAAATAATTTTTTCAATTTTTTTTCTCATAGTTGAAAAGTTAATAAAGAATGTGAGATCGAGAATTACATTTTTTTCTTTCACCATATAACCTTCATAATAATTTTGCAAATTTACGGAAGTTTTCAGCTCGCGCAGGGGTACGGCTCACGTTAAGGGGGGGAAATAGGGTTAGAAAGTTCAAAAATTCGATTTTTTTTAAATTTCATAAATTGTTAGTAAAACTATTGAAAAATATGTTCCCAAAATTTTTAATGAAAATTCCGACTCGTTCTATTGTTATAAGCCATGAAGGGAGAAAATACGGTTAGGACAGCGTTTTCTCAATGATTTTCATGAATTTTTTTATAGTATAAAAAATTAATATAATTTATTGAAACTTTGAGAATATTTTATACATATATTTAAGTATATACTATAAAATTTTTGAAGAATTTCCTTGAAAAACACCGAAGAAAATTGGTGACTGCCTCGACTTTGTTTTTCTTGGTAACTATTTTTTCAAACGCGTTTTTCTGAAAACGACTTTTTTTGAACTTGCGTACACGCTAGTATGAAAAATTTTCAACCAATCGTTTTGAAAATTGGCAGTTACTTTCTTCATAGTATCGCGCTCTATATGAACCTAAAATCGGAATAATATCATGATTCAAAATAATTTTTTTTTGCAAATAAAGTTGTAAAGAATGGCAAAAAATCATGTTTTTATGTTTTAACCCCTGTAAAAAATTCAATTTTCTATTTTTTTGATAGCATTTGGGTTCATATAGAAGAGAGACATATAATAAAAGTAAATGTCAACCTCGTTTGATTTCAGATGAAAATTGCGGCTTCCAGAATGTACGCAAAATGCTGAGTCTGATTGTGACCTGCAATATGGGGTCGCTAATATCTTCGGTGTTTTTCAAGAAAATCCTTCAAAAATTTTATAGTATATACTTAAATATATGTATAAAATATTCTCAAAGTTTCAATAAATTATATTCATTTTTTATACTACAAAAAAATTCATGAAAATCATTGAGAAAACGCTGTCCTACAATCCACTCTCTCGCACAATCCCTCGTTAATGTGCTCGACGTTTTTTGTTCGCTTTCCCAAGTTCTTCACAGTATTCCGAACCCCACTCGAACATCGACGGAATATAATTTTTTATTCGGACGTGGGTGATTATTTTTTTCTTCTTCGGCATTATGAAAATAATTTTTCGACTCTTCGTCGCGCATAGAAAAATTGAAGGGCGAATTCAAGCCGTTTTTCACCTTCTTGAGATCCTTGCTGGCATCCGCTTCCTCGGCCTTTCTCTTCTCCACGAGTTTCGGCGATGGCACAGCTATGGCGGGCTCCCTCAATGGTTTCAGGTCAACCTGAAAATCACAAACGACAACACTTGGTTGGTCATCGGATTCGTCTAGTAAAGTTTTCGTCGGGGCGTGTAAATTGGAGGGTTAAAAAAAAACAAAACGCCGATAATTCGCGGAAGCGGACCATTTAAACTTTCGCGAACGCCAAAAACTAAGTCCGCAATTTTTTGCCGCCCGAAATTTTTCGGAGCACCGCGGTTCCAACGACGGTAAAAGCCCCTCCAAAGTACCACCCCTCTATAGTTGAAAATTGAGGAAACTTAAACAAACATGCGAAGAGAAAAAAAAAAAAAGAAAAAAAACACCATCGATAATTGCGAGAGCAACGTGAAGATTTTTTTTTTGTGACGACGAGAGGAAGATTGTGGCGAATATGCCACTAGCCGCCGCTAGTTTATATAGAACGTTCACCGGGGGTGGTGGTATATACATCTACGTCGTTTAGCGTTCAGCCACCTGTACAGGGACGAGAGGATAGGGGGGGGGGGGGGGGGGGGGAAGGAACGACGAGGGCCCCCGAGACGTTAATGTTATGGGGGAAGGGTCGTCACACGAGGAGGGTCGCCCTGACAACGCCCTTGCCTGCATTGCGGTGTGCTTTATACCGAACCACATAGCTAAACCTTTCTCGTCCTCGTCGTCGTCGTCATCGTCGTCGTCCTCCTCGACGTCGTCCTCGCGAAGCTCTCGGCCAAACTCCTCGCGGCGAGTTCGTCGCCGAAGCGAAAATTTCGCGCGTTAGTTCGAGGAAATTAGGGAGGACGAAAAAACGAAACCATTTTCAGGATCCTGCCAACAGATTGAACGAGTAACTACGATTCATCTCGTTTCCTAATTTTTTTGCTAAAATTTACGTTAGAAAATGCTCGAAAGAAAAAAAACGAAAAATGCAATTGCATCGAAAAACTAAATGTAATTTTCGCCAATCGAGGCAAAGTATTCTTCGCCATATTGTACATGTCTCTCGTGGCGCCATTACGAAAGATTATTCGATGGAAAATATTCCGTGAAATTTCACGGGGATGGAAAAAGGAGCCTACTCGAGAGAGGGTCGTTAAAAAAAATCGCTAATTACGAGCAAAGAATACCGCTCTCGTGGAAACTTCCGGAGGGGAAAAAACAGAAAAAGTTTAGCCGAACAGAACGAAGCTGTGAAGAGCGGGAAAGAAAGGGAAAAAAGAGATCTGAGAGTTTACAATGGAGCGAATGTATAAAGGAGCGTAACGCGGTCGTACAAGGGTTGCAAAACGGAGAAAACGCGCGAGAAGTGACTTTAATGTTGAACCTGAGAGAATCAACGGTCTGCGAGTTGTTATCGTTCCCGGAGCCACGTTCTCCGTACACCCCCGTGACTACGTTTATCAGTTGTGAAATTCAACTTCCATTTTTACTATTTTATTTTTCGCTAATTTGTTCTCGTGTCATCGCAATTTTTTGAGAATGTACAACTTGCTCGTGGCAATGTCCAAGTGAATAAATTACTATTGTACGCGTTAGAAAAAAAAAATCGACAAAAAGTTATGAACGTAGTAGTCTGGTAACTTAAGCCGATTTTCATGTCTTTTTTGGAGGGCGTTTTTTTGTAGGAAAATAAAAATGAATCGTTTTGGATATTTAGGATGTTTTTATTTACATATTAAAGATACAAAAAAAAAATGTTTGAAAAAATTTAATAGTTCATTATTATTATTATTATTGATCGAAGTTGGCACCTCGAAAAAAAAGCGCGTGGGTGGCCCCGGTGATTTTGGCTCTTGATGTTATCTAAAATCGAAAATTCTTGATAATTCTTAATCTATAGACATGTCATTCTGGTCGGAACTACTGAAGTTAAATTTCATGGATAAATAACAAAATGGCGGACTTTGGAAAAAAAAGTCCTTTTATTTTAGCAAAGAAGGGGTTGTAAAATAAAAAGAAATTTAACTTCAGTAGTTCCGACCAGAATGACATGTCTATAGATTAATAATTATCAAGAATTTTTTATTTCAGATAACATCAAGAGCCAAAATCACCGGGGCCACCCACGCGCTTTTTTTTCGAGGTGCCAACTTCGATCAATAATAATAATAATAATAAACTATTGAATTTTTTCAGAAATTTTTTTTTTTGTATTCTTAATATGTAAATAAAAACATCCTAAATATCCAAAACGATTCATTTTTATTTTCCTATAAAAAAACGCCCTCCAAAAAAGACATGAAAATCGGCTTAAGTTACCAGACTACTACCTTAAAGTGAGTAGGTCTCCTTCAGGCCCCGAGCGCGCCACGTGTATAACCGAGCGGTCACTATTCTTTCAAACGCGTTTTTCTGAAAACGACTTTTTTTGAACTTGCGTACACGCTTGTTTGAAAAGTTTTCAACCGATCGTTTTGAAAATTGGCAGTTACTTTCTTCATAGTATTGCGCTCTATATGAACCTAAAATCGGAATATTATCATTATTTAAAATAATTTTTTTTTTGCAAATAAAGTTATAAAAAATGGTAAAAAATCATGCTTTTTTATTTTGACCCCTGTAAAAAATTCAATTTTCTATTTTTTTGATAGCATTTAGGTTCATATAGAAGAGAGACATATAATGAAAGTAAATTCCAACCTCGTTCGATTTCAGATGAAAATTGCGGCTTCCAGAATGTACGCAAAATGCTGAGTCTGTGACCTGCAATATGGGGTCGCTAATATCTTCGGTGTTTTTCAAGGAAATTCTCCAAAAATTTTATAGTATATACTTAAATATATGTATAAAATATTCTCAAAGTTTCAATAAATTATATTCATTTTTTATACTATAAAAAAATTCATGAAAATCATTGAGAAAACGCTGTCCTAACCCTATTTCCCCCCTTAACGAGAATTTTTTTTATATTCTAGGTCAAAAATTGTGAACGCCAAATGTCACGCCGCGGAACGCCTCGAGAAAAAAAAAAGGGTACCAAAAGCAAACGGCACTGGTCGGCCATTTTGTGTAACAAAGAACCAAAAAAATATATTTTTCATTAGCTTGATATCTATATTAAATAGATGTGTAATTACTTTTATAAATAAATTATTTTTTCATGGAAAAAAAAATTGTTAAATGTGCACATGATTTTATACCCGCCACCGTGGCCAGACCACTTAATGATCGCTTATTAGGAAATCACCCTGCAATCTCAACTATCATGATTCAACGCAATCTGTCACATTTTCCTTATTCTCTTCCACATTTGAGCTCTCTTTCTCTCTCTCTCTCGCGGCTTAGCAAAATGTGTCGGAGGTTTCAATGCGCTAAGCCGGAGGCTGCGATCGCGCCTGTAAATACTACCACGAATTTCCATTCTTGATTCGTAGAAAAAAAAACTAGAGTATATACAGAAATTGAGAGTAGTAAGGAAAGGCGGCGAAGTGGCAAAAAAAAATGACGTTGAAAACGCGACTGGACTCACGAGTTTCAATCTACCGGTTATGTACGACCAAAGTCCTCCGGTACCGGCCGACCGTAGTAATATAGGACAGTCAGTAGTGGCAGTAAGTGTTTGGTCAGACGCAACGTAAGAGCGTATAAATCTGTCTCTCGCCCAAACGCAATTCGTATTTTCACAATAATTTGCAACATTTGTAAATTAATGGGCATCAAAGACAAGTGATAAAATTCTGTAATATATTATAGAATTGCTAAGACATTTATAATTTACTAAGTGTGCCCCGCGATTTCACCGAGTGCATTTCATTAATTGTAAATACCATCCGGAAATTATGTGGAAAAATGAAAGGATCAATAACTGAAAAAATTAACTGACGTTGCCGGCGTTCCTTGGGGTTATAGCATGAAGTTATATGGCCTAAAGCCTTCCCAAATAAACGAGTTATCTAATGGAAAAAGAATTTCCCAAATCGGTTCAGTATTTCCTAAGATTAGCGCGTTCAAACAAACATACAAACATACAAAGTGGTCCAACTTTATTATAGTAATAAAATAGTAAGATTAAGGTCGTAACATAAAGTTATATGGCCTAGAGCCTTCCCGAATAAACGGGCTATCTGATGGAAAAAGAATTTTTCAAATCGGATAAGTATTGCCAGAGATTAGCGCGTTCGAACAAACATACAAACTCTCGAGCTTTACTACAGTAAGTAAGATTGCGAGCAGCTCGGTGTACTTTAATTTTTTAACCGCAGTTTTAATTTTTATTCCCACTGTTTATTATTGTCAGGTCGAATTCGACACGGATTGGCCAATATACACGACTGATATTTTTTATTTTCTATCGATGTTTACTAGTTTTCCCCCCCATCTGTTTCCTTCCGATACAGCCACCTTCGGGCTCTCGTCCAATGATAGCGAATATGTTCTATACCTCTTTTTTTTTATTTATTTATTTTTAATAGAAAACTGTATCAAGCAAATGGATTAAATGTCCGTGTGCCAGAGGCAAGGGAGAGACGGTATTCTCTCGTCGAGTTTTTCCTCGGCAGGTTCGACGGCAGTGTAACTATATGCCCCCGCTAGTCCGATTCGGTGCCAGACTTTGACCGTTGGCAGCCTTTCCTACCGGGCTGATCTCTCGTCTCTCTCGTTTTCTCCCTCGACGTATACAGATGTATTTTATACATTGCAGTCATACTTTTTCTGTTTAAATTTTTTCCCGTTCGTCCGAAATTTATATCTCGAATCTATCGACACGGATTTTGTTCGTCATTTCGTAAAACAATTTTTGTAAAAGATTTCTTTGCGTGAAAAAAAAATCAAATCGTGTTTATTTTTTTTTTTATAACGTCAATACGTTTAAAATGTTCGAAAAAAATCGTCAAATCACATTTGGAAAAATTTCCGGATGGACGTGTGTATGTGTGTGTGTGATAGGGGTGAAAAATTGAAACCGCTGTCACATCGAATTGGCTCGAGCTTTCGGACTGAAATTTGGCACGCAAGTAAAACAGTATTGGCTCTTTGTTTCACCATTATTTTTGTCACAATTGATAATGCCCGTGAACAATGAATGTTGATATTGAGAAAAAAACATTTTTTATTTTTTTTCTTGCAGTTGAAAGGTCAATAAAAAAAATGTGAAATTGACGATTTAATTTTTTTTTTTTCACCACAGTCTGATTGTAACCTGCAAGCAGTAACCTGCAGGCAGTTCGACACGAATATTCAATTAATTATTAATTTCAACGACAATCACATTAAATAAACTATTTATCAATGTTTTTTTTTCTTTTCCGTTTATCTTGATCGCTCACTCGGACTGGTGGCGTGGAAAACTTCTTAATTCGGCCTCACGACTCGACGAACCAGACCAAAACAAAAGAAAAAAAAAAATTTCTCCTCTCGTCATATTCAAGCTTTATAAACCGCAAGCTCAAACAACACCGCGTATCCTCAACCACCACGAGACTCGGTCTCCAGATTAACAGAGCCCGCTTTGCTTCTTTTTCTCTCCAGTTTTTTTATTCCTTCCTTTTTTTTTCTACTTTTTCTCACTTTATTTTCTCTCGGAGGGAAAAAAGAAAAAAAAAACTAGTAGAAATAAAAAAACTTGCCAAGCACTTGCCCTTTGTCCGACACCCCTCGACGTACGACGACGCGGGAGTCGTCGGTAGTCCTCAACCGAGGGAGGGGAAAAAATACAAACTCGCGACTGGCAGACCGAGAAATCGGACTTTCTTTCGAATTAACTTTTCGTTTTTCAGCTTTATATTTGTACCCTCGTTTCCCCAAGTATTCGCTCGCTTTTCCATTCATCCACCTGGCTCTCGGACATTCGCTTCAACATAAAACTTATCGTTTCCGAATGATTTATTATTAATATTGTTATTATACGAGTTGTGCGCCGCGATTTTACCGGCGTTAAATTTCCGTCCCCCGATTCAACGTGCCGCACCACTGTTCCTCAGGGTCATAGCCCCAAAGTTATAAAGCTTAAAGCCTTCCTGAATAAACGGGCTATCTAATGCAAAAAGAATTTTCCAGATCGGATAAGTATTTCCTGAGATTAGCGCGTTCAAACAAACATACAAACAAACGTACAAACTCTCCAGCTTTATTATAGCAGCAAGATGGGGTTTTTCAGAATGTTTAGGTAAATGCGCGTATGCGTACACGAGAAAAGTAACAGACGATAATTGGAGAGGGAGAGAGAGAGAGAGAAAAAAAAATCATACAAGACTAAAAGGTATTTACATATATGTAGGAATTTTTCTGGTCTGTCTGACTAGTCGCTGACTCTTTCTACTTGGGCCACGGTTGAAAGGACAAAAGCTTCCATTCTTTGCATTTTTTTTCTCTCTATCTCTCTTTCTCGGTCTGTTTTCTCATCTCGTACCCACCGATCCTCCTTCAGCGGTACGTCGCTTTATCTACAGCTCGAAAATTAAAACGCTACCTCCGGGCACAGAGTTTAGGGTGGTCGGGAGGAAGAGAGGAAAGAAAAAACGAAAGTCGCGAATGAGAACAAAAAAAAAGGTATGACTATGGCGAATGTTTTACATCGAAGATTCGGCAGAGGGGGACAAAAAAGGAAGAAAAAAAAAGTAATATTTAGTAAGAAATGTATGATGAAATGGATGATGAATTAATGATAATTATGAAAAAAATGTCAAAATTCCAATTGACTTGAATTAAAATTCCACTGAGATTTTTTGATTTTTAACTTTTTTTCTCTTCTTCCTAGCTATTCGAAGCCAATTTCATATTAAAAATTCGTGTTACGAGGAAAAGGGAGCTGCCGAGATTTTTTTTCTTTTTATTTTCATTTCTCGATTTTTCCACCCTTCGCTCTGTTTTATTTTCTCACTGTTGCGCGGCAACTAAATGAGATGTACGATCGCATAGATCTCTTTCGCTCTCTCTCGACTTGCTCGAACGAGCGGGACGAACAATGTCATGTGCCATTGCTCGTCCGACTTTCACTTAACTCGTGGTTGAGAAAATTCCTCTTCTCACCGTACACACACTGCCGGTGGCAAAGGTTTAGAAGGGGGTAAAAAAAGGAAAGAAAATAAAGAAAGATCGAGGGTAAATGTTACATCAATTCCCACAGGCATCCGGTTAGAGTTAATAAATTTTCGGTTAAACTCCAACAAACGCCAAAAAAATGGCAAAGAATCATGCTTTTTTCTTTTGACCCCTGTAAAAAATTCCATTTTTTATTTTTTTTTATAGCATTTAGGTTCATATAGAAGAGAGACATATAATAAAAGTAAATTCCAACCTCGTTTGATTTCAGATGAAAATTGTGGCTTCCAGAATGTACGCAAAATGCTGAGCCTGATTGTGACCTGCAATATGGGGACGCTAATATCTTCGGTGTTTTTCAAGGAAATTCTTCAAAAATTTTATAGTACATACTTAAACATATGTATCAAATATTCTCAAAGTTTCAATAATTTATATTCATTTTTTATACTATAAAAAAATCCATGAAAATCATTGAGAAAACGCTGTCCTAACCCTATTTTCCGACTTAAACAAATTTTTCACTCGATTAGAAACGCAAATTTATGAAAGTTGCAACGAAATTTAACGAAAATTTACAAAATTGCGTAAAATCTCGAACCCTCGAAGAATCCACGTTATCGTTTTTGGCAAATTAAAAGAGAAAAACAAGTTTTTATCAATTATACTTTAGATGATGGATCAAATAAAAATGTATTTCAACGAAATACCAATTAATTTGATATTTCTCGATGAACGACGATCAGCAGATCAACGGAGGCAAAGACCCTGTCGAGGCATTATCACGCTCCATTGGTCCGTATGAACAATCATCAACGAGAAACTTCCGACGGGACAAGGGGGGAGGGCAAACATGTGATTTTGCCTGTTCGATGTTTGCCGGATTATCAATTGAGTTATGAGACACGAGGGATCCGCGCGCGGCGTTATTTCAAACACCCCCCCCCCCCCCCCCCCGAGACTGAAATCTTTGATTAAAAATTAATTTTTGTGATTGAATTGAGTTAAGGAATTGATTCATAGCAATTAATTATTTGCCTCGAATCATTTTACGTTATGCCCAATTAAGTTTATCATGTAAAAATGTGCGAACCACCCTTAAAATTCATAAATGAACATTTAAACGGAAATTTAATTTTAAAAAAATTATATTTCCTTCATTTAATTGAAAACTAATTTTGCAATTGAATTGATTTAACGAATTGATTCATAGCAATCAATTGTTTGCCTCGAATATCATTTTACGTTATGCCCAATTAAGTTTGTCATGTAAAAATGTACGAGCCACCCTCAAAATTCAAATGTTTAAATCAACATTTAAGCGGAAATTTAATTTTTTTTAAATGTAATTTCGTTCATTTTGTTCGATAAAATCTCGATATAGTTCTCGATCATTGTGACACGTGTATACGCATATATTTTTTTCTAGTCCGAAATAATTCGAACGATTTGCAAGAGAATTTCTTGGCGATCGGCGTGAAATTTTTGCACGATCCGGCACGCTCGATAAGTGGTACGTTATTAAAATTCCACGACATGGAAAAATGAAACGTGATGTATTATCGTCTTGGTTTAATAGAGAAATTACCGAACACGCGACGTTCAAACGGATATTATCCCACCCCCCCCCCCCCCCCCCCCCGCCCCTCCGAGCGACAAGAGCAATGAAGAAAATACACGAGAAAGGTTTTGAGAAGAAAAAAAAAAGGAAATAGGAAGATAAGAACTTTCAGCTTATTTTTCAGCTTAGATTTTATATAAATAAAATACTTTTTTTTTTGGCTCGGTGGTTGGTGTCAATTTAATAGAACTATCGAGATAATAAAATTCATTGGAAGGAGATAGGGGTAGCAAGCGAGAATTTGTTCGGAGGATTGAAAAAAAAAGTTCAACCTCCGAAACGTCGGATTTCGAGTATATAGCAGTCGACTGAAAAATTTTAAGACTTTACCGTTACCGTGGAATAATAATATTACTACAATGTTTCCCTTTCTCATTGAAATTCAATTCTTTCCACCTCATTAGACCAGATCTTAACCAGGAGGGCTTCTCTCCGATATCGTTCAATTGCTCCTCAAACAAATGCGAACAGATCTCATTTTATCTCTCTCTCATTCTTCGTGGTCCATTAGAGAAAAAAGGGCTATTAATATAAATATTCACGATTCTTCGTTTCATTCTTTAACAATATTAAAATAAAATAAAGACCGAGGGGAAATAAAGTTTCATGATATCTCGGATTCCTCGCCATTCACACTCTTTACCTTTCCCGCACCCAATCGATTTAATTGAAATTTCATTACTACTGGGAATTAATCGAATTAAATAAGATGTCTCTATTGATTTTTTTTTTTCATATATCCATTTTTTTTTTTCAATCCATTGAAAGTACTGGTAAGTACTGGTTTTTTATTCGAGTATAGAATGAGAGTTCTGTGAAAAGGATAAAAAGGGGAAAAAAAAGGGAAAATTGGTGGAAAAGCAGAAGGCGAAGAGCGCGGAGCAGTTTAGATGCATCGGAGGGGAGAAAAGGTAAATAGAACTTTCAAGTGCGTTACTATGACACGAAGAGAAAGCTCGGTAGGGGTGCGTCGTTCACTTTGCGGTTTTTTTTTTTTTTTTCTAAACTGAGAGGAATATATAAAGCAGTAGAGATTGCGTACACAGAGGAAATGGAAGAAACGTAGAGAAATGCAAAAAGCGCGACGAAGAGCGGGATGGAGAGGAGCCAAAGGGGGCGAGTGTACAGTCGTAAAAAGGAGGAGACAGAGAGGTAGGAACGAATTAAGGGAGAAGCCCAATTTAAACGAGCTCAAAAACAAAAAGGGGTACTTTTTCACGATTTTTTTCGTTTGCCACTCAAGGGAGGAAATAGGGTTAGACGGTTCAAAAAATCGATTTTTTTCTAATTTCATAAATTGTTAGTAAAACTATTGAAAAATATGTACCCAAAATTCTAAATGAAAATTCCGACTCGCTCTATTGTTATAAGCCATTAAGGGGAGAAATAGGGGGGAATTTTTTTATAGTATAAAAAATTAATATAATTTATTGAAACTTTGAGAATATTTTATACATATATTTAAGTATATACTATAAAATATTAGCGACCCAATGTTGCTTGTTTTTCTTGGTACTATTTTTTCGAACGCATTTTTCTGAAAACGTCTTTTTTTTAACTTGCGTACACGCTAGTTTGAAAAGTTTTCAACCAATCGTTTTAAAATTTGGCAGTTACTTTCTTCATAGTATTGCGCTCTATATGAACCTAAAATCGGAATATTATCATTATTTAAAATAATTTTTTTTTGCAAATAAAGTTGTAAAAAATGGCAAAAAATCATGCTTTTTTGTTTTGACCACTGTAAAAAATTCAATTTTCGATTTTTTTGATAGCATTTAGGTTCATATAGAAGAGAGACATATAATAAAAGTAAATTCCATTCTCGTTTGATTTCAGATGAAAATTGCGGCTTCCAGAATGTACGCAAAATGCTGAGCCTGATTGTGACCTGAAATATTGGGTCGCTAATATCCCCGGTGTTTTTCAAGAAAATTCTTCAAAGATTTTATAGTATATACTTAAATATATGTATAAAATATTCTCAAAGTTTCAATAAATTATATTAATTTTTTATACTATAAAAAAATTCATGAAAATCATTGAGAAAACGCTGTCCCAACCCTATTTGCCCCCTTAATGAATTATTTCACGTTTCGGGGAATTGTATGTTTTTAACGTCACTTTGTAGTTGTTTTAATGGAAAATTTCATAAAAAATTAATTGAAAATCGCGGCGTTCATAGTTGTTAGAAAAATTTGTCCGTAAATATTTTCCTTTTAACAGTGGAATTCCTATCTCTGGCAGGGTTCATCTTTTAAAAAAAATAAACCAAAAGTATACACCCTTAGAAAAATTGTTTACGGCGAACTTTTATAAAAATGACAAATGTCGTAATTTTTGTTATATTTTTTAATGAAAATTTGTATAAAACAACTTCAAAGTGTCCTTAAGAACGTACAATTCTCCGAATCGTGAAATAACAAAAAAAAATAATGTTCATGGAAAAATTGTATAAACATTTGTATTTAGTTATTTCATAATATTTCGCGATGTCTGTAGATTTTTAATTAGAAATGCGAATGAAAAATAAAGAAAATTGAAACGTTCGTCAGACACGCGATGTCCTTTTGATCGACTCTGATTCTCCTTTTTTCCCCTCTCTCTCTCTCTCTCTCTTATCTCAAGGGTATAAAATAAACATCACTCTCTCTCACCCATTCGCTTACACAAGTCTGTCCGATTTCGACGAAGAACACCCGTCAGAAATGGCGTCGCGTGCCGCCGACAACAAATGTACATCCCGAATTAACTCCCAACCCCCAAAGGAAATAGTGCCCCCCCCTGCCTCTTGTACGAGTTAGACCGTGATTCCGGCTTCGCCGCGAAGGGGTTGTTTTCATCCTATATATACGAATTTTTCTTTTTTTTTTTTTCGTTTCCGTCAACAACGAAAGGTAGCGATAAATACGTCCTCGGAGTCTGCTCTTTAGTGATAAATTAAAACAATAATATGACACGCATCTGTCGAGGGGTAAAGTGAAGAAAAGAAATATAAATAATTCTTCGTGTCTGTGTGACTGCGCGACACCAAAAGCACTTGTACAGCTCAATAAGGTTTTTCCTGAATCATCCCTCTCCGGTTAATTTTTAACTATTATTTAGTTATCGATAATCCACGATTTTGTGTCACTCGTTGTCTCTAATTTAAATCGAATCTTTGTAATCTCACTACTATAAGAAAAAGCTGTTGTTACCGTGCCAATTGTTCGCATTGAATTGATGGAAAAAAAATTTCATTTTAATTATCACAAGAGTAATTATTAAAAAGTCGCGGGAAAAAAATTGTTTTCGTATAAAGTTCAAAAAATTGCTTCGTTCCATTGACCGCGAAAATTGCACAATTTCCAGTCTAATAAATTTTGTTTTATTGCACGATGAGAAATGAGTAAATAAAAAAAAAAAAAAAAGAAGCAAATTCACATTAAGGTAGTAGTCTGGTAGCCGATTTTCATGTCTTTTTTGGAGGGCGTTTTTTTGTAGGAAAATAAAAATGAATCGTTTTGGATATTTAGGATGTTTTTATTTACATATTAGAGATAAAAAAAAAAAATTGTTGAAAAAATTTAATAGTTTATTATTATTATTGATCAAAGTTGGTAGCCCGGGTCCTAACTTTTTTTCTACTGAACCGATTGCTTTCAAATTTTAACAGGCCACTCTACACACTTATAGTTCTCGTCGGAACTACCGAGAAATTTTTTCACCCCTAACTTTTTATCTTACAACCCCTTCTTTGCTAAAAAAAAAAGAACTTTTTTTTCCAAAGTCCGCCATTTTGTTATTTATCCATGAAATTTAACTTCAGTAGTTCCGACCAGAATGACATGTCTATAGATTAAGAATTATCAAGAATTTTTGATTTCCGATAACATCAAGAGCCAAAATCACCGGGGCCACCCACACGCTTTTTTTTCGAGGTGCCAACTTCGATCAATAATAATAATAATAATAAACTATTAAATTTTGTCAACAAAATTTTTTTTTGAATCTTTAATATGTGAATAAAAACATCCTAAATCTCCAAAACGATTCATTTTTATTTTCCTACAAAACAACGCCCTCCAAAAAAGACATGAAAATCGGCTTAAGTTACCAGACTACTACCTTAAAGCGATGGTGAAAGATGAAACTTTCACGTTATTGCTCTCTCGTTGTTTCATCTCGGTGCACAAGGCTTTCCCGGCTATGACGAGGCTCAAAATTGATTAAATAACTCGTATGTGGAGGAGGGAATTTTTGGCGCAATGATAAAACAATGACGAATCAATGCGGAACTTTCTAATTTATTAATTTTTTCATCTACTCATTTCTTTTCGTGAAGCAGAACGAAAATTTATTAGACCGGAAATTGTGCAAATTTTCAGGTTTGAATAGAGCATTTTTGAATTTATGGAAAAAAAAAAAAATGTTTATCGTTACGTTTCTGGTTAATTATTAAAATGGAAATTCTTTTCTCTTCCCGCTGCAAGGGGTAGTTCTATTCTCTTCATTCTTCAATTCCCTCATTCTCGTATTCCATATTTCTACCTCCGACCCGGTACTTCATTTCTTTACATCTTTTGTTGCGAAGCAAGAGACAGAAAGGAAGGGGGTGGTGGTGGGGCCGAACAAACGAACATTAATTTTGTGTTCTGTGTGTGTGTTTTCTCTTGAACACGGCAAGCTCGCCGAGTTAAACCCCTCAAAGTCACCCCCGGGTGAAAGCTCTGGAATACCAACACATGGGCTATTACAACTCAAATGTATTTGTGAGAAAAAATAAGAAAAAAGTAAACTAATTTTTTCCATTCTTAAAGCGCTCGCATAGCCCTGAAATTTTCAAAAGTCGATTTTTTCCTCCACAGATTTTTCTTCTTTATACTATAAAGAATTTAAAAAAAAAAAAAAACTTTTAAGAAATTCCACTACGTTACAATATTATTGGCAATAAATGTGCGGAAAATTGAAACGCGTTTTTCACGAAACTACGTTTTTCGACAGTGTCAGCACGATGAACTCAGTGAATTTTTAATATTAAAAATTTTTTTTTTTTTTCCAAATCTTGACAATTATTTTCTGTATAGTCTGACGAGAAGTTTTTTTAATTTTTTAGTTGGACAATTTTTTATAAATTATTAAACAGTAATATTTTTTTTTTAATTCCATACCAAAGTTTGAAATACTGTAATTTCTTTATTTTTTAAATAAAAAAAAATTCCCTCCGTCAGACTATTACTACTACATTATTTCGGTAGAATCTTTTTTATTTTTGCAGTTTGGATAATTTTTGGTGAAGTTACGACGTGGACAAGGTGGCGCCATGGCTTTTCATCGGTGGTCCATTTGTATCCGTAAAAAATAATGTTAATGTTGATAAAAAAAAATGTTTTCAATTTTTTTCCTTATAATTGAAGAGTTAATGAAAAATGTGAGATTAACAATTAAATTTTTTTTCACCATATAACCTCTATAATAATTTTTGCAAATTCACACGGTTTTCAGTCGCGCGCAGCGGTAAGCACATTTTCCTCAATAAAAAATGAAACCACCCTCAAAAAGTGTTCAGGCCCTGTTCCCAGTGGATTATCGGTCATTTTATCGCAAAAATTCCTATACACGTCTACGCACGTGGAATACACGCTTGCTCGGCTTAACCAACCCCACCGGTACCCAATAACACATTAGTAGATTCGCGCCGGGCTATTCTACCGTTTCTTTTCTCCGTACAAAACCCAACGTGGGTTTGTTTGGTGAGGCACGGTAACACAAAGCTTTTCAACGTCCGATTCTACTGACAAATGAATAGTGGAAGAAGCCTAGAGAGACAGAGACAGAGAGAGAGAGAGAGAGAGAGAGAGAGAGAGAGAGAGAGAGAGAGAGAGAAATATTTTGTAGGGGAGGCTAGTTGGCACGCCGTTAGACACGAGGCCATCTTCTTGCACGAGCGACGCGACTAGGACGCGAGAGGATTTCGCGCACACATTGTTCGCCAATCCTCACACAAACCGGAGCACAATTCGCTTTACTTTTCCTTCGAGCCATCCCCCCGAACCTTCCAACCCCCTTCACGACCAACTTCCTCCAATCCCTTTCATAGACAGCTGCCCTAGCCGAGGGAAAAGGAGGTTGAAACAGACGGCAGTGCGGCGAAGGTGGTGGCGGTGGCGGCAGTACCAGGGAATACCACGCAGGGGGTGCGCATTAATTAACGTCAGTGGAATGCGCCATCATCTCTTTTTCAAACTAATATTTTTTTCTGTATATATATATATATACGGTACAAATATTGATTATTAGTGTTTCCATCGTATAACTTTACAGGTTTTTTTTACGTCCATTCGCCCACCCCTTGCTCCCATTTCATTCCCTGAGATCTCCCACGCCCCACTCGCAATGTTGTTCGCCAGCCACTATTTTCCTAATGCACTAGTTGGTATCGCGATTGCAGAGGGGGAGAATTGCGGTAAACCTGACGCGATACGAGGCCGGCTGTATTTTATCAAGTTTCAGTTGTATCAACCGTCGGTAACTGTATTACAGTGAGCGCCTAAACCGCGTTCAATATTATTTAACGTGAGAGGATGACAACCCGTCAAGGGACGAAGTTATAATCTATAAATTCATTGCTGGCAAACAATGGGGTTCTATTCAGTGAAATATAAAGAAGAAGAAAAAAAAGAAGCTACAAGCCTCTTCCAATCGTTTTTCCATCATAATCATTGATCCGATATCCCGTGACCAATCAGATAAGTAAATGGAAGGACAAAGAAGGTTAATCGATTCGATATGAATCCATATGAATTTTTTCGTAATCTAAACTGTTAAGGGTGGAAATACACGCTAAAATTTTCATCGTCAAACTTCTCAAGGTAGTAGTCTGGTAACTTAAGCCGATTTTCATGTCTAAAAAGACAGAACGACCCCGAGAAAAACGCCCTCCAAAAATGGAGGGCGTTTTTTTGTAGGAAAATAAAAATGAATCGTTTTGGATATTTAGGATGTTTTTACTTACATATTAAAGATACAAAAAAAAAAATTTATTGAAAAAATTTAATAGTTTACTATTATTATTGTTATTGATCGAAGTTGGCATCTCGAAAAAAAAGCGCGTGGCTGGCCCCGGTGATTTTGGCTCTCGATGTTATCTGAAATCGAAAATTCTTGATAATTCCTAATCTATAGACATGTCATTCTGGTCGGAACTACTGATACATTTTTTCACCCCTAACTTTTCATTTTAAAACCCCTTTTTTGCTAAAATAAAAGAACTTTCTTTTCCAAAGTCCGCCATTTTGTTATTTATCCATGAAATTAAACTTCAGTAGTTCCGACCAGAATGACATGTCTATAGATTAAGAATTATCAAGAATTTTCGATTTCATATAACATCAAGAGCCAAAATCACCGGGGCCACCCACGCGCTTTTTTTTTCGAGGTGCCAACTTCGATCAATAATAATAATAATAATAAACTATTAAATTTTTTCGAAATAATGTTTTTTTGTATCTTTAATATGTAAATAAAAACATCCTAAATATCCAAAACGATTCATTTTTATTTTCCTACAAAAAAATGCCCTCCAAAAAAGACATGAAAATCGGCTTAAGTTGCCAGACTACTACCGTAAGAAAAATGAGTTCCACGAGGATACCAAAGGACCTTTATATGGCGCTGAAATCGCCGACTAATCGGTAAGTCACGACGACGATCATCGAATGTTTCGTGTGGCCAAACTATAAACGGATTTGTCTCAAAATTATAATTTTTCAAATCGGCGCGAGCGATGACTCAAAAAGTTTTCTTTTTATCCAATCGGTCTAAAATTTTTCCCCCATCTTTTCAACGACACTACTTTCTGTATGAACCTGCTTATGTTGAAAAATTTGTTGAAAAAATTATTTTTCTCCAAGCCAAAGAACAATTGTCAGATTTGTTTTAGGAAATTTTATAATTTTCGTCAAAGTGTTTCAGTCCAATTTTTTTTTTAAACTGGACTGTAAACTGGCCATTTTGAATTGTTTAAAAAAAATAATTGTGTAATAGTTAAAAATATAAATAAACTATACGTCAAGTTTCAAAAAAACATCTAATGAATTATTCTTAAAAAAATAAATAAATAAATCAAAATCGACTAAAATTCACGGGTCTATGTGTATCTCCACCCTTAACAGTTTGGCTTTCGATTTTGGGACGGAATGCCCTCCGCGTGACCAACAGAATAACTGGTTTGTGTGCACGCAAAGTGCATGACTGATACGAGCCCCCGGCGGGGGGGGGTGGCATATATACGAGCGAGAAGGATCAACCCCCTTCGCTCCCCTAGATCGCTCAGATAGATAGTCCGCGTAGACATAATATGCCGTTGGCCGGTGTACAGATGGCGCCACTGACCAAAGGCCTTTTATCTTTCGCCGTCTTCCTTCCTCGTCGTTTTTTTGTTTGCCTCGACTCCGTCCCTCACCCAGCAACAACCCCCTTTCGACCATCATTCTCTCTCTCTTTCTCTCGGCCGCTATTTCCTCGTTGTCTTTGATCTCGAACGGGGGTGCGGTGGCGGTTGGAGAAGCTTTCGCGCGAGGCAGAAGAGTGAAAGAGGCTAAACTCTCCCTCTCTTCGACGCGTGTTTTGCCCCTCTATACCCCGATGCGAGGCCAAGCAACCCTTTCATACATTTCAGACACACAATCCTCTTGCTCTTACCCCACCACCCCCTCCTCCGGGGCTTTCAAAACAGCTTTTTACGCGTTTGCGAAATTCCTTCGGGGAGCCTCCCCGACAACAACATCAACAACAACATCAACAACAACAACAACAACAACAACAACGAAACTGAAGGGACTTTGGAAGCGCAAAAGTTTCCAAGATTCTTCAATCAACCCCCATAACGATTCAACTATTGCGCTTCAACTTTTGCTCCGTACATACCAACGAGGGGGTGGTTAAGAAACTTTTCCTTTTGCTTTGCAAATAATCGACGTTGACTCGAGCGAAATAAAATCCATTTCTCAATTTCCCATGAAACATGGGGTCATTAATTTTCAACGGAGACGTGGCAAAAAGAAACGCGCAGAAAGTCTACGACCCAAAAGCGTTTGAGGTTTTTTCCATCCCTTATATTTCCGTTCCTCCTTACCAAACAAGAGAAAGGGAACGGGAAATACGCTTGGATCTTTTAACCTTCGTGAGGGGTCGCAAATTGCAATAAATTCCCTATCGCAAAACAAGACTTTTTTTTCTTCTTCCATTAACGACGAAATATAATCGTCAACGGCGAGAAAACAAATGCAAGAAAAACTAAAGACAGAAATTGGCGAGAAATTGATTGAACAAAAAAAAAATGTCCTCAAACATGCCGGAATATTGGAAATTAATGGGGTAAAGGGAGACAAAGAAAGGGACGAAGAATAACGCGCAAGAGAGTCTAAGAAAGTGTTAGCGTTAGACAATAACCACCCCCCACCCTCCCCGGGCTATGGAGCCTCTCAAGGGTAATGTTGAATGTCGAAGGAGGGTCTTCCTCGTGGGAGAAAAAGATCAAGCGTGGCGGAGAGAAAGGAGAGAGAAAAGGAATTGAGCCCCTAACGTATACGCACAAGAGGAGGGTCGATAGAGGGGTGGGCCTGTTGCTCCACAGCCTAGAAGGGAATGACCCAGCGTCCGGGATCCACCCCAAGGTCACGGCAACGACGAGACGCCGCTCGGCAACGCGATCGCGTCGTTGGTCGCAGACATATATAGGGGATGAAATGGAAAATGATCCAATCGCGATGAGAAAGGGAACGAAGGACGCGAAGACGCGAGGAATGAAAAGAGTTGCAACGACCCAAAATACCGCAGACAAAGACTCTCGGTATTCAACGAATTTCTACCAATAATGTCCGAATTGATTTGTCATTAAAAGTCCCTTTTTAGCCCTTAACATTGTGTTTTTTTTTACTCAAAAGCTCTCGATATTGTGACACGGTCTCGACGTTGATTACGCTATCCATGGAAGACATTATTAACGTTGCGAGGGCGTTAGTCGGGGGGACAATGAGCGTTCCCAATCGTCGGACAACAACGTAACGAAGTTGTAGGTTTCGTCGGTCACGAAGAACGAGAACGGCGAGGGGGGGGGGGGGGGGGGCCTCGAGAGTTTCTCCGGAACGACACCCACGAGACCTTAAGTCAATGGCTTTCTGTCTCTCCCTTGCCTTTCAAAGTTTAATGATGTTTTATCCCCCGCGACGTCACATCCACCAAGTACGAAATATACATAACAGCATGGCGTCTCGTTATTTCTCTCGCTCTTCGACGCGACCGGGGGCGACGATGTCTCTGACCTCGGGCCTTGCTTGTACATCGGGGGGGGGAGACGACGTAAATTTTGCACTTTGCCCCGCGGTCAGGCTCGTCCATACTCTCGTGTTCACTGATATTTTTCTTTCCCTGGATAACGTTGCCCCAGCAGCCCCGCGTCTAGACTTGCGAACGAGGCTATTGCCAAGGGTTGAGGCTTACTTCATGAATTCTCAAAGACTCTCGCCGATGAGTTTGAGACAATTTCGATGCACTCAAAGAGAAAATTGGGTCAGACGGTTCAAAAAATCGATTTTTTTTTAATCTCATAAATTGTTAGTAAAACTATTGGAAAATATGTTCCGAAAATTTTAAATGAAAATTCCGACTCGTTCTATTGTTATAAGTTTCAATTCTAATTGAACAAAAAAAAAACGTACTACTTTATTATCGGGGCCGCGAGTAAGTTTGGGATTGTGAAAATTGGGGATTTATTGTGGAATAATGGTTAGATGGATTCCGCGAGTTCTCCTTGAGTTTGAGACGAGTCTTCGTTAGGACAATGTCCGCCAATTCTGCATCTTAACGGGTGAAATAGGGTTAGACGGTTCAAAAAATCGATTTTTTTTTAATCTCATGAATTGTTAGTAAAACTATTGGAAAATATGTTCCGAAAATTTTAAATGAAACTTCCGACTCGTTCTATTGTTATAAGTTTCAATTCTAATTGAACAAAAAAAAACGTTCTACTTTATTATCGGGGCCGCGAGTAAGTTTGGGATTGTGAAAATTGGGGATTTATTGTGGAATAATGGTTAGATGGATTCCGCGAGTTCTCCTTGAGTTTGAGACGAGTCTTCGTTCAGACAATGTCCGCCAATTCTGCATCTTAACGGGTGAAATAGGGTTAGTCGGTTCGAAAAATCAATTTTTTTTTTTTTATTTCATAAATTGTTAGTAAAACTATTGAAAAATATGTTCCGAAAATTTTAAATGAAAATTCCGACTCGTTCTATTGTTATAAGCCATTAGTGGAGGAAATATGGTTAGGACAGCGTTTTCTCAATAATTTTCATGAATTTTTTTATAGTATAAAAAATGAATATAATTTATTAAAACTTTGAGAATATTTTGTACATACATTTAAGTATATACTATAAAATTTGTATACATATATTTAAGTATATACTATAAAATATCGGCGACCCCATATTGCTTCTTTTTCTTGGTACTATTTTTTCAAACGTGTTTTTCTGAAAACGACTTTTTTTTAACTTGTGTACACGCTAGTTTGAAAAGTTTTCAACCGATCGTTTTGAAAATTGGCAGTTGCTTTCTTCATAGTATCGCGCTCTATATGAACCTAAAATCGGAATATTATCATTGTTTAAAATAATTTTTTTTTGCAAATAAAGTTGTGAAAAATGGCAAAAAATCATGCTTTTTTGTTTTGACCCCTGTAAAAAATTCAATTTTCTATTTTTTTTAATAGCATTTAGGTTCATATAGAAGAGAGACATATAATAAAAGTAAATTACAACCCCTTTTGATTTTGGATGAAAATTGCGGCTTCCAGAATGTACGCAAAATGCTGAGTCTGATTGTGACCGGCAATATGGGGTCGCTAATATCTCCGGTGTTTTTCAAGGAAATTCTTCAAAAATTTTATAGTATATACTTAAATATATGTATAAAATATTCTCAAAGTTTCAATAAATTGTATTCATTTTTTATACAATAAAAAAATGCATGAAAATCATTGACAAAACACTGTCCTAACCCTATTTCCCCCCTTCGGTTCAAAAAATCGATTTTTTTTTATTCTCTAAATTGTTAATAAAATTATTGAAAAATATGTTCTTGAAATTAAAAATGAAAATTCCGACTCGTTCTATTGTTATAAGCCATTGAGGGAGGAAATAGGGTTAGGACAGCGTTTTCTCAATAATTTTCATGAATTTTTTTATAGTATAAAAAATTAATATAATTTATTAAAACTTTAAGAATATTTTATACATACATTTAAGTATATATATACTTAAATGTATGTATAAAATATTCTCAAAGTTTTAATAAATTATATTAATTTTTTATACTATAAAAAAATTCATGAAAATTATTGAGAAAACGCTGTCCTAACCCTATTTCCTCCCTCAATGGCTTATAACAATAGAACGAGTCGGAATTTTCATTTAAAATTTTGGGAACATATTTTTCAATAGTTTTACTAACAATTTATAAAATAAAAAATAAAAATTGATTTTTCGAACCGTCTAACCCTATTTCACCCCTTGAGATGCAGAATTGGCGGACATTGTCCTAACGAAGACTCCTCTCAAACTCAAGAAGAACTCGCGGAATCCATCTAACCATTATTCCACGATAAATCCCCAATTTTCACAATCCCAAACTTACTCGCGACCCCGATAATAAAGTAGAACGTTTTTTTGTTCAATTATAATTGAAACGTCGAGGCCATTTCGCACGGCAATAGCTACGGGCATCGAGCTGAAAAAGAGAGTGTGGATTTGAAATTCGGCCGAGAAAGGTCAGCGTTGCTAAACGCTAATTCCGGAATAGAAAATCAAAAATCAATTTTTACCTTCGACCATATATACTTTCGTGTATCTCTCCTTTTTATTTCTTATTCTTTTTACGGCGCCCATGACGACCGTGGATATAGGTACGAGAGAGGAGAGGAGAGGTCTGTGATCGACGTCACTGATCGCGACGCACGTGTCGGCTGGGGCACACCCACGAAATTTTCTCTCTCTCTCTCTCTCTCTCCTGTCTCTTCTGTGCCGGAATAAAACGACGAGGGCAAGCGGGGCACTCGTTAATAAATCCTGATACCGCGGGCACGATGCCAAACTATACCGGAAGATAACGATACCAACTATAGCGATATCGCAATATCAACTACTCCGGCCATACAGATATAGAATATTTTGTCCAACGTTGAAATTTCAGGGGCGGATGGTGGTTAGGGATGGTACGAGAGCGTCCCCCGAATGAAAAACGACGATATTCCGTTGGATCGCTGATAAAACTGCCTATGATTCATGAAAAGTTGACGTTGCACGTGCTCGCAATGTCTAATTGCTCCGTATGCTCCCTCCTGTGGTGTCCCAGTGACAAAACAGAATTTTCATCGTATAAACATCTTTACAAGTATACGTGACGCGGCCACGATCTCTACCCAAAAAATTGGTCCTCTCCGAGGGATGAGTCGCCCTCCCCCTGCTTAGGACAAGATGACGATCCCTCGAAACCCCATCACGGATATACGGTGAATTTCCGATTTTAGGTTCATATAGAGCGCGATACTATGAAGAAAGCAACTGCCAATTTTCAAAACGATCGGTTGAAAACTTTTCAAACTAGCGTGTACACATGTTCAAAAAAAGTCGTTTTCAGAAAAACACGTTTGAAAAAATAGTACCAAGAAAAAGAAGCAATATGGGGTCGCCGATATTTTATAGTATATACTTAAATATATGTATACAAATTTTATAGTATATACTTAAATGTATGTACAAAATATTCTTAAAGTTTCATTAAATTATATTCATTTTTTATACTATAAAAAAATTCATAAAAATCATTGAAAAAACGCTGTCCTAACCCTATTTCCCCCCTTGAACGCGTTTTTCCTCGAAACTACGTTTTTTTAGACAGTGGTCGGCACGATAACTCCACCAATTTTTAATATTTTGTAACTTTTTTTTTTTTAAATCTTCACAATTATTTTCTCTATAGTCTGACGAGAGGTTTTTCTTTCATTTTTTGCTTGGACAATTTTTTTATAAATTATTGAACATCAATTTTTTTTATTTTAAATTGTAAACCAAAGTTTGAAATACTGTAATTTCTTTATTTTTGAAAGAAAAAAAAAATTCCCTCCGTCCGACCATTGCCACTACGTTGTTTCACTAGATTCTTTTTTATTTTATTTTTTGGATAATTTTTGGTGAAGTTACGATGTCGACGAGGAGGCGCGCCGCGGTTTTCATCGGTGCCACCATTTACACCCGTAGAAAAATAATATAAAAAATAAAGAAAAAAAATTGTTTAATTTTTTTTCTTATAGTTAAAAAGTTAATGAAAAATGTGAAATCAGTAATTAAATTTTTTTCCTTCGCCACACAACGTTTCTAATAATTTTGCACAATTTACTCGGTTTTCATCGCGCGCAGGCGGTATGTCAGCCCTTAAATAATTATCTTTCAATTAAATTCTGCGCTCCTTAAGATTATTAACTTTGTCGATTATTCCCGGCTTTCATCTCAATTCTTTCCTTGATTTTCCGTGTATTTCTACAATTCAGCAACGTCTTAAAAGGCGGGGAATGGGATATCGATTTATAGTGGTGATACAGTAAGGGGCTTGTAGCACGGCATTTTCACGAGGACTGACCCCCTTAAGGACCAAATCGATGAAGGGGCTTCTCTCTGATTCTCGTGTCTGTTCCTCGTACTTCTTCACTGTCTACGTTCTCTTTTTTCTATTCTTTTTTTTTCTTCTCTTTTTTCGTTCTTTCGTCGATATACACGGGGGCGCGAGCACCCACACAAACACAAACACAAACACACACTCATAAACACATATTCCTTCTCACCGAACTTTCCCCTTCGTGCGCGTCAGATAATAACTTCCGGTCTTCCCCAAGGAAATCTTACGTCAGCTGTGTGTACCACTGTATAAAGGGCAATAAGCTTTAAGCTCTGAATTTGCCTGCCTCACCCCGCCGCCACACCACCCCCCGCCCCTAAATATATAAGGATATCCCTATTATTATTATCGCACTTTGGCAATTTTTTTTTTTTATCGAAATCATTATTTAAACAACGAGATTTTGGGAAACAGCAAAAAAAAAAAAACGCAAGAAAGAAAGAAAAGAAAGAAAATCCCTTTGTTTATTCGTTATTTTCTTTCGGCAAATAGGAAAATAACGGTAAAACACGAGTTTTTTCACGTTATTATCTTTCAATCGTCGAAAAGTTTCGATGTACAAAATGTCCGCTCCACATTGCGTTAATATTGAATGAGAAAAATTGAGTGAATTAACGAAAGTGCAATCGAATAAATTACCGTAATCCGAAGGATTCGTTAACTTTTATAACGAGATCCCCTCGGGTATTCGTATATAAATTGAGCGATAATTTGAAGAAAAAAGAAGAAAAAAAAAACGAAAGTTCGCGGAAACCCCGCGCGCCTCATTGCGAGAGGGATAAGTGCGAGACTTTAATCTCCTCGATTTTTTTTTTTTATTTAATTTATGTGTATTTTTATTAATTTTACTTTTTTCCATTCTTTATACGCAACGTTCGACTTCGGCCGAGCTGAGGACTATGGAAGAGCTGAGAACTTTCTTAGAAATACCAGCGGATCACGTTTTTTCGAATTATATGCAGATAAAAATTCGTAATAATTAATTGAACGAGTTCTGGTACCAGAACTCCGTGACATATGTTGAAGCACATTCATAACTAACATATAGGACTGTAGAAGAGCCCAGAACTCGATTAGAAACACCAGCAGATCACGTTTTTTCGAGTTATATGCAGATAAAAATTCGTAAAAATTAATTGAACGAGTTCTGGTACTAGAACTCCGTGAGATATGTTGAAGCACATCTATAACTAACATATAGGACTGTAGAAGAGTCCAGAACTCATTTAGAAATACCAGCAGATCACGTTTTATCGAATTATATGCAGATAAAAATTCGTAATAATTAATTGAACGAGTTCTGGTACCAGAACTACGTGAGATATGTTGAAGCACATCCATAACTAACATATAGGACTGTAGAAGAGCCCAGAACTCACTTAGAAATACCAGCAGATCACGTTTTTCGAATTATATGCAGATAAATATTCGTGAAAATTAATTGAACGAGTTCTGGTACCAGAACTCCGTGAGATATGTTGAACCACATTCATAACTAACATATAGGACTGTAGAAGAGCCCAGAACTCGATTAGAAACACCAGCAGATCAAGTTTTTTCGAATTATATGCAGATAAAAATTCGTAATAATTAATTGAACGACTTCTGGTACCAGAACTCCGTGAAATATGTTGAAGCACATTCATAACTAACATATAGGATTGTAGAAGAGCCCAGAACTCACTTAGAAATACCAGCAGATCACGTTTTTTCGAATTATATGCAGATAAAAATTCGTAATAATTAATTGAACGAGTTCTGGTACCAGAACTCCGTGAGATATGTTGAACCACATTCATAACTAACATATAGGACTGTAGAAGAGCCCAGAACTCGATTAGAAACACCAGCAGATGACGTTTTATCGAATTATATGCAGATAAAAATTCGTAATAATTAATTGAACGAGTTCTGGTACCAGAACTCCGTGAGATATGTTGAACCACATTCATAACTAACATATAGGACTGTAGAAGAGCCCAGAACTCGATTAGAAACACCAGCAGATGACGTTTTTTCGAATTATATGCAGATAAAAATTCGTGAAAATTAATTGAACGAGTTCTGGTACCAGAACTCCGTGAGATATGTTGAACCACATTCATAACTAACATATAGGACTGTAGAAGAGCCCAGAACTCGATTAGAAACACCAGCAGATGACGTTTTATCGAATTATATGCAGATAAAAATTCGTAATAATTAATTGAACGAGTTCTGATACCAGAACTCCGTGAGATATGTTGAAGCACATCTATAACTAACATATAGGACTGTAGAAGAGTCCAGAACTCATTTAGAAATACCAGCAGATCACGTTTTATCGAATTATATGCAGATAAAAATTCGTAATAATTAATTGAACGAGTTCTGGTACCAGAACTCCGTGAGATATGTTGAAGCACATCCATAACTAACATATAGGACTGTAGAAGAGTCTAGAACTCATTTAGAAACACCAGCAGATCACGTTTTTTCGAATTATATGCAGATAAAAATTCGTAATAATTAATTGAACGAGTTCTGGTATCAGAACTACGTGAGATATGTTGAAGCACATCCATAACTAACATATAGGACTGTAGAAGAGCCCAGAACTCACTTAGAAATACCAGCAGATCACGTTTTTCGAATTATATGCAGATAAATATTCGTGAAAATTAATTGAACGAGTTCTGGTACCAGAACTCCGTGAGATATGTTGAACCACATTCATAACTAACATATAGGACTGTAGAAGAGCCCAGAACTCGATTAGAAACACCAGCAGATCAAGTTTTTTCGAATTATATGCAGATAAAAATTCGTAATAATTAATTGAACGACTTCTGGTACCAGAACTCCGTGAAATATGTTGAAGCACATTCATAACTAACATATAGGATTGTAGAAGAGCCCAGAACTCACTTAGAAATACCAGCAGATCACGTTTTTTCGAATTATATGCAGATAAAAATTCGTAATAATTAATTGAACGAGTTCTGGTACCAGAACTCCGTGAGATATGTTGAACCACATTCATAACTAACATATAGGACTGTAGAAGAGCCCAGAACTCGATTAGAAACACCAGCAGATGACGTTTTATCGAATTATATGCAGATAAAAATTCGTAATAATTAATTGAACGAGTTCTGGTACCAGAACTCCGTGAGATATGTTGAACCACATTCATAACTAACATATAGGACTGTAGAAGAGCCCAGAACTCGATTAGAAACACCAGCAGATGACGTTTTTTCGAATTATATGCAGATAAAAATTCGTGAAAATTAATTGAACGAGTTCTGGTACCAGAACTCCGTGACATATGTTGAAGCACATTCATAACTAACATATAGGATTGTAGAAGAGCCCAGAACTCACTTAGAAATACCAGCAGATCACTTTTTTTCGAATTATATGCAGATAAATATTCGTGAAAATTAATTGAACGAGTTCTGGTACCAGAACTCCGTGAGATATGTTGAAGCACATCTAGAAGTACCATATGGAACTATAGAAGAGCCGACAACTCTCTTAAAAAATACAATCATTGGAAAATAAAATTGAAAAATTGTTCCGGGGCGGCAGGGCAAGTGGTAGTAGTAGTTTTCGCGACGGAATTGCGATAATCACGGTATCTGTTTCGTCGGTTAAATCGTTCGGTTAAATATTTTTCATCCCTCCGGCTCATTATCCCCCATTTCGACAAAAGTGAATTATCATCACGATATATCGCGTGGATCCTCGCGCCCTATCAACATCGATAACGAGACCGCGACAATTTTAATTAAATCTTTGACGAAAATCAAGAGCTTTTTTCACACCCCTCCGGGCGTGCCGGACCGTCGGATTAAATTTCGATCGGGATCCACGTATTGTACAAATTAAATTTTCGACGATTCCGTGTGAAATAACACGGATTTTATTTCGTTCGTCGCGCGAGCAACGAGATATCATCGACAATTATCGTCGCGAAAGAGTTTGTCGACAAACGGAATCGAAAAGTAATAAACTACCCCCGTAAAGCGCGCGCGTCGTTTATCGTATTGTCATCGATGATTCGATTATGTTTCATCGAATGTTTTTTTTGTTATTATTTTTTAAATCGTCGTCGATCGAACGTTAGCTTCGTTAGTTCGACTTTTCAATCAGTAATAACGTATAGAAAAGTATTAAAAACAAACAAAAATGAATAAATAAAGCTAATAGAAAAATTAATGGCGATTAAAAGTTTGGCAAAAAAAAAAAGGTTATTTGTTTTATTCGTTGGTTTAACCGACCAAAAACTATTTGTACACTTTGGACCGCGCCTCGTTCGTTCGCGTAACGAGGATAAAATTTCATCGCGACGGCAGCGAGGGCCAGCGGAGAGGAGAGAGTCTCGGGCGAAGTAGTATTAGCGGCGTTTAACGCGGCGCGCGCGACCGGGCAAACTTTTATCCTCACTGCAAAACGAAAGAAGTGTTGCGCTCACTCTCGTGCTCGACAGATAAAAATGGAAAACTGGATCGAGCGATCTAAACATAAATCTCAAAATGAGTCGCGAAATTTTCCCGCTCGTTAAAAATCGAATTGATTTTTTTTTTCATCGCATAAAAAATCTTGAAAAAAAAAGCTTTTTATATACTTTTTTTTCTTTTTGTTTTTTTTTTATTCCACTTAGTTTTCAATACATTTTTTTTACATATCATTCCGTGGAACGCGACGAGAGTTTTTTTTACCGGGGAATTGTCGCATTATCAGAGACGGTGGGGGATGAAAGAAGCCCCTCGCGAAAAGTCGCGGTACGGGCGAGTTCGACGTAACCGTTGACCGCTCGTCGGGGGGATTATGATTTTTGTTTCTTCGCGGCTTTGGATGAACTCGTTAAATCGAGCCGAAAGCCTCAAAAGTTGAAAACGAATATGGGTTTTACTTTGTATTTTGTTTTTTTTTCTCTTTATCACGAGACAAAGTTCCCCGTCGGTTGATGAATAATTAAGGGCTCACGTACTCCTGCGAATTTTCGAAAAATCGCTTTCTTTTTTACAGATTTTTGTTCTTTATACTTTTAAGAATTAAAAAAAAACACTTCTGAGAAAGTTCCACTCCGTTACAAAGTTCCAGCGATAAATGTGAGTGGACGAATCGAGTTCACGTTGTAACAAGCGGAAACTTAAAGGGGGGAAATAGGGTTAGACGGTTCAAAAAATCGATTTTTTTTAAATTTCATAAATTGTTAGTAAAACTATTGAAAAATATGTGACCAAAATTTTAAATAAAAATTCCGACTCGTTCTATTGTTATAAGCCATTAAAGTGAGTAGCTCTCCTTCAGGTCCCGAGCGCGCCACGTGTATAACCGAGCGATCACTATTTTTTCAAACGCGTTTTTCTGAAAACGACTTTTTTTAAACTTGCGTACACGCTAGTTTGAAAAATCTTCAACCAATCGTTTTGAAAATTGGCAGTTACTTTCTTCATAGTATTGCGCTCTATACGAACCTAAAATCGGAATATTATCATTATTTAAAATGATTTTTTTTTTTCGCAAATAAAGTTATCAAAAATGGCAAAAAATCATGCTTTTTCGTTTTGACCCCTGTAAAAAATTCAATTTTCTATTTTTTTTTTTATAGCATTTAGGTTCATATAGAAGAGAGACATATAATAAAAGTAAATTTCAACCTCGTTTGATTTCAGATGAAAATTGCGGCTTCCAGAATTTACGCAAAATGCTGAGTCTGATTGTAACCTGCAATATGGGGTCGCTAATATCCCTGGTGTTTTTCAAGAAAATTCTTCAAAAATTTTATAGTATATACTTAAATATATGTATAAAATATTCTCAAAGTTTCAATAAATTATATTCATTTTTTATACTATAAAAAAATTCATGAAAATCATTTAGAAAACGCTGTCCTAACCCTATTTCCCCCCTTAAAGCGCGGTTTTTCTCGAAACTACGTTTCTATAGACAGTGTCGGCACGATAATTCGGTGAATTCTTAATATTGTTCAACTTTTTTTTTGTTGTAAATCTCGATAATTATTTTCTCCACAGTCTGACGAGAGGTTTTTTTTTTCATTTTTTCGTTCAACAATTTTTTATAAATTATTAAACACTAATTTTTTTTTTTTCAAATTCCATAATAAAGTTTGAAGTACTGTAGTTTTTTTATTTTTGAGAAAAAAAAAAATTCCCCCCGTCAGACCATTGCCGCTAAATTATGTTACTAGATTCTTTTTTATTTTTCCCGATTGGATAGTTTTTGGTGCAGTTATGACGTCGACAAGGAGACGCCATGAGTTTTCATCGGTAGGCCATTTATATCCGTAAAAAATGATGTTAATATTGTTAAAAAAAAAATTTTCAATTTTTTCCCATATAACTGAAAGGTTAATAAAAAATGTGAGATCAACAATTTTTTTTTCGACCACATAACCTTTGTAATAATTTTTGCAAATTTAGTCGGTTTTCAGGGCGCGCGTGCAGCGGTGAGGCCTCAACGCGGTCTTCTGATTTTTTTTCGGTGGAAACCCTAATTTCCGGGATGTTGGCCATTTGGACAATTTTCCATTCTCTCGAACGAGCATATCGCCGTAACTTGGGACATCCGGATCTCTCTGTCCATTTTTTTCTTTATTTCTTTCTCTCCTGACGGGTTCGTCAGCCTTCGCTTTCGTTCCATCAGGTTTTTTTTTTTTTTTTTTCATTCTCGACACTCTTTTCCCCGCATGTCCGTCAACTCGCTTGTTGCGAGACACCGAGAGAAGAAGATGCGAAATAGAGTCATAAGTATTTTTAGAAAAGAATCCGCCGGCTCTCGGGAGACCCGTCTGTCGCATAGAAATAATACCTGAAGGCTGTGGTGTATTTGGGATAAGAGAGAGGGGACACGTTCGATAAATCGTTACAGCTCCCCCCAACCCCCCCCTATTCGTCAGTCACTTTACCGCTATATCTCGAATATATTCATGTATAATTTGTTGTAGCCAAAGAGTTTTTTTTTTTTTTTTTTCTTTCTTACACCGGATAAGAGGAACACGTGGGAGCCCCGAGTGCAGGAGCTGGATGCTGTTGCAAGTACTTATGGAAAAAGAGAAAAATTTTAAGCGGCATATTTTTTTTTTCATACTGCCGAGACCGAGAGAAATGATTCGATGCAATTGAAGGGAATTAATTTCAATGAAACAAGTAATTTTTCCCGGTAAAATTGCTTGAAGATTAACCACCACTGTAGGCAGCAGAAAAAAAAAGGTCTCGACTTTCCCGATTTATTTTGGCGAGTATGAAAAAATCCAATTGGATTTCTTTTCAAAGCTCCACTTAACATATATTGAAGTGTGAAATTTTTTTTTTTAATGTCAATTCGAGGCAAAATGGCGGCGCTGTCGCCGCCATTTGAAAAAGACGACTTCTCAAGATGCGCCACAGAGCGCATCTTGAGAAGTCGTCTTTTTCAAACTGTGGCGCAGGACTTATTACACGAACAGCGTTGCACGGATCGATTTGAAATGTTCACAGTAGCATCACAATTACATTCTCTAACGGAGTGACTAACCCCGTTCTTTCGATTTAATGTAAACTTTTTAATAAACAATTGACAGCTTTTTTTTTGGCGCAAAAAATCGATTCGTTTTTTTTTCTTCTCAAAAAGTGCAGCATTTCTAGAAAAATGGATTAAAAAACAAAAAAGTACCTAGGTAGTGTCGTAGCCAATGGTGTGTAGATCATAAAACTTTTTTCGATTTTTTTTTTCGTTCCGGGTCTTATACTTAAGGGCGGAAATAGGGTTAGACGGTTCAAAAAATCGATTTTTTTTAAATTTCATAAA
This sequence comes from Oxytorus armatus, assembly GCA_958009045.1. Taxonomy (NCBI): domain Eukaryota; kingdom Metazoa; phylum Arthropoda; class Insecta; order Hymenoptera; family Ichneumonidae; genus Oxytorus; species Oxytorus armatus. Next base: position 897,120 of record OY253755.1, read on the forward strand.
TTGTTAGTAAAACTATTGATAAATATGTTCCCAAAATTTTTGATGAAAATTCCGACTCGTTCTATTGTTATAAGCCATTAAGGGGGGAAATAGGGTTAGGACAGCGTTTTCTCAATAATTTTCATGAATTTTTTTATAGTATAAAAAATGAATATAATTTATTGAAACTTTGAGAATATTTTATACATATATTTAAGTATATACTATAAAATTTTTGAAGAATTTCCTTGAAAAACACCGCAGATATTAGCGACCCCATATTGCAGGTCACAATCAGACTCAGCATTTTGCTATTTTTTCAAACGCGTTTTTCTGAAAACGACTTTTTTTTAACTTGCGTACACGCTACTTTGAAAAGTTTTCAACCAATCGTTTTGAAAATTGGCAGTTACTTTCTTCATAGTATTGCGCTCTATATGAACCTGAAATCGGAATATTATCATTATTTAAAATAATTTTTTTTTGCAAATAAAGTTGTAAAAAATGGCAAAAAATCATGCTTTTTTGTTTTGACCCCTGTAAAAAATTCAATTTTCCATTTTTTTTATAGCATTTAGGTTCATATAGAAGAGAGACATATAACAAAAGTAAATTCCAACCTTGTTTGATTTCAGATGAAAATTGCGACTTCCAGAATGTACGCAAAATGTTGAGTCTGATTGTGACCTGCAATATGAGGTCGCTAATATGCCCGGTGTTTTTCAAGAAAATTCTTCAAAAATTTTATAGTATATACTTAAATATATGCATAAAATATTCTCAAAGTTTCAATAAATTATATTCATTTTTTATACTATAAAAAAATTCATGAAAATCATTGAGAAAACGCTGTCCCAACCCTATTTCCCCCCTTAACGGGAAAACCGTCGGGCCCCGCGAAGGTGCTTTAAAAAACGACGAATTTTCACGCTGAATTTTCAAAATGATCATAAAAAGAAAAATGTTTACCATACTTCAACATGTGTTAAATAAAGCCTCTGAAAAGCGAAATCACATTTCTTTTTTCACGCTCGCAAAATAAATCGTCAAAGTTAGGCCTTTTTGTTTTTTTTTCCGCCGCCCAGAGTTGCGTGGTCCCCCTTAATCTTGAAAGAGAGGTAATTTCGAAAAATTCAAATTAAGATCTGTATACTTTATGTAAAAAAAAAAATAGTCAATTTTTTTTCACCCCGTCAATTGGTTAGCAAAAAAAATAGTCACTCAATTTTTTCCATGATACAAACCGACTTGGATGTTGGATAGAGGCATATTCGTTCTGTGGGTCGTAGCAGAGTTAATAGAGGCGCACCTGTTTGCACGATTGTGTGTCGCCACTAACCACGATCGTCAAAGATATATCCATATATATATACTAAGGGGGCTCTACCCCCCAGCGCCCCCAGAGCTCCCCCCCGGCCCCTCAACTCTTGTACACGGCATCGGTGGCGATATATTTATATTATATTATATTATATATATATATATATATATATATATATATATATATATATATATAACATATATTGATAGTTTATGCATGTGTACACGAGAAGAAGTAGTGAATAAACTGAGAAAAAAGAGAGAAGTAGCGTGGGGTTATGATCGCGTGTGTGCCAACGTACACATCTCGTCGAATCTATTAACCCGTGACCCCGGGCATGACCCGCCGATTGCCCGCTATAAGTATCGGCTGGGTCATCGTGCATTACCGACCGAGTAGTTCCAACGAGGTCGTCAATATCAAAAGTGTAAAACAAAGTGTAATCCCAAAAGAAAAAATTTGCAAAATCCAACGTTTGCTAATTTTTTGCCGAAAAAAAAAAAAGAAAAGAAAAACAATGAGTGTTTGCACAAAAATGCCGACGACACTGCGCTTTCCCGAAAGTTTTGGCCACTCGATATTCTCGGTACTCCATTCGTGATCATTTCAAACTTTAATACGGAACCGGTCATTCGTCGTGATATGTTTAAAAAAATTTTTTTTCATAAATTATACTCATGATCCAAGAGAAGAATTTAAGGGCTCACATACCCGTGCGCTAAAAACCGAGTAAATTTGAAAAATTATTATAAAGGTTATGTGGTGAAAAGAAAAAATTAAATTCTTGATTTCATGTTTTATTAACTTTTCAACTATGAGAGAAGAAATTTTTTTAAATTTTTTCTCCTAATATTAACATTATTAACGCGCTTTTTATCGAAATTATTGTTTTTGACAGTGTCAGCACGATAACTCGGTCAATTGTCAATATTTTTTAATTTTTCATTCTTATAAATCTCGATAATTATTTTCTCGATAGTGTGACGAGAGGTTTTTCTTTATTTCGTGGTTGGACAATTTTTTATAAATTATCAAAGAATTTTATTTATTTTTTTCAATTGTATACTAAAGTTTGAAATACTGATTTCGTTATTTTTGGAAGAAAAAAAAGAAAAATCCCTCTGTCAGACTATTACCGTTACGTTATTTTATTGAATTCTTTTTTATTTTTTCAGATTGGATAATTTTTGGTAAATTTATGACGTCGACAAGGAGGCACCATGGTTTTCATCGGTAGTCGACTTATATCCGTAAAAAATAATGTTAATATTTGAAAAAAAAATTTTCTTCATTTTTTTTCTTACAGTCGAAAAGTTGATAAAAAATGTGAGATCAACAAATTAATTTTTTTCCACCATATAACCTTTGTAATAATAAACGATTATTCGTTTATTCGTTAAAACAAGGATTCAATGCGATTAATGGCCGCGCAGCAGGCGGTTAAGGTTAACAACAATTTTTTTTTTATCCTATTGATGTAAATCGACTATTGATGTAAAGTTTTGTAAGGATTTAATGCTCGCTCACGAACGTTCGATGTCGAATGAAGAGAGCCACAAGCAAGTTTGTCGAGGTATGCGCTTCTCGTCGGCCGTCGTTCCGTACAAACTTCTCAATCACCTTGGGCCACATCCTATCGCGCGATTATCACGCGGCTAAGTCGTTAAACGTCCAACGTCAATACGCGCATTTCACCCGTGGTACCCAATGACGTTTTGCTGGCACACCGCCGTCTATGCGGATTTATTTTTATTTTTTTAATTTTTCATCAATATTTCCACGTTTCTCCCCCGGCCGCTCAAATGATCCGCATCCCTCACCAACCTTTCACTTTTCGTGTCGCTTGAAAATTTTTCATACCCTACCGGAGAGAAGTTTCTTTTAAAAAAAAATGGTAAAAAAAAATCATAATTTCCAGTTATATCGTTGCGAGTCCCACCACTCAAATAATGACGCTCCCCTCAAAACCTTTCACTTTTCGTGTCGCATGAAAATTTTCCGTACCCCACCGAAAGAAGTTTCTCTTGGAGAAAAAAAAATGGTAACAAAACCGAATTTCCAGTAAAATGGTTGCGAGTCTCACCACTCAACTAATCACGTCCCCCTCAAAACCTTTCACTTTTCGTGTCGCTTGAAAAATTTTCCGTACTCTACCGAGAGAAGTTTCTCATAAAGGAAAAAAAAATGACTCTCCACCGAACGAAGTTTCGCTCAAAAAAAAATTGTAAAAAAACGTATTTTCCAGTAAAATTATTGCGAGTCTATCGGTACTATTTTATTTTCTATTTTACGATATTTGGGTGAGAGAGCGAGGAAGATATTTGACGAGTTAATTTAATGCATCAGTTTAGGTTTATATAGCAAACATCTCGATCGGTGAAAGAGTAGTCGCGAGTTATTCTCTCGTCGTAGACCCTCGAAAAAGAGATGCACACATAGATATTTGCATCTATAATGCATCCCGAGCGCCATGTTAAACTCGTAACCGATACCGAAATAACCGTAACCCAAAGTTTATGCCCGAAGACTCTAGGCGGGCAAATTTATTATACGCTCTCATGGCGTACACACGGGCCTTTAGCCGTTCTCTTTATACGTAGTTTTTTTTCCAGGCATCGAGAAATAAAAAAAAAAAAGGAGACGATGTTTTCGGGCTCTCGTCCCGATCCGAAAGAGAGACATAGAGTAAATTCGCGTCCATTACGTCGTGAGACTGCGCGCGCCCGTGTATGAATCTTCCTCCTCGGCTCTCTCGCGATTATTTCGCGAGGAGCTCGTGACTCGAATCATCGTGACTTTTCCCTCCCCGGGCGATTTACCAATTCATATATACGGAGACCGTTGCTTTCGTAACCGAACGGCGGGAAAAATGTTCATTAGAAGAAAAAAAAAAAAAGAAGAAAAAAAACTATCGGGCACGAATTTGCCTTTCATTTGTTCCAAATTACTCTTTGCATTATTTACTAATTTTTTCTTCCTCATAGAGGAGGGTTTAAGAGGAAAAATAGAAAAAGGCGAATTTTTTTTATGTCGCTATGCTCAAGGGGCAACACCACTCTAGCGGCAGAAAAAACAGGGCCCAACTTTGACGATTTATTTTGAGTAGAAGGAAAAAAGGAATAGAATTTCTTTTCAGAGGATTCATTGAACGCATATTGATGTATGAAAAAAAAAATGTTATTATCATTCTGCTACAAAATGGCGGCGCGAGAGGCCATCTTAAAAATCCTCTTTTTCAAACTGGCCGGACGTATAACTCGAACAGCATTGCACGGATCGATTTGAAATTTTCACAGTAGCTTCGAAATTACATTCTCCGACGGAGTGCTTAACCGTTTTTTTTATTTAATGTAAACTTTTTTTTATAAACAATTTACTGCTTTTTTTTGGCAAAAAATCGATTAATTTTTTCAAAAGTGCACTATTTCCACAAAATTTGATAGAAAAAAAAATTCCTACGTAGTCCCGTTGCCAATGGTCTATAGATTTTATATGTTTTTTGGTTATTTATTCCGGGTCTTATACTCAACGAGAAAATCGTCCTGGCTTGAGGGTGTTTGAAAAAAAAAAACACGTTTTTTTCAAGATGGCCTCAGTCGTCGCCGTTTTCAATGAAAACGATAATAAAAAATTTCTTTTCCACACTTCAATATCTGTCGAATAAACTCTCGGAAAAAAAATTCCATTCCTTTCTTTCATACTCGCCAAAATAAACCGTCAAAGTTGGGCCTTGTTTTTCCGCTGTTACCGCTCAATAAATTTCTCAATGAAAATGCGAAATTAATGAATTGTTTCCAGGGACTTGGACCGCGTAACAAGAAAATGTCATCGTCGTCGAGTGCCGGGCAGCATCAAAACGCGCGTCAGTTTACACATCGTTAAGGCACTTTTTTTCTTATTTTACTTATTTATTTTTTTTCCCGTTTGCCTAGCCGTGACAGCCGGAAGACCGGTATTATTGTAAAATTATAAATACACGGTATCCGCACCGTGTACTCGTCGGACAAGGTCGAGGCATGTTTTTTTTTTTTTCGATGACGCTATCGAGGCTCGCGAGATGACTAAGAAGAAGAAAAAAAAACAATAAACCGCAATTTTAATTAATACTCTGTACGTGATAATTGCACAAAGATCTTTTTTGCTTCCTGCACAGCTGGAAGCTTTATTTTCATGGTTAAAGAAGAAAAAAACAATTCTTCGACCTTTCATACTCGAGTACATACCCAAAATGATAACGACGGAAAAAAAAGGAAATTTAATTGACGAATAAAAGAGGAAAAAAAAAACCAAACAAAAAGCGAGAGTGATTCGAGCAGTTGTTCCCAATTTGTCTACGTGAAGGGAGGAAACAGGGTCGGACAGTTCAAAAAATCGATTTTTTTTTAATTTCATAAATTGTTAGTGAAACTATTGAAAAATATTTTATCCAAAATTTTTTATGAAAATTCCGATTCGTTATATTGTTATAAGCCATTAAGAGGAAAAATAGGGTTAGGATAGCGTTTTCTCAATAATTTTCATGAATTTTTTTATAGTATAAAAAATGAATATACTTTATTCAAACTTTGAGGATATTTTATACATATATTTAAGTATATACTATAAAAATTTTTTACATATATTTAAGGTAGGAGTCTGGTAACTTGAGCCGATTTTCATGTCTTTTTTGGAGGGCGTTTTTTTGTAGGAAAATAAAAATGAATCGTTTTGGATATTTAGGATGTTTTTATTTACATATTAAAGATACAAAAAAAAAAATGTTTGAAAAAATTTAATAGTTTTTTATTATTATTATTGATCGAAGTTGGCAGCCCGGGTCCTTACTTTTTTTCTACCGAACCGATTTCTTTCACATTTTAACAAGCTACTCTACACAATTATAGTTCTCGTCGGAACTACCGAGAAATTTTTTCACCCTTAACTTTTTATTTTACAACCCCTTCTTCGCTAAAATAAAAGGACTTTTTTTTCCAAAGTCCGCCATTTTGTTATTTATCCATGAAATTTTACTTCAGTAGTTCCGACCAGAATGACACGTCTATAGATTAAGAATTATCAAGAATTTTTTATTTCAGATAACATCAAGAGCCAAAATCACCGGGGCCACCCACGCGCTTTTTTTTCGAGGTGCCAACTTCGATCAATAATAATAATAATAATAATAATAATAATAATAAACTATTAAATTTTTTCAAACTAATTTTTTTTTGTATCTTTAATATGTAAATAAAAACATCCTAAATATCCAAAATGATTCTTTTTTATTTTCCTACAAAAAAACGCACTCCAAAGAAGACATGAAAATCGGCTTAAGTTACCAGACTACTACCTTAAGTATATACTATAAAATATCAGCGACCCCATATTGCTTGTTTTCCTTGGTACTATTTTTTCAAACGCGTTTTTCTGAAAACGACTTTTTTTGAACTTGCGTACACGCTGGTTTGAAAAGTTTTCAACCAATCGTCTTGAAAATTTGCAGTTACTTTCTTCGTAGTATCGCGCTCTATACGAACCTAAAATCGGAACATTACCATTATTTAAAATAATTTTTTTTTTTGCAAATAAAGTTGAAAAAAATGGCAAAAAATCATGCTTTTTTGTTTTGACCCCTGTAAAAAATTCAGTTTTCTATTTTTTTGATAGAGTTTAGGTTCATATAGAAGAGAAACATATAATTAAAGTAAATTTCAACCTCGTTTGATTTCAGATGAAAATTGCGGCTTCCAGAATGCACGCAAAATGCTGATTCTGATTGTGACCTGCAATATGGGGTCGCTGATATTTTCGGTGTTTTTGACGGAAATTCTTCAAAAATTTTATAGTATATACTTAAATATATGTATAAAATATTCTCAAAGTTTCAATAAATTATATTCATTTTTTATACTATAAAAAAAATCATGAAAATCATTGAGAAAACGCTGTCCTAACCCTATTTGCTCCTTAAAAAAAAAAAAGCTCTCTCCTACATTGAACTTCGAACCTTTCCAACGCGCTTTTTCCCAACTTTCCGTTGTTCCCGAGGAATAAAAAAATTATTCACCACCTGTCGGGGTCTTTTTAAATATTTTTTCTACTACAAAGTGACCGGGGGATGGGTGGCGGGGCAAAAAAAGAAAAGAAATGCAGCGGAACGATAAAAACTGGCTGGATCGTACCTTGCGAGGCTCGGGAGCGTAAATGCCGGGCATCGGTGCGAGAAGATGCAATCCCGGGGGATTCGGTATACCAGAGGCCGGATGTCCCGGTGGTATCGGTAGGGGTACGAGCTTCAAGCCCCAGGGCAAGTACCAAGGAGCGGTATGATGCATCGTGTATCTGTGTTTATTTTTATTTTTTCCTTCTCTCTCGACGAATTGATAAATCCCTTTTGTCAGCGATGGCGAACGATGTTTGTTTTATTTTTATATTTTTTAAATTATGTCTTTTAATCGATAAGAAAAATCAATATTTCTCCAATATTTCTCCAATTGTTATTAGCTTTTTTTCGTCAATTAAATTTCCATCGGAGCACTGGATTCTTCACGTTAAATCCCGTTTGGGCGATTAATCGACGTTGAGCCCAGGTAGTAAGAGAAAGAAAGAGGGCCGAAGAAATATAAATCGTAAGGTCACAATAAAATGACGCGAAACGAAAGTCGAAATCCTCGGGGTGATAAATTTTTTTTTATCCTCTTCTTTAACGACGCGTACTTGGATAATCCAATTTTTATTTTCCTCGTCATAGACTCTCCGACGAGTTTGCTCGAGCGTAACCGGCGATCGCCAGCATTTTCTTTTCTTTTTTATTTTTCCCACGTGTTAATACACAGTTTCTCCGAGTTACATCGATGAATTCAATGGATTTTTCTTCTTCTTCCCTTCTCGTCGAGAAAAATGACGATTTAACGATGACGGATGGAAAAATTATTGGCGAAATGCGCGGCCGATGAGCATCGACGTTTCCGCAAATCACCTTGGCATTTGAGAGGAAGAGGAAAAAAAAAACGAAGAGGAAGAAAGAAAAACGAGACCCACGACTCCGAAGCGCGTTTATCCTCGCCGGTTCTTCGTTTAATTCACAATTTTTATCATAATCATGGTAATAATTATTAATAACGATCGGAGGATTTTTCGGTAACGTTCATAAAATGTTTCTCATCCGGAATTAATCGAAGGATCCTCTCGATCGCCACGCGACTCCTTGATTATTTTCCTTTTGTTTTGTTTTTCCAATTTTTTTATTATTATTATTTGAAAATTAAAATTTGAAAATAGAAATTTGAAAATTAAAATTTGAAAAAATTACTCAATATTTTCCATCATAACATTCGTGGAGTTTTACAATTTTTTTTTTGAGATTTCTTTTTTTTTTCGTTTTTGTTTTTTTTTTTCCCCAAAGTCGTCACGGCGTCCAATTATCGCGGATCCGAGTTTCACTGTCTCGCATAACAACGAATCTCCATTATCGGCCGATCTCAATCATTTTCAATTATTTGCCGTTTATTAATAAATATTAATTTTCAACGTTCAATAATTATTTTCCGTTTTTACGCGAATGTAGGATTTTTTTTTTGTTCTCGCACCCGGGGCACTTGCGGGCCTCGTTCCCGCGGTCGTAGGGACCGATTTTTTTTTTTTTTTCCAAAGATTAAAATAAGAAAATATATTTTATTTTATTTTATTTTATTTTATTTTATTTTATATCATTTTATTTTATTTTATTTTATTTTTCTCAGCATTGGCTGATAACGTGATATTACGGGTGGGGGGGGGGGGGGGGGGGCGAAGCGAGAGAGCGTGTAAACAGAAGATTTTTAGTGTCCGACGTGCACACGCTACGAGCGCGCCGCGACGACTGAGCTAAGCGGCGAGGTACGAATCTCCACGCGCGGCGAGAGCACATGGCGGGGCGGCGCGCGCGCGAGCGAGCGCGATTCAATTCGCGAAAAAAAGCTAGAACGAGCGAGGGAGAAGATGAAAAAAAAAGCGCGCGCGTGTGTCCACCCTTCGGGCTCATGACGATCCTCCCAAACGGCGATGTGCCGTTTATCTGTGCCGTAAGAGGGAGGAAAAAAAAAAAAAAAAAAAAAAAAAAGAAAGAAAGAAAGAAAAAAAGAAAGAAAGAAAAAACAATAGCACGTTTGCTCGCTTTTTAATCGTGGATCATCGTCGATCAACCCTTGCACATTTGACAATTTTTTTTTTTTGTACGAAAAAGTGATTTATTTATAAAACTAATTACACATCCAATTAGTAGAAATACCAAAAATATCAAAAATATTTTTTTCTTTCGTTTTTTTTTTTTTTTTTTTTTCTGTTATCCAAAATGGCCGATTACTGCCATTTGCGTTTGGTATCTTTTTTCTCATTGGCGTTGATAAAGAACTTGAAAAATTTATCGCGCCCGATTGACTTGAAATTTTTCAAAATTACGTCTCTAATTGCATTTCGCCGAGAAGTGAGTAAGGAATTTCTGAATTAATGAAAAACTTTCCGAGCAGTTTTATGCGGAAATTTTTCTTCACCCGGCAATTCGCCCCCTTTTAAGTACCAAATGGTCGACGATATTCGGAATGAAATGATATTTTTCAAATTCCTCGCCCTTATTTCTGGTCATTCCGTTGTAGATTAACGAGAATTTTGTATTTTTTTTTTTTTTTTCCATTAGGTCAAAAATTGTCATATTGATCACATCAATTGGGAAAAGATACCAAAAGCAAATAGCAGTGATCGGCCATTTTGTATAACAGAAGAAAAATTTTTTTTTAAATATTTTTTTTTAAATATTTTTTATTAGTTTGATATTTATACTAAATAGATGTGTAATTAGTTTTACAAATAAATCATTTTTTCATACAAAAAAAAAAATTGTTAAATGTGCCCACGATTTTATACCCGCTACTGTGGTCATACCCCTTAAATAAAATGGAATGAAAAAAATTCCACGCAAATAATAATTCCCAAAGCCCCCCCCAGGGTTGCCAACGTTATCGAGAAATAGAGAGATATGGGTCGGGGGATAGAGGAGGAGGAAGAGGAGAAGGAGGGGAAAGGATGATTTTTATTCAGACTTTTGCAATTGTTTTCAATGCATCGCGAAGGATAAGGGTGAGGGGGTGGTTTAATGTATGACGCGAAGCGAGAAAGACAGAGGAAACGAAGGGGAAATGTAAAAGCTCCGAGGGAAATGTGACGAGTCTGACAGAAATTCACTATTTCTCCTCGCCCCCCAACGAGCCATTGTGTTTCCACGTGATAATTAAAATAACGTTCTAGTCGAATAACGAACGAACGCATTTGCGCCCCGAAATTTCTAATGCCACGAGTATCAAGTATCGGGAAAAATATTTCTAAGTATAAAAAATATTTAATTGTCCCAAGCTCGAAGATGATTTTCTAATGGAACATTCCGAAATATCTCGATTTATAAAAATTTAATGGCTCGCATACCCCTGAAATTTTGAAAAAAAAAAAATGTGAAATCAATAATTAAATTTTTGTTTTTCACCCTGCGACCTCTACGATAATTTTACAAAATTTTACTCGTTTCACACAGCGCAGCGGTTATAGAAAGCCCTAAAGACCGCGAAAAGGAAAAGTTGAGTTTGTAGAATTTTTCCAACGTCCCGTAAGAAACGTATTCCATTGGTAATTTGTCGGTCCGACGATCGGGGGGGAAGAACTGTCACGCCAAAATTCTTACGATCAAATAATGAAACGTTACGGAGTCGTCGTGTCGGAGAACCGGACGAGACAAAGAGAGACAAAAGAGAGCGAGAGGGTGAAAGAGAGAGAGAGAGAGCAATGAGGAACGATAAAATAAATAAATAAAACGAAAATAGACAATTAAGTGGACCAACGTTCCAAATGCGTTACTTGGCATCGTTGAACCATCAATTAACGTCGGGCCGAGGCTCTTGAGCGCGCGTATACGCCGCGGATTTACACGCGGACACGCCGCCCGCGAGCCATCCAACGTGTTTTGCCGTCGCGACTCGACTTTTCGTTCATTCCCACCGAGGTTTTCCGCTCTCTTTCTCTCTCTCTTTCTCGAATCGTCCATTAAACGTAAGACAAAACAGCAAGTAAGAAGAAAAAAAAAAAAAACAAAACGAGAAACAAACCGCAAACCCTTCCCCAAATGAAAATTGATCTGTACCGGTAGATCCGACGCGCTCGGCTGCAACAAAAAGGGGTGGTAGAGAAGAGCGAAGAGAGACTGGATTTACAACAAACGCCACAGGTCTGCCGCTGTCTCTTGCCCGGTTCAAAATAACGAAATGAACCGGGGGTGGGGGGTGGGGGCTGAGAGGGGAGAGAGAGAGAGAGAGGCTGCGCGTCGTACGACAATCGGTGCGGTCTTGCCGCATCGTCGAGTTCACGCTATTTGGCATAAAACTGAAACGACGACGACGAGGAGGAGGAACCATCGGAGCTCGACGCACACTCGGCTATCAATTAATGCCGGCTAATCACGCCCGATTAAATTCCACGCTTCGCCCGAACATCTCTATACACGCGGAACGCGAGAGCCGCGGCAAAAATGTCTTCGCAAACGATTGGTCTCGTTTGGTGAGGGGAAAAAAAAAAAAAAAAAACGCCAAAGTTGTTCGGTAAAGCCTGAGAGTTAAAACGACGAGGATTTTGATTGGGAGGAGGAAAGGGAAAAAAAAAATTGCTCAACCTGAACAAATGTAAACAAAGCGAAAATGGCGGTAAAGAGAGAAGGAGGAAGAAGATCATTTATCATAAGGATGAAAATGATTACAAGATTAATTTTTTTTTACTTATAAGGAATAAAGTTCGTTGTTCCTTGTTTTTTTTTTTTTCCCGTCACATTCTTGATTTTCCAAGATTTCACGAGGGAGAGAGAGACGCGTCTCCGGGAGTTAAGGGGGGAAATAGGGTTAGACGGTTCAAAAAATTGATTTTTTTTTTCATTTTATAAATTGTTAGTAAAAATATTGAAAAATATGTTCCCAAAATGTTCTATGAAAATTCCGACTCGTTCTATTGTTATAAGCCATTAAGGGGAGAAATAGGATTAGGACAGCGTTTTCTCAATGATTTTCATGAATTTTTTTATAGTATAAAAAATGAATATAATTTATTGAAACTTTGAGAATATTTTATACATATATTTAAGTATATACTATAAAATTTTTATACATATATTTAAGTGTATACTATAAAATATTAGCGACCCAATATTGCTTGTTTTTCTTGGTACTATTTTTTCAAACGCGTTTTTCTGAAAACGACTTTTTTTTAACTTGCGTACACGCTAGTTTGAAAAGTTTTCAACCAATCGTTTTGAAAATTGGCAGTTACTTTCTTCATAGTATTGCGCTCTATATGAACCTAAAATCGGTATATTATCATTATTTAAAATAATTTTTTTTTTCGCAAATAAAGTTGTAAAAATGGCAAAAAATCATGCTTTTTTGTTTTGACCCCTGTAAAAAATTCAATTTTCTATTTTTTTTTTATAGCATTTAGGTTCATATAGAAGAGAGACATATAATGAAAGTAAATTCCAACCTCGTTTGATTTCGGATGAAAATTGCGGCTTTCAGAATGTACGCAAAATGCTGAGTCTGATTGTGACCTGCAATGTGGGGTCGCTAATATTTCATAGTATATACTTAAATATATACTTAAATAAATTGATACATATATTTAAGTATATACTATAAAATATTAGCGACCCCATATTGTTTGTTTTTCTTGGTACTATTTTTTCAAACGCGTTTTTGCTGAAAACGACTTTTTTTTTTAACTTGTGTACACGCTAGTTTGAAGAGTTCTCAACCGATCGTTGTGAAAATTGGCATTTACTTTCTTCACAGTATTCCGCTCCATATGAACCTAAAATCGGTATATTATGATTATTTAAAATAATTTTTTTTTTCGCAAATAAAGTTGTAAAAATGGCAAAAAATCATGCTTTTTTGTTTTGACCCCTGTAAAAAATTCAATTTTCTATTTTTTTTTTATAGCATTTAGGTTCATATAGAAGAGAGACATATAATGAAAGTAAATTCCAACCTCGTTTGATTTCGGATGAAAATTGCGGCTTCCAGAATGTACGCAAAATGCCGAGTCTGATTGTGACCTGCAATGTGGGGTCGTTAATATTTCATAGTATATACTTAAATATATACTTAAATAAATTGACACATATATTTAAGTATATACTATAAAATATTAGCGACCCCATATTGTTTGTTTTTCTTGGTACTATTTTTTCAAACGCGTTTTTGCTGAAAACGACTTTTTTTTTAACTTGTGTACACGCTAGTTTGAAGAGTTCTCAACCGATCGTTGTGAAAATTGGCATTTACTTTCTTCACAGTATTCCGCTCCATATGAACCTAAAATCGGTATATTATGATTATTTAAAATAATTTTTTTTTTCGCAAATAAAGTTGTAAAAATGGCAAAAAATCATGCTTTTTTGTTTTGACCCCTGTAAAAAATTCAATTTTCTATTTTTTTTTTATAGCATTTAGGTTCATATAGAAGAGAGACATATAATGAAAGTAAATTCCAACCTCGTTTGATTTCGGATGAAAATTGCGGCTTCCAGAATGTACGCAAAATGCCGAGTCTGATTGTGACCTGCAATGTGGGGTCGTTAATATTTCATAGTATATACTTAAATATATACTTAAATAAATTGACACATATATTTAAGTATATACTATAAAATATTAGCGACCCCATATTGTTTGTTTTTCTTGGTACTATTTTTTCAAACGCGTTTTTGCTGAAAACGACTTTTTTTTTAACTTGTGTACACGCTAGTTTGAAGAGTTCTCAACCGATCGTTGTGAAAATTGGCATTTACTTTCTTCACAGTATTCCGCTCCATATGAACCTAAAATCGGTATATTATGATTATTTAAAATAATTTTTTTTTTCGCAAATAAAGTTGTAAAAATGGCAAAAAATCATGCTTTTTTGTTTTGACCCCTGTAAAAAATTCAATTTTCTATTTTTTTTTTATAGCATTTAGGTTCATATAGAAGAGAGACATATAATGAAAGTAAATTCCAACCTCGTTTGATTTCGGATGAAAATTGCGGCTTCCAGAGTGTACGCAAAATGCCGAGTCTGATTGTGACCTGCAATGTGGGGTCGTTAATATTTCATAGTATATACTTAAATATATACTTAAATAAATTGACACATATATTCAAGTATATACTATAAAATATTAGCGACCCCATATTGTTTGTTTTTCTTGGTACTATTTTTTCAAACGCGTTTTTGCTGAAAACGACTTTTTTTTTAACTTGTGTACACGCTAGTTTGAAGAGTTCTCAACCGATCGTTGTGAAAATTGGCATTTACTTTCTTCACAGTATTCCGCTCCATATGAACCTAAAATCGGTATATTATGATTATTTAAAATAATTTTTTTTTTCGCAAATAAAGTTGTAAAAATGGCAAAAAATCATGCTTTTTTGTTTTGACCCCTGTAAAAAATTCAATTTTCTATTTTTTTTTTATAGCATTTAGGTTCATATAGAAGAGAGACATATAATGAAAGTAAATTCCAACCTCGTTTGATTTCGGATGAAAATTGCGGCTTCCAGAGTGTACGCAAAATGCCGAGTCTGATTGTGACCTGCAATGTGGGGTCGTTAATATTTCATAGTATATACTTAAATATATACTTAAATAAATTGACACATATATTCAAGTATATACTATAAAATATTAGCGACCCCATATTGTTTGTTTTTCTTGGTACTATTTTTTCAAACGCGTTTTTGCTGAAAACGACTTTTTTTTTTTAACTTGTGTACACGCTAGTTTGAAGAGTTCTCAACCGATCGTTGTGAAAATTGGCATTTACTTTCTTCACAGTATTCCGCTCCATATGAACCTAAAATCGGTATATTATGATTATTTAAAATAATTTTTTTTTTCGCAAATAAAGTTGTAAAAATGGCAAAAAATCATGCTTTTTTGTTTTGACCCCTGTAAAAAATTCAATTTTCTATTTTTTTTTAATAGCATTTAGGTTCATATAGAAGAGAGACATATAATGAAAGTAAATTCCAACCTCGTTTGATTTCGGATGAAAATTGCGGCTTCCAGAATGTACGCAAAATGCCGAGTCTGATTGTGACCTGCAATGTGGAGTCGCTAATATTTTATATTATATACTTAAATATATAGAAATTGTATACAAATTTTATAGTACTAGCAACAACGCGCTCGCTTCGCTCGCACTTTAAAGTTTCATATTTCGAACTTGTCCTTTAGATTAAGAATAAACTGCAAATTCTTACAGATACTTTTTCCCAAACGGCACAACGGATTTTGTCACCATACCGCAGTCGCTAAGATAATTTCGTCTCGATCGGTTGTCATTTCGTTAAATAGTACACAATTTATTAGAACGTTTTTAAATTATGAGAATTGCATTGGGCGAGAGTCAATAATCTATTGAATCTCTGATCTTATTGAATCTTTGTATACTATAGATGTTGTTTAATGGTGAACGAAATCGTGTTTGAATTACGCGCGCTTTACGGCAACCAATCGGATTGACGATAAACGGGCTTCATAATTCGATATATTTATCTCGCATTTCTTTATTATATAAGGTTTTTAAATTTTGAGAATTGCATTGGCCGAGAGTCAATGATCTATTGAATCTTCAATCTTGTTAAATCTTTGTATGCCATAGATGTTGTTTCATAGTGAACTAAATCGTGTTTGAATTACGCGCGCTTTACGACAACCAATCGGATTCACGATAAACTGGCTTCAAAAAAATTCGATATATTTATCTCGCGTTTCGAGAGTTTCGAGATTCGAGTGCCATGTCTTTTTTAAGAAAGGATATACTTAAATATATGTATAAAATATTCTCAAAGTTTCGATAAATTATATTCATTTTTTATACTATTAAAAAATTCATGAAAATCATTGAGAAAACGCTGTCCAAACCCTATTTCCCCCTTTAAGGAGCGCGCGGGCGCGCGGACCAGCTGTCGTCGTCTCGTCACTCCACTCCCCGCGGTTTATCCACCGCGCAATCCCGCGCAATCGTGTCGCCCCGCTGTAACATTCCGCCGGCAGAGAGAAAGAGAGAGGAAAAAGAGAAAGAGAAAGAGAGAGAGAGAGAGAGAGAGAGAGAGAGAGCGAAAGAGCGACTTAAGGGAAGACAAGAGTCGACCAGAGTCTCGGGTGGCATTTATGCATTGCGCCGCACACGCAACGTTGTCCGCGTATATACAATATGCATATATACATTGTAAAATATGTTGAGAATAGAAAGGGAGCGGGGTAAGAACGGCGGGGGTATATATTGCCGAGTACTGGATTATTTACCGCGTTTCAGCGGGGCGGGGGTGTTATTCGACGCGCCGGCGCTTGTGAAAACGCCTCGTCGAATACATGACCGAGAAAGAGAATCTATCGGTCCTTTTTTTATATGTATATATACGTATATATATACTGCATTCGATCGTGTGTAAATGCATGTACATTTGCATAATAATGAGGTGGCACAATGTGTCCTTAAATTTTGAGAGCGCTAAAGGGGGGTACCCGGGCCACGGTAGCGGGTATAAAATCACGTGAGCGTTTAACAATGTTTTTTTTTTTTGGCTTTTTTTGCATGAAAAGTTGACTTCTTTATAAAACCAATTGAACATCTATTTAGTGTAAATATCGAGCTAATAAAAACATATTGTTTTTCGTTACACAAAATGGCCGACTATTGCTGTTGGCTTTTGGTATGTTGTTTTTTTTTTTTGGTGGCGCGACCTTTGGCCATGGACGATTTTCGACGTGAAAGAAAAAAAAAGAAAAAATTCTCGTTAATCTACATCAGAATAGCCAGAGAAGTACGTAAGGATTTTTTGATTAATTAAAAACTTTCCATTTTATGAGCTGTTCGTAAGAAAATTTTCACTGGAAATTCTCACCCCTTTTAAGTTCAAACGCCCACGATAATTCGAATGAAACGATATTTTTCAAATTCCGCACTTTCTTCTCTAGGTATTCCGATGTGGATTAACGAGAATTTTTATTTTTTTTCCTCTAGGTAAAAAATTGTCGGAGTTATTTGTCACGCCAGTTGGAAAAAGATACCAAAAGCAAACAGCAGTAGTCGGCCATCTTGGGCAACAAAAAAAAATCAAAAAAAATATTTTTTATTAGCTCGATATTTATACTAAATAGATGTGTAATTAGTTTTATAAATAAATCACTTTTTCTGATTAATTTTAAAACTTTCCATTATACGAGAGGCAGTTTTATACGAAATTTTTCACTGGATATTCCCACCCCTTTTAAGTTCAAACGCCCACGACATTTGAATAAAACAATATTTTTCAAGTACCGTACGTACTTCTTTAGGTGTTCTAACTTTTGCCGACCTTTCGCCGAATGACTGACCGAACCAATCAATCGTTAATAGGCTTGCTCGGTGGAAAAATTTAACGAACAATTTTTAATTTTCTTATTTAGTACTTTTTCAACGCGAGCCCGTTCGTCGGTAATGTCGTGACCGGGGTTACGGTATGTCCGTCTCGTACAATTTAGCCCGGAGGAAAACTCCGCGAAAACCGGTGCCGAATGATCTCACAAACCGGTCGTGAGATCGTTGCGGAAAGGTCAAAATATACACAACGAGTAAAGATTCTCGTCCGTCTCTCGCTCACTGGATGACATTTATGAAAGAAAAAAAAGAAGAAAAAAAACAGAAAAAAACCCAATCCGATGCATTTTCTTCTCCTGTTTCGTTTAAGGTAGTAGTCTGGTAACTTGAGCCGATTTTCATGTCTTTTTTGGAGGACGTTTTTTTGTAGAAAAATAAAAATGAATCGTTTTGGATATTTAGGATGTTTTTATTTACATATTAAAGATACAAAAAAAAATTTTTTTTACAAAATTTAATAGTTCATTATTATTATTATTGATCGAAGTTGGCAGCCCGGGTCATAACTTATTTTCTACCGAACCGATTGCTTTCAAATTTTAACAGGCTACTGTACACACTTATAGTTCTCGTCGGAACTACCGAGAAATTTTTTCACCCCCAACTTTTTATTTTACAACCCCTTCTTTGCTAAAATAAAAGGACTTTAGCGAAGAAGGGGTTGTAAAATAAAAAGTTAGGGTTGTAAAATAAAAAGTTAGGAGTGAACAAATTTCTCGTTAGTTCCGACGAGAACTACAAGTGTGTAGAGTAGCCTGTTAAAATTTGAAAGCAATCGGTTCGGTAGAAAAAAAGTTAAGACCCGGGCTGCCAACTTCGAGGTGCCAACTTCGATCAATAATAATAATAATAATAATGATAAACTATTAAATTTTTTCAACAAATTTTTTTTTCGTATCTTTAATATGTAAATAAAAATATCCTAAATATCCAAAACGATTCATTTTTATTTTCTTACAAAAAGACGCCCTCCAAAAAAGACGTGAAAATCGGCGAAAGTTACCAGACTACTACCTCAATTGCTCGATACAATTCAAGTAGGAAGAAACGGAGAAAAAAAAATTCCCAACAACTGAGGAAAAAATCAGAAAAATTCCATTTCTTTTTCGCCCGTTTGGAGAATAATCCGAGAGTGATATATCGAGCCTCGTGAACAACCGTGTGAAATACGACGGCGAGTTTAGGCGTCGCAGTGTTTTTTTTTAAGTCTTCAAACCCTTTTATTTATTGTTCTTTTATTTTTACCGCGAACGAACAAAAAAATTCTGCGTGCAAAAGCATATCGGATTCCCGTAGCAGCCACCCGAAAGAGGGAAATTTCATTTCGATGGAATTCGAGTAGCCGATCAGAAAGGAATAAATGGGCAAAAGAGAAATGTTGATCATCAGTCGAGTCTCGATACGAGGAAGAAAAAAAAAATTTAATAACTTCCGAAAGAAGTAAGGACGAAGGATATAGCGGTTAAAGAAACATCAGAATTCTCTCTCCTTTCTCTCTCTCGTGTCCTCAAAAATTGCTACATCGGCAAATACACGTGAGGTATATTATAATACCTGGGTGGGCACAGGTTGTCCGACGAATTGGTCTCGCGAAAGGAGAGTTACGATCGCGCTGCGACGGGTAAACAGGACGAGCTGCTGCCGGTGCGGGGGCGGTTGTTCCTTTGCTAATAAAACATTTCGGTATTAAACTACCCCCCTCCTCCTATATCCTCCTAGATATTGGCATAAACCCGAGACCGTAAAACGCCTCGTCGATTTTTTTTCAATCAATCGGGTCAAAATTTGATCGGGGAAAAAAAAAGAATTGATGGATTTGGCGAGAAGACAACAAAACCGAATGACGCATTATCCTCGTTAGCAAAATAATCGATTGACACTTCCCGGCTTAGTGGCCATTATTAATCATTAGGGCAGCGACGAAACGTACAAGGGGCACGATTCGGCGGGGGGGTTCGTTCGATTGGGCGGAAAAAAAAAAAAAAACCAAGAAAATTAGCAACGGAATCGAACGACGCGTTACCGGAAACGGGACGTAAAATGTCGCGTCTCTGATTGCGTTGGTGAAACTTGTGGCAAAGAGAGATCTTTCGCGAGAAGGGAGAAAGGACGAAAAAGTAACGGAGCGGCCGGTAGGAAAAAAAAAAAAAAAAGAAAAAGGGGGGCGAGTTGATATACGGAACGAGCCTCGATGGATTCGTTGGATACTAGCGACGCTGGCATTTCCGGGATATTTCCCAGCACCATTGGTGTCTCCCGACACATCCAATGGATATTCCAAAGGTGGCTTTCCGGAGTTTCCGACCTCTCGAGACACTCGGTGAAATACGAGCGAGTGAGCGGCCTAATACACCCCCCCCCCCCCGCCGCCGTCCCGGCGAAACCATCGGTTGCAAACACACGGACAACACCGCACGCCACCCAGACCCGGCGGGGGGCGGAGGGCCCGGGGGGTGGGCTTTAGGCCTGCGGCGTGGTGTCCCCGACTCTCGGCAATTCCGTATCTTTTACCGCAATGCAGAACATTGAATTTCCCGAAGAAGGCGGTCGGCGGCAAAGGCCGACCTCACCGAAACGGCCGTTGAGACGAGGACGGAATATAACGCGGACACGGCGTACGGTAGGGAACCCCACGAAGAAGGAAAAAGCTCGGCTATCGCCGAGAGGCGTTGGGATAGGTCGTACACCCGACGACGACGACGACACACCACGCGTCACCACACGCTTCCATTCCGTCGCATCTGCTCGCCCATCTTTCTTTCGTACTCCGCGAAACATCTCTCGCTATATAGTCCCCAAACCATCCTCCGTTTCTATCCACGGAGCTTCCGCGCCAAGCTTCTTCGCATAACTCCTCGTTGGCTTCTTTCCTTCATCTTTTTCTCTCTATCTCTCTCTCTCTCTCTCTCTCTCTCACTCTTTATCCAACGTCGTTCTCTGGTCCAATGACGAATGGATATTCCGGATCAACTCGGATCTTTTGTTGAATTATCTCCTCAGCAAAATGAGCCATTAACTGATGAATGGCGGTCAATGGAATCGCCGGGTTAAGTGATGGCTAAACATCACGTTGCAATAACTTTACCGATAATAACATCGCAGGCGAAAACTACACAGCACATATTTACACATCCGTTTTAGTGGGTTTTGTTGGGGTTTGTTGGGTTTGTTGGGTTTTGTTGGGTTTTGTTGGGTTTTGTTGGGTTTTGGTTTGGGGTTTAGTGGGTATTGTTGGGTTTGTTGTGATTTGTTGGGTTTTGTTGGGTTTTGTTGGGTTTTGTTGGGATTGTTGGGATTTGATGGGTGTGTTGGGTTTTGTTGGGTTTTGGGGTTTGTTGGGTTTTGTTGGGTTTTATTTGGGTTTTGTGGTTTCTCGGGTATTGTTGGGTTTGTTGGGTTTTGTTGGGTTTTGGTTTGGGGTTTGTTGGGATTTGATGGGTGTGTTGGGTTTGTTGGGTTTTTTTGGGTTTTGTTGGGTTTTGGCGTTTGTCGGGTTTTGTTGGGTTTTTCTTGGGTTTTCTTGGGTTTTGTTGGGTTTTGTTGGGTTTTGGGATTCGTTGGGTTTGTTGGGTTTTCGGGTTTCGGTGGGTTTTGTTGGGTTTGTTGGGTTTTGTTGGGGTTTGGTGAGTTTTTTGGGTTTTTGGTTTTGTTGGGTTTTGTTGGGTTTTGGGTTCCGTTGCTGCGTTCAAAACCCAATAAAATCCAACAAAACCCATTAAACCGCATGTGTAAATATGTGCTGTGTAGTTTTCGCCTGCGATGTTATTATCTGTAAAGTAATTGCAACGTGATGTTTAGACATGGAACCATTTGAACAACGAAAAAAACTAATCGGGCAGCGTTTGAACGAACCGGAAGAATGGACCCGTTCGCGTGGAATCGTCACGAAAGCCGGCGAATCGGGCGTGATCCAAAGTACTCGGGGCTTATGGAATCGCGCCCATAAATCGGGATCATAAATCGGACGTGTAACGGTGTATTGAAACTATATCGGAGATAACTCCCGGGAGTAGAAGGAGGGTTTTGCCCCAACCGCGCGACAGTGGCTAAGCATTTGTAACGGGGGGGGCGGGGGGGGGGGGGGGGGGGGGGTTCAATATGTGAAACAAAAGTGTACTCGAACCGGGAGATATTTTCATCACTGTTCCCATACGATTTTCGTTGTGCCGTTACTAAACTGTAAAGCGCGCCACCAAACTCCAACGGCGATACAGGCGAGAGGAATTGATAGGCTCGGGTCAGCCGGGTCAGCGTCAATGCAATCTTTCGACACTACCGCACTCGCCCCTGTGCGTCGCCGCTTCTCGCTCGCTCACGATTGCTGCCGAGGAATTTTAGGGGGATGGAGAAAAAACAAAAAATTTCGTAACAGGAAACCCAGGGGTCTATTAGGCTTATCGACTCGTTTCAAAGGGTCATTTACCAGAACTCAGTTGCATGTTCGACGGGAGATAAATGTACTTTCGTGCGCGGCCAATTTTTAAAAGGCCAATGCTTACAACGAGAGGCTGTTGACATCACAACCGACCACATTTCCTATTCAATCGAGCAGGGATCGAGGGCCCGTGGGCGACCTCGAATTTTCGTACACAGGAAAAGTCCAACAGAATCGGAAATTTAGTAAACTAAAACAGTGAATTATTTTAGAGAAGATCAAGGGATCGCGTAATCCTGGAATTTACAAAGCGATTTTTTTTTGTACACATTTGTATTCTTTATACTTTTAAAAAATAAAATAAACAAAAAACTTTCGAGTAAATTTCATCCCGTTACAGAGTTATAGCAACAAATGTGAACCCGGACATCGGGTTCACGTTGAATCTACCCCAGAAACTTTAAACGCGTTTTTCTCGAAACTACGTTTTTGGAGTGTCAGCACGATAACTCAGTGAATTTTTAATATTAAAAAATTTGTTTTCCTCTACAAATCTTGACAATTACTTTCTCTATAGTCTGACCGAGAGGTTTTTTTAATTTTTTAGTTGGACAATTTTTTACAAATTATTAAAGGCGAATTTTTTTAATTTCAAATTGCAGACTAAAGTTTGAAGAACTGTTGTTTCCTTATTTGTTGAGAAAAAAAAATCCCTCCGTCAGACTATCGCTACTACATTATTTCGCTAGATTCTATTTCATTTTTGCAAATTGAATAATTTTTCGTGAAGTTATGACGTCGACAAGGAGGGGCGCCATGATTTTCATCGGTCGTTCATTTATAACCGTAAGCAAAATAATGTTAATATTAAGTAAAAAAAATTAAAAAAAATTTTCTCATAGTTAAAAAGTTAATAAAAAATGTGAAATCAACGATTTAATTTTTTTTTTCGCCGTATAGCCTTTATAATAATTTCTCAAATTCATTGGGTTTTCCCAATTAATTTCAATAAACCCTCTAAAAAGAAATCCTATTCCTTTTTTCATACTCGCAAAATAAATCGTCAAAGTTGGGCCTTTTTTTCTGCCGTTAGAGCGCTGTTTATCCCTTAAGGGGGGAAATAGGGTTAGACGGTTCAAAAAATCGATTTTTTTTTATTTCATAAATTGTTAGTAAAACTATTGAAAAATATGTTCCCAAAATGTTTAATGAAAATTCCGACTCGTTCTATTGTTATAAGCCATTGAGGGAGGACATAGGGTTAGGACAGCGTTTTCTCAATGATTTTCATGAATTTTTTTATAGTATAAAAAATTTATATAATTAATTGAAACTCTGAGAATATTTTATACATATATTTAAGTATATACTACAAAATTTTTGAAGAATTTCCTTGAAAAACATCGCAGATATTAGCGACCCCATATTGTACGTCACAATCAGACTCAGCATTTTGCTATTTTTTCAAACGCGTTTTTCTGAAAACGACTTTTTTTGAACTTGCGTACACGCTAGTTTGAAAAGTTTTGAACCAATCATTTTGAAAATTGGCAGTTACTTTCTTCACAGTATTGCGCTCTATATGAACCTAAAATCGGAATATTATCATTATTTGAAATAATTTTTTTTTTTGCAAATAAAGTTGTAAAAAATGGCAAAAAATCATGCTTTTTTGTTTTGACCCCTGTAAAAAATTCAATTTTCTATTCTTTTGATAGCATTTAGGTTCGTATAGAAGAGAGACATATAATAAAAGTAAGTTCCAACCACGTTTGATTTCAGATGAAAATTGCGGCTTCCAGAATGTACGCAAAATGGGCTGAGTCTGATTGTGACCTGCAATACGAGGTCGCTAATATCTTCGGTGTTTTTCACGGAAATTCTTCAAAAAGTTTATAGTATATACTTAAATATATGTCAAAAATATTCTCAAAGTTTCAATAAATTATATTCATTTTTTATATTTCATGAAAATCATCGAGAAAACGCTGTCCTAACCCGATTTCCCCCATTAAGGGGGTTTGAGATCTTCGTTCGTTATTTTGACCGTTTAACATTTTGCCCTTTCGCTGTATAAACCGGGTTCGAATTTTTGGTCTTTCGCTCGACCAAATTCAAAATTGTAAATTTTGTTCGTCCTCAGATCCCTTATTTTTCCGATATAAATTCCATTTCAATGTTTTCGTCGTTTCAAATTTTTCTTCACCGTTTCGAAGACCTCTCCCAAGCCCGGCTCTCTCTACGCTCGACCACGTTCGTTAATTTTGAAACTCGAGATTTCTACCGTTCCAAATATTGGCTGTTCCGATATACGATCCCCGCCGCCGCCCCCCCAATGGTAGTAGTGCGAGCAGCAAAGACGAATACGTACGTGTGTTTATTTATATATAAACGTACGCGCCGCGGGACGCGAGTTGGCCTACCCTCGGCCTGTAACTAAAGGGATTGCCTGACTATAGACGAATTCAAACTCGCAAAGAGCGAGAAAGAGAGAGAGAGAGAAAATGAGAGACCGAGCGGAGCAAACAGAAATCGAGGTACGGAACGAGTTGGGAAAACTCGGTAGAGTATATTAAAGCAACGCTATATAAATGCCTCTCTCTCGTTGGAGAGGATAATATACGCGCGCCAAATACAAACCGTACTCGGTGTATGGGAATAGATGGTATTAGAGAGTACTGCGGATTCGAGAGTCCAGTGGGGAGGTGGGAGAGCGCAGAGCGGTACGGATAAGGGGAGTTAAAAGTGGCGCGGTAAGAGTACAAAATGGAAGACTCGTCATCCATTTTGTGCGAAGCCACAGCGCGCGCTAAACGAGAGAGAGAGAGAGAAAGAGGCGGTGGCGCGCTTTGTCTTCCGTTCTCTTTCTGGGTCTCTCGGAACGTCTACGTCGCGCACACACAGAAGCATTTTGCTACGTGGCTATCCGTTTGAGTCTAAAGTAATTGTCATCAACCCCGCCGGTACACATATGTTTGGAGCCAGTTTTCTCAGCCAGCGACGAACAGCGATCTTCACTGCCGCGTGTGCAATGACGAAAATAGCACGAAAAATAGATGTTCCGTTTCGTACTTAGGAGGGGCTCACACGGTTCCGTGTTCTCCACTAGGGCACCGTTGAATTTTCACCCAAAATCGAATGTTGTTTTTTTTTCCACGTCTTGCAACACATAATTGTGTCGGGACAGCGATTGAAACAAAATTATCGGCGTACAAACACGTCGATTAAAATTACGGAGAAGCCGGAAAACCGTTTCTTTTTCCCGGTGTGTTGTCACACGAAAGAGACGAAACGATGTGAATCGTGGGGAGAAAAGTGAAAAAAGTAAATTTTTTCATCATCTACACAACGTCCCTGTCTGCTTTCCGTTTGGTTCTTCGTGTTTGTCGCGGTTCTCCAAGTTGTACGGGCGCGCGCGCACGTACCAGAAAAAATTCGACTACGGCGAGTGTGGCGTGGACCGATCCCTGCTGTGCACAGACGAGGCGAAGGATCTTGAAGTTTTTCCCGTGTCCACGGAGAATGCAGCGTCGGATGCCACGGGAGTTTGGGATTAGCTTAGAATGCCGTGGGTAGGGCAATGATCGGAGGGAAAATTGAGAATATTCACACGTAATTGAGAATATTCACAAGTGAAAAAAGTACATTTTTTCATCATCTACACAACGTCCTTGTCTGCCTTCCGTTTGGTTCTTCGTGTTTGTCGCGGTTCTCCAAGTTGTACGGGCGCGCGCGCACGTACGAGAAAAATTCGACTACGGCGAGTGTGGCGTGGACCGATCCCTGCTGTGCACAGACGAGGCGAAGGAGCTCGGAGATTTTCGTTGATATCGAACTCATGAAAATCGAGATCGTCGTGTACAGCGGAAATTCAAAGAAAATAGAATGAAAAAAAAGCACGTGTATCGTCACGGGTTGTCCGTGATTTTCCCGTGTCCACGGAGAATGCAGCTTCGTATGCCACGGGAATTTGGGATTAGCTTAGAATGCCGTGGGTAGGGCAATGATCGGAGGGAAAATTGAGAATATTCACACGTAATTGAGAATATTCACAAGTGAAAAAAGTACATTTTTTCATCATCTACACAACGTCCTTGTCTGCCTTCCGTTTGGTTCTTCGTGTTTGTCGCGGTTCTCCGAGTTGTACGGGCGCGCGCGCAAGTACCAGAAAAATTCGACTACGGCGAGTGTGGCGTGAACCGATCCCTGCTGTGCACAGACAAGGCGAAGGATCTTGAAGATTTTCGTTGATATCGAACTCATTTAAATCGAGATCCTCGTGTACAGTCGGAAATTCAATGAAAATAGAATGAAAAAAAGCATCTGTATCGTCACGGGTTTTCGGAAGCCACGGGACTTTGGGTTGGCTTAGGATGCCGCGGGTAGGGCAATGATCGGAGGGAAAATTGAGAATATTCAGACGTAAAAATCCGCTTTGGAATGCACAATAATAACAATAATAATAATGATAATAATAGCAGCTTCAAGAGCTATATGTACTCAATCACTTTTTACAACACGCCTGGATTCGAGTCTCTCGAGCCAAACTTCCCCGTGTGGTCGAGAGGTTTTTTTTCTTTCTTTCTTTTTTTTCATGTCCGAGAGGATTTCGAACGCGTATAGGAGGTTATCCTCTCTCAAAATAGATCGATCTTGCGAGAGTCGTAACTCACGATTCGTCTGTCCATAGGTCTTTGGTTTCGCCGCGTGGTACACGCTCGTCGTTATATATTAAAACCAGCGTCGTCGTCGTTGCCACCGCGGGGCCGCTTCACAATGTCGTCGACCGCCCCCTCTGTACGAAACGCTGAGACGATGAGTTTTTGACGTTGACGAAAAATATCTCTCGGTCACCGGAAAGGCCCTCCCCCGCCCCCGCCCACGTCGGCAGGACAACCAAAACTAAAATAGTTGTGCGCGGGGCACTAGAATATTTATTTTATTTTTTTCCCACCCCAATTTTAACGAGACCAGCTAAGACGTAAACGAAACTTTGTCCATTAGAATTAAAACAAAATGTAAATCGATGGATTAATTAATGAAAGGCGGGGGGGAGACTGGCGAACCTTGAGGAACAAATTGCCCGTGGGATATTGGGCAAAATTTCACATCAAACGTGATGAATAGCGCGAAAAATAAAATGCGCCAATTTGTGCGATGGCTATTTTTGAGATTATCAAAGAGGAGGAGGAGGAGGAGGAGAGAGAGATGAAAAAAAAATTGAAAATAAATCTCTCTTATCTCGTCGGCGTATGTGTATATGCCTATGGAGCTTTTAGTGGATCTTCGGAGTGGCTTAAGGGATCTGTCATGTTGAACAATTTTTTTTTTTTCACGGCACGACAGCAACGGCCGACCAACGCCAGCTGGAATCGTTCGGTCTCTGGTAACCGCGCGTTTCTGTCTGTGTGTTAGTGTGTGTGACGAAAGAGGCAGAGACGGGAAAAATCGTTAATAGGCGACGTAATGGAAAACGATCGAGTTGTTTCTCGCGATTCCCGCTTACGAGAACGAAATATAGGGTTGAGACAAACGGGCGCCAAACGATAATAATAATAATAATAAAAAAAGGTCACTGTGCGGCTATGCGGGCATATATTTATATCCGTAAAAAATGCACATATGAGGAAGGGGGGAAAATTTTTTTTTTGTTAAAAACAAAAGTCAGGAATCGCTGGAGCGCAACTCGTTGCGCGTCATCGAGTGAGAGAGAGAGAGAAAGAGAGAGAGAGAGACACTTTCATCCGGTTCGGCACTTGTAAAAAAAAAAAAAAAAAAAAAAACGTACGTGTATATACGTAACGACGAGTGACAGGTTCTGAACCGCGAGACAGCAAACTCGCGGCGGGTAACGTATTATCAATAAACCCACCGGACGAAAAGTCGATCGACGGATATTGCACACGTCCCGCTTACGGATCGGTCGCCGCGCGCCCGCGTTTAGCGTATACCACGCGACAGGTATAAAAATGAAAAAAAAAAAAAAAACAATGAAAAAAAAAATTAAAAACTACGGACAGCAGTGGTCGGTGTGCGCGGTTTTAAGGGGGGAAATAGGGTTAGACGGTTCGAAAAAAACGATTTTTTTTCAATTTCATAAATTGTTAGTAAAACTATTGAAAAATATGTTCTCAAAACTTTAAATGAAAATTCCGACTCGTTCTATTGTTATAAGCCATCAAAGTGAGTAGCTCACCTTCGGGACCCGAGCGCGACCACGTGTATAACCGAGCGAATCACTATTTTTTCAAACGCGTTTTTCCGAAAACGACTTTTTTTTAACTTGCGTACGCGCTAGTTCGAAAAGTTTTCAACCGATCGTTTCAAAAATTGGCAGCTACTTTCCTCATAGTATTGCGCTCTATATGAACCTAAAATCGGAATATTATCATTGTTTGAAATAATTTTTTTTTTGCAAATAAAGTTGTAAAAAATGGCAAAAAATCATGCTTTTTTGTTTTGACCCCTGTAAAAAATTCAATTTTCTATTTTTTTGATGGCATTTAGGTTCGTATAGAAGAGAGACATATAACAAAAGTAAATTCCAACCTCGTTTGATTTCGGATGAAAATTGCGGCTTCCGGAATGTACGCAAAACGCTGAGTCTGATTGTGACCTGCAATACGGGGTCGCTAATATCTTCGGTGTTTTTCGAGGAAATTCTTCAAAAATTTTACAGTATATACTTAAATATATGTATAAAATATTCTCAAAGTTTCGATAAATTATATTCATTTTTTATACTATAAAAAAATTCATGAAAATCATTGAGAAAACGCTGTCCTAACCCTTTTTCCCCCCTTAAGGGCGTTTGAGATCTCCGTTCGTTATTTCGACCGTTTAAGGCCGAAGTCTGGTCTAGAGCGAAATTTTTGACGTCATTTCTAATGTGAAATAACGTTTAAACCGTTGAAGTTGTCTTGATGAAAATTTACACGTGCATTTATCGATCCTTCGAGGATACTTGTGCATAAAAAAAGAAAAATTATTTTAAATATTTTCATGTAGTTTTTTGCCTTGTTGCAACATGATGCGCCGAAATCGGCGCCCACTCTGGACGATGTTGTATGCATCTGAGAAAAAAAATATATATATATTCTCAATCTGTATGAGTATTCTGAGCACTGGTAGCAGAATTGGTTCTTAAAAAAAAAATTTTGACAAAACGGCGGCCTGTTGAACTTTCATTAATGATATTTCATTATTCGACGAGTTACAAAATGTCGGCAAAATTATTGTTCGACTGAATAAAATTTTTTTTTTAAGTACCAATTCTGCTACCAGTGCTCAGAATACTTATACAGATTGAGAATATATATATATATTTTTTTTTTTCAGATGCATACAACATCGTTCGGAGTGGGCGCCGATTTCGGCGCACCATGTTGCAACAAGGCAAAAAACTACATGAAAATATTTAAGATAATTTTTTTTTTTTAAACAATTTTTTATATAATCTCTCGCCAAACAGAGAGAAGTGCCGTGTGTAGGCGAGCGAAAAGTTTCAGTCCGATCGGTCGAGCCATTCCAGAGTTACGGAAGTTTAATTTTTTCCAACCTAAACCCGCGCACGCCCGCGCTCGGCCACTTTTTTCTAAATATGATTTTTCGACGTTTTAGAACATTCACAATGGCACGAAAATTTGTATAAAAAAAACAATGGTTTCACCACGAACAAAGCTTCCTTGGCGAGGAAGCAAAAAACGAACGGAGATACCGGGCTAGTAACGAGGATCTTTTTTTTTTTCCCTCCTATAATCATAATGCACTTGTCACTAACCCCTCCCCTCCTCCGCGCTGTAAAATGGTCTACGCTGAAAATAGTACATAGGGACGCGGGCATTTGAGCTCAAACGGTACATTGAACCCAAACAAACTAAAATTCTAAAAATTCTTTTTTAATTAACGAAAAAAAAAAAAAAAAAAAAAGAAAGAAAATAGCTTATTTTCATGAATTATTATTGACCAAAGGATCGGGTAATTCGCTTAGTATCGAAAAAAAAAAAAAAAAAAATGAATTTCTTGGAAGTAAAAAAATTCACATTCCCCGTTCAAACTTGGATTCATAACACGTAATGACGATTTAAGGTAGTAGTCTGGTAACTTAAGCCGATTTTCATGTCTTTTTTGGAGGGCGTTTTTTTTGTAGGAAAATAAAAATGAATCGTTTTGGATATTTAGGATGTCTTTATTTACATATTAAAGATACGAAAAAAAAAATTTTTGAAAAAATTTAATAGTTTATTATTATTATTATTATTATTGATCGAAATTGGCACCTCGAAAAAAAAGCGCGTGGCTGGCCCCGGTGATTTTGGCTCTCGATGTTATCCAAAATCAAAAATTCTTGATAATTCTTAATCCACAGACATGTCATTCTGGTCGGAACTACTGAAGTTAAATTTCATGGATAAATAACAAAATGGCGGACTTTGGGGAAAAAAACTTTCTTCCAAAGTCCGCCATTTTGTTATTTATCCATGAAATTTAACTTCCGTAGTTCCGACCAGAATGACACGTCTGTGGATTAAGAATTATCAAGAATTTTTGATTTTGGATAACATCGAGAGTCAAAATCACCGGGGCCACCCACGCGCTTTTTTTTTTCGAGGTGCCAACTTCGATCAACAATAATAATAATAATAAACTATTAAATTTATTCAAAAAATTTTTTTCTCGTCTCTTTAATATGTAAATGAAAACAAATATCCTAAATATCCGAAAACGATTCATTTTTATTTTCCTACAAAAAAACGCCCTCGAAAAAAGACATGAAAATTGGCTTAAGTTACCAGACTACAACCTTAACGCTCCTCTGCCTCTTTTGATTTTTGCAATCCTCGCCGTCCAACAATTCCTCTCGGTATTACAGGCGTGAAACGAGAAGAGGGATGTATGTTGGGGGGGAATCTATCAATCAAATACATGATTGACTTTGGCGTCCGTTGCAAATCCCTCATTCTCGTATGTTCGACGAGGCCTCGCAAAATAGCCCTCGGCTATGCGTTTCATCGCGAGTTTTCCTCTCATATGAGAGGAAAACTCGCGATGAAACGCGCACACACACTTATACACACACATACACATATATATGTGTATGTGTGTGTATAAGTGTGTGTGCGCGTGTTTTTTTTTTCTCTCGCCAGTTTCACAAATGGATTCTGGTCCCTAGATGCGCGTGGGGGACATCGGGAGCATGTGAACATCGGTATGAACACCGACAGCATTGCAGACGGACAAGTCTATATATACATATATGGATATATATATATATATAAGGCATTCCGTGCAGATAAAAAATAGAAAATAGAAAAAATGATTTTATAAAAATAGTAAATTTGCTGGAAATCGTTTCGTTTCATGTTAATTCATTTTTAATTCAACTACCACACATTTTTCCGATGAATTATAATTCCCATTGGTACTTCCCGTTTAAAAAAACGTGAGAGAGAGAGAGAGAAAAAAAATTCAACGTACTTTCATTTTAACTTCAAAAATTAGTAACAACAAGCGCTCGTCGGATAAAAAATTCGAATACTATTTCCCGAGTTCGTACGGATATTAAAAAAAAATTTGAACGTCACTATCGATCAAAAAAAAAAAAACCAAAAAGTAATATGATCGATTTTGCTCTTAAAGTTCGAACGATAAATAAATTAAAACGTTTGGATCAACGTTTGTATTCACGATGATTCGAACATTCTTTTTTAAAACTAATGCGAGTAATACAGTAAAAAGAGAACCGTTCTAGACGAAAGAAAAAAAATGAAAAAAACGAAAAAAATACGAAATACAAGAAATAAAAGTAGAACGTAATGCCCCTGTTTTCTCTCGTATTTCTCGCATCGGTTCGAAAAAATATTCGAAAGTATCGTAAATGTTGTTCTAAACGTTTTTAGTTGTCGTTCGAACTGCGACAACAAAAATCAATCGTATTAACATTTCGTTTCAGCGATAATATACGGAAAAACTGCGTGACTCGAGAAATTATTCGATTCCACACGTAGCGGCTCGTTGCATCGAGAGTTTTGTCGACAACAGGCGTTAATATATAGATAAAATAGGGAGTTTTACGTAACCGCAGTGCCGCGGAGGCCGAAGATAGAGAATGGAGGCGCGCGTTTTCGCGTACGTTGTGCGCGCATTGTCGGGCTCCGTTGGGCAATTTTCCGCGATAGACTCGTAAAGCCAAAACTTTTCGTTAATATACATATTCATAATAAACGCGGTCATCTCCGCTCTACTATCTCTCGCGTTACGCGTCAACGATTCTCGCGGTTCGATAACGCGCCAAAATTCAAAATCGTGAAATTTTCGCACTAATCTTGATCCATAGGACAGGCCGCCGGGGAAAATCGCGATAGTCTCTTGCATGAAGAGGGGAAATAGGGCTAGGACAGCGATTTCTCAATGATTTTCATGAATTTTTTTATAGTATAAAAAATGAATATAATTTTTTGAAACTTTGAGAATATTTTATACGTATATTTAAGTATATACTCAAAAATTTTTGAAAAATTTCCGTGAAAAACACCGAAAATATTAGCGATCCCGTATTGCATGTCACAATCAGACTCAGCATTTTGCGTACATTCTGGAAGCCGCAATTTTCATCCGAAATCAAACGAGGTTGGAATTTACTTTTATTACATGTCTCTCTTCTACATGAACCTGAATGCTATAAAAAAAAATAGAAAATTGAATTTTTTACAGGGGTCAAAACAAAAAAGCATAATTTTTTGCCATTTTTTACAACTTTATTTGCGCAAAAAAAAAAATTATTTTAAATAATGATAATATTCCGATTTTAGGTTCATATAGAGCGCGATACTATGAAGAAAGTAACTGCCAATTGTCAAAACGATTGGTCGAAAACTTTTCGAACTAGCGTGTACGCAATTTAAAAAAAAAAAAAGTCGTTTTCGGAAAAACGCGTTTGAAAGACGTGGCGCGCTCGGAGCCCGAAGGAGAGCTACTCACTTTAATGGCTCATAACAATGGAACGAGTCGGAATTTTCATTCAAAATTTTGGGAACATATTTTTCAATAGTTTTGCTAAGAATTTATGAAATAAAAAAAATCGATTTCTTGAACCGCTTAACCCTATTTTCCCCCCTTAATCGTTAATGCGATAATACGCTTTTTAAGGGGGCAAATAGGGTTAGACGGTTCTGAAAATCGATTTTTTTTCATTTGACCCGTGTAAAAAATTCAATTTTCTATTCTTTTGATAGCATTTAGGTTCATATAGAAGAGAGACATGTAATAAAAGTCAATTCCAACCTCGTTTGATTTCAAATGAAAATTGCGGCTTCCAGAATGTACGCGAAATGCTAAGTCTGATTGTGACCTGCAATGTGGGGTCGCTAATATCTTCGGTGTTTTTCAAGGAAATTCTTCAAAAATGGTATAGTATATACTTAAGGGCGGGGGAAGGGTTTTCACTTTCGAAAAATCGAATTTTTTTTTGTCTTATCTTATTGTTTAACATTTCAAGAATATGTCCTTAAAATTTTAAACCGATCTGAGCAATATTCTTGAAGTTATTATTTTATTAATCTCCTGGCCTTTAACGCTATATCTCTAACAGCTGCGGGCGGTCGGGCTAGCAGTGCAGCTGTCGAACAGGTATACAGTTTATTCATTGCTATTGTGTATATAGTACATAGTGTATACTATACACTACGATATTTTAAAAGAAGTGTATGGAGCTGAAATCGATGATTCTAGTGTAAGTTGTAAAAAAAAAATTTTTTCTTCACTTTTTTACTTCATAAACTTTAGACGCGTTTTTCTCAAAACTACTTTTTCAAAGTCCGTGTTCACTGCCATTTAAAAACTACTTGACCGATTTATTTCAAACTTTGTACACATTTTCTACATATAAAATACCTCCCCCCAACGTTTAGTTAAATTTTTTTTTTTTTTTTACATTAAGGGTGTTTCCCACCCACAAAATGGCGGAATTTTTCGTGGAAAATAACAGTTCACACTTTGGATGGCCGCCAAAAATTTTTAAATGAAAAAAAAAATTATCAGAGAACGTTGGGGGGAAGATTTGATTGTAATTCGACTAAATTTTCATGGTTTTTCATTTTCAGATAATTTCCGGCCGAGTTATAGTGAACACCGCAAATTGTTTTTTTTTTCCAAGACGTTCCGGGGGCAGCTCTGTTACGGGCTTATGCTTCGATATTTCTGCATGAAAAAATTACGCAACATTGTCAAAAGTATGCTCAATAATGTACAAAAGGTTCGAATAAAATTGCTCAATCCATATTTGAGAAAAAAAATCGCAAAAAAAGTGTTTTTTTTTACGCTGAAACCCTTACCCCTCCCTTAAATATATGTATAAAATATTCTCAATGTTTCAATAAATTATTTTCATTTTTTTATACTATAAAAAAATTCATGAAAATCATTGAGAAAACGCTGTCCTAAGCCCATTTCCCCCCTTAAAAGGGTATGGGCCACGGTAGAATTTTCAAAAAATAATTTATGTTTTTTTTTTTGTTCAAACGATGCTTAAATCCTACGCACTTCCATAGACAATGTATTTTCAAATATATATTTGAAATTTCGAGTGAATCGGTTGAAAACTGTCCGAGTTATGTTTCCGGCCAACAAAAACGGCAACGTCATCGTAAAAAACGCTGCACAGTCGGCATTTTGAAATGAATCGCTTCAAAAAAATTATTCCACACAGTCACTGATGTGTATGATAAACCCTCTATTTTGTAATCTCGATTTATTTTATAGTTTTGCTGAAAAAAAAATCCCCAAAAAAGCCTATTTTTTCGGCCTCTAGAGTGGCCGATGGTCAATTTTTTTCATTTTGCAAACCGCAAATCGCACGAAAGAAAAAAATGCAATTTATGTAGAACCAAGACGACGAATGATTGTGAGAATGGGCCGGTGATTGTGTCGGTTGCGTGAACCGTGCAATTTGCGATAGAATTATAAAACAATGTCGCGTGAACAATCGGCAAATTTTGCTCTGAATCGACTGTCGAATTTTTGGCCGCGAGTCAAATACTTTTCGAACGTTGAACAACGCGCCGCAATGAGATCGCAGTCTGACGATAATAAATAACGGAAAAGTCGTGATCGTCAAGAGACTCGGGAATTACTATCGGTGTCTCGCGCCGCTGTAACTTTGAGAATCGTAAATTATCCGTTGCCACCATTTTTCATAGTTCAACCCATCGCGACAACCGAGCGACACGTGAAAACCCCCAACAAGAGATAGAATAATAGACACAACGTTCCACGTGTATCCCCTCTTTTCGTAACGACGACAGACACGACCAGCGGGTTAAAACTTTAAAAGAGATCGTCGGGAAGAGCGATCTCTTTTCGTCCGTGACATCCGGTTTCATCGTTTCGACCTACCACAACGGATAGCGAGGCGACAAAAATATGTCGCGAGGAGAGCGGTGGCCCCGTTTCTTTTTTCTCCGGAACATTCAATTTTCCTTTTTTTTTTTTTCAAGTCATTCTCCTCGATCTTCCAATGGCCGCGTTTCTCTGGCGTGGAAAATATCGATTGTAAGTGCACCATCGGGAATTCTTCGAAATTCTGCGGATAAAAAATATTGAATAAACAACAGCAGTGCGAAGAAAAAATGAAAGAAGAATTAGCGAGTAACACGTGTCGTAGGAGTCTCGACACGACGAGAGAACATCGAGAAACTATTTTATTTTTCTCACTTTGTTGTGTCGCACCGTGACGTTTCACGAGTCGTAACCGCGCCAGTACGACGAGAGGGGTGACGACGATGAGGAGAAAGAGAGTGGGGGGGGGGGGGGGGGGGACCAACAAAGTGTCTTTGTCGGTAACCGTGGTGAAACGTTGGCACAGAGAATGCACGTTTTGCCCCGTTGTTGAAGAGCACGCGGAGGAGCTTTAGGCACCGAAAATAACACCGAAACTGCACTCCCTCCCCCGCCGCCCCGCTCCGTCCCTTCGTTTATTGCCCGGCAAAATATTAAACCTCCAGTAGGTTGCTAAAATTAAGCAAATCGTTCCCTCCTCTACCCTAGACGTTCAACTTTCCGTCGAGCTACCAAGAGTACACGGGCCCCACCGGCTAGTTACAGCGCCGCCCGTCGGCGAAAAAATCGATTCGCATTCTTCCAAAAGTCCACAATTTCGAGAAGATTTCATTTAAACTTTGATTAAAAAAATTTTATTTGTACTCCATTAGAGAATGTAATTGTTAAGCTACGATGAAAATTTCAAATCGATCCGTGCAACGGTGCTCAATTGAGGTAGTGATCTGTTAACTTGCACCGATTTTCATGTCTTTTTTGGGGGGGGGGCGTTTTTTTGTCGGAAAATAAAGATGAATCGTTTTGAATATTTAGGATGTTTTTATTTACATATTGAAGATACGAAAAAAAAATATTTCGAAAAAATTTAATAGTTTATTATTATTATTATTGTTGATCGAAGTTGGCACCTCGAAAAAAAAAAGCGCGTCGGTGGCCCCGGTGATTTTGGCTCTCGATGTTATCTGAAATCGAAAATTCTTGATAATTCTTAATCTACAGACATGTCATTCTGGTCGGAACTAATGAAGTTAAGTTTCATGGATAAATAACAAAATGGCGGACTTTGAAAAAAAAAAAAAAAAAAACGTCCTTTTCCATTTTGTTATTTATCCATGAAATTTAACTTCAGTAGTTCCGACCAGAATGACATGTCTGTTGATTAAGAATTATCAAGAATTTTTTATTTCAGTTAACATCAAGAGCCAAAATCACCGGGGCCACCCACGCGCTTTTTTTTTCGAGGTGCCAACTTCGATCAATAATAATAATAATAATGAGCTATTAAATTTTTTCAAAAAAATTTTTTTTCGTATCTCTAATATGTAAATAAAAACATCCAAAATATCCAAAACGATTCATTTTTATTTTCCTACAGAAAAACGCCCTCCAAAAGAGACATGAAAATCGGCTTAAGTTACCAGACTACTATCTTAACGGCGGCCCTTCCAGTTTGAAAAGCACGCTCTCCTGTCGTCGCCATTTTGTAACAAAATGATCATACAATTTTTTTTTTTCATACTTCAACACGCGTTGAATAAACCCTCCGAAGTGAAATTCTACTCCATTTTTCCATACTCCGAAAATAAATCGTCAAAGTTAGGTCCGCGTTTTTCGTCGCTATAGAGCGTCGTTATCTCTCAAGATTCTTCTCCGGCCTCGGCCCCACTTTCTCATCGTTTCGTGAATAAATCGCATTCCGCGATATTTCGCGACACGTGTCCACGGTCATAGATAACGGAGGATTCTTCGAAGGTTTTCGCGAGGGCGAAGAAGAGATCGGCAAGTAAAAGGACGCAGGAAGAAAGGACAACGAGGGAAATCGGTGGAAGAAGAAATGGTCAAAGGGATAATTGAGTTAAGGGGGGGGGGGGGGGGGGTAAAATTATTTTTTTGCATTTTTTAAATTTTTTTTCTGAATGAACAATATGTCGAGAATGTTGTGTATAAATTTTAAGTCAATCGGAGTAAAACTAACGGAGTTACAGCGTTTCAAACGACCGGCCGTAATACCTGATTTTCACGTATAAAAAAACTTTAAATCGATTTTCCCGAAAACGTGATTTTTGAAGTTTGTAAACATTAGAACTCAAAATCTACTGAACCGATCCTTTTGAAAATTTAAACATTACTTCTTCACATAAATCAACGGGTAATCAGGAGTTTTTTTTTTTCAATTTTTTAATAACAAATTAAGCGCGATTTTTGAGCTAAAATTGCGTTTTTCACTTCCAAGTGCTGCGAAAAATAGAGAAAAAAAAAGAAAAAAAAAACTCTTCCTGATTACCTCGAGAAATACATCACCATTAAAATGCATATCAATTTTTTTGTTTTAGATGATCCGGTAACGAGTTATAATGTTCACCGCAAAATCACTTTTTTTCAAGGCGCCACTGGAGATTCAACGTCACCGGCTTATTTATCAGTATTTTTCATTGAACATTTTTTTCCGAGATACTTCAATAGTTGTACAACAATATGTAATTCTATTTAATAAAATTATATTACTCATGTCGCCGCAAAAAAAATCATAAAAATATGCTCTTTTTTTCGCCTTTAAAGCCCTACACCCGCCGTTAAGAAAGGGAAGAACAGAGATGCCGGCGAGAGAGTGAAGATTGAAGATATTAGAGAAGGGACGAGACTTAATGAAAAAAAAAAAAAAAAAAAAAAATTATAAATACAGAGAAGAAAGGGGGAGGAGGAGAAGGAAAAGATTACGAAGGAGAATACGGATGACGTTGATATGGCAAACTTCTAACGTTCCCGACTGCCGCTGGTAACGGACGCCTAGGCGTTTAGTATATACCGAAATAGTATTTTCGGCCGAAGGAACAAGCGTCTCAACTACCCGCGATATAACGTCGACCGTGTTTTAGTATCCGACATCGACGATGCTAAAAGCACATACACAAACACATATAAATACAGAACACATATCGAGACACGAGATATTCAAAGGCGAGGTAAGAAGGAAGTAGAAGTAGAAGTAGTAGTAGAAGAAGAAGAAGAAGAAGAAGAAGAAGAAGAAGAAGAAGAAGTAGAAGTAGACGAGAAGGAGGAGGACGTCTCGACGCTCGGAGATAATTATAAACGCGGGGCTACGTATGCCACAGTCTGCATCCAGTGAGATATGCCGTGCAACGGCAATACAGGAGGGGACGTAACAAACGAGTGACCAGAGGCCAGAGATACACAACGGAGATCTATTTCATTTTTTTTTTCTTTTTTTCTTTTTTTTTTTTTCCCCTCTCTTTTAACATTCACCTCACGAGCGTGTGACGCGACATTTAAATAATTCGAAACAATAAACAATGTATTAGACACCATTAATTGACGACATTACTCAAGGTCTCGCGTACCCCGGAAATTTTCTAAAAAAACGATTTTCCTTTTGTACAACATTTTTTTCCATCTTTGTGCTTTTAAGAATTAAGGAAAAAAAAACACTTCTAAGATTCCACCCCGTTAGAAAGTTATAGCTGAAATGTGAGACTGGTCGAAAGTTCACGTTTGCACCCTACCGGAAGCTTTAAACGCGTTTTTTTTTTCTCTCGAAACTACGTTTTTCGACAGTGGTCGGTACACGACGACTCGGTCAATTTTTAATATTTCTTAGCTTTGTTTCATCTTTTAAATCCCGATAATTATTTTCTCTATAGTCCGACGAGAGGTTTTTTTTTTTTTTTGTATTCTTCCGTTTGACAATTTTTCATAAATTATTAAGCGCTAATTGTTTTTTTTTAACGCACGCCAAAGGTTCGAAATACTGCAATTTCTTTATTTTAGAATTGAGGCCGTCGTCTGGTGTGCAGGGAGATTTTTCACGTCATTTCTAATGTGCAATAACGTTTAAACCGTTGAAGTTGTCTCGATGAAATTTTACGCGTGCATTTATTGATCCTTAGAGAATACTTGTACGTTAAGGCCTCACATACGTCCAGCGGTACCGAAAACGTACCAAAAGAAAAACTGTTTTTATGAGGGATAGAAATAGAAATTGATAAAAAAAATTCTTAAACATTGTTTATTACTGTGTTAAGTTTGTAAAAAAATTTATTTCAATTTTTTTTTTCAAAAATTACAACATGAAAAATCACATTTTTTGAAGCACTGTAAAAAAAAAGTTGCTCCACGGTCGGCAGTATTTCTTCCTCAAATGTTGACGGATCTGCAAAATGTAAAGAAATTCTTGTAAAATAAGGTAGTAGTTATAGTCTGTCGAGCCGGATTTTTGAAATTCGAAAAATTAAACAATTCACGGTAATTCAAAAAAAAATGTTAAGTTTGTGTCAAAAAAGTCGCACTTTAATTGTTTTTATGAAATTTTATAATTATAATTTAAAAAATCCGGCTCGACAGACTATAGAAAAAACTATTCCGAATATTTAAAAAAAAAAATCATCAAAAAATATCAAAAACCGTACGAGTTATCATGCCGACCGTGTCAGAAAAAGTAGTTTTGAGAAAAACGCGTTCAAAGTTTCAAGCGCGTTCGCTCGAAGTCGCGCGCGGCTGGAGCAAGAACTTTATGAATTTTTTTAATTTATTTAGTTAACTTACGTCTAATCTCCCATTCCAGCTTCATATTGTACGCCTTCCTTGTCAGTAAAAAATTGTTGTTGTTTATTTTTTTCTAATCGACGAATTGTTCTGGCCTCTTTTGTTGCTTTGGTAGCGTCAGACCTTTGTCCTTTCGTCGGGCAGTCACATTATCTACAATAACTTTTGAACTATGGGGAATTTTTACAATCAGCTTACACAGAAATACGCCTAAGACTATAAGGAATAATAATCTGTAAACAAAAAAAATCGATTTTTTGAAAATTCTCGACGTATGTAAGGCCTTAAAAAAAAAAATTATTTCAAATATTTTCATGTAGTTTTTTGCCTTGTTGCAACGTGGTGCGCGGAAATCGGCGCCCACTCCGAACGATGTTGTATGGGTCCGAAAAAAGAATATACATTCTCAATCTGTATGAGTATTCCGAGCACTGGTAGCAGAATTGGTACTTAAAGAAAAATTTTTTGCCAAAATGACGGCCCGTTGAATTTTCATTAATGATATTTCGTACATTTTCGGGTATTCGACGAGTTATAAAGAGTCGGCAAAATTATCGTTCGACTCAATTCTGCTACCGGTCCTCGGAGACAGGCTACCCGAGGTACGTGCAAAATTTGAGCTCGATCGGTCCGTTAGTTATCGGGATAACGTGGGCGCCGATTTGTAAAACATAGTTCTGAGATAAACGCGTGTCAAAGTTTTTGTTTCTCGGCTAATTTTTGAAATATCAATAAACGGTTTTCAGTGGCGTATGAAGAAAGGTCCGAGGGAATAAGAAAATGAAGAAAAAAAATAAATAAAATGAAAAATCGATTTTTTTCAAATTTCCCGACCAGACGACGGCCTTAAAAAAAAATCCCTTCGTCAGACTATTAATATTATTATTTTTTTTTCAATTATTATCGTGCGTTCCAACGTATAGCCTTTCGGATTTTTACGCACGACCCTTCCCAATTCCGATTTTTCCATTTTTCCATTTTTTTTCCCCTCCAATCACTCCCTACCCGCACTTCGCCAAGCTGATCTAACTTCCATTGCGTCCGCGGACGTCTTAGCTACACCGTAACACATTTGCCATGGGCACAGGGAAACTGCGGGAAAACCCGTGCCGATACAGAAGGCTCATTGTTTTTCAATGAGTTTCAGTTGTATTGACAATCAGAAACTGAGAAAAACTGCCTAGCGCTCAGTAGTCGGCGTGCAAGCCAGTGCACGGCTAAGCGGTCGCCCATCCCAGTACCGACCGTGGCCAATACCGCTTAACATGGGAGATGTCAGACTATTGCTACTACATTATTTTACTCGATTTTTTTTTATTTTTGCAGATTGGATAATTTTCTGCGTGAACTTACGATGTCGACAAGGAGGCGCCGTGTGTTTTCGCCAGTGGTTCGTTTATAACCGTAAAAAGTTATGTTAATATTGGGAAAAAAAAATTTTTTAATTTTTTTTCTCATAGTTGAAGAGTTAATAAAAAAAAAATGTAAAATCGACAATTTTTTTTTTCACCATATAATCTTTATAATAATTTTCGCAAATTGACTCTGTTTTCAGGGCGCGCAGCGATAAGCTCCTCAAATGTCTCGTCACATTTTTCGAGTTATGGTCCGGGAATAAAATGATTATTTCAAGTGGCGAACGGAAGTTTGTGAAAAAAAAAGAAATCCACAAAGCCAATTTATTTTTTTCTTTTCGCCAATGGTCTTTTTTTGTCTTGAAAAAAAGAAACGAAAAAAAGAAAAAAAAATTAAGTAAAATTGACACGAAGTGGAAGACGCCAACAATAAGCAATTAATGTCAAAAGCGTGACCGGCCAAGTCGCCGGAGTTGGGGCCGACTTGGCCGGTTCTCCACGGTACCCAGCATAAATTTCCCGACACGCCAAGAGCCAAAGAGACACACAATTCCCCTTACCGTCCGAATATCGCTCGGTTATATCTTTGCGCCGGCTCGCAATAATTGAGTGACTTGCCAGAGACAGGAAACCGTCCTATATAATAATAATAACGATGATGACAATAAGTGTAGGACTTTTGTGTATGGGATATATGTTTGTAGAATTTCAACCACATAAATTATCGCTCCAAGTCGCGAAACATTGCCAATGAAAAAAAGTTAATCCACAAACGTTATTACCGATCGTTACACTCCGGACTAATCGACGACCACGAAAATGCGAACGAGCCGAAAAACGTTACGAACGAGTATTCTGAATGTAAAAGTATTTTATTTGAAGGAAAAAAAACAAACAAAAAAAAAGATGCAAATTAGAAACTCGCACGTTGCTCCGTCATTATTTTATCTGGCCACACAAAACGCCCTCCGTGAGCAACTTAATACTTTAATTTTCTTCCTCAAATCGTCTTCGGCAAATGCTTCCCGGAGGAAGCTTTTGCCGAACGAGACAAAAATAAGGGAGGAAGGAAATTCAATGCCAAACATTCTTGTCCCCTAACGCCTTTTATATAAAAAATTTTCACCCGACAGATGAAAATTTACAAAAGCGAAGTTGAAGTTAAAGCGATCACAAAGATTTTTTTGTAAA
Organism: Oxytorus armatus; assembly: GCA_958009045.1. Taxonomy (NCBI): domain Eukaryota; kingdom Metazoa; phylum Arthropoda; class Insecta; order Hymenoptera; family Ichneumonidae; genus Oxytorus; species Oxytorus armatus. The sequence continues at coordinate 939,905 of OY253755.1, forward strand.
ATTCGGAAAATAAAAATCTGAACGGCTCAATCGATTTTTCCCAAATTCAATACCAAATATCCTCCCTAAACGCTTTAAGGTTGTAGTCTGGTAACTTAAGCCGATTTTCATGTCTTTTTTGGAGGGCGTTTTTTTTTTGTAGGAAAATAAAAATGAATCGTTTTGAATATTTAGGATGTTTTTATTTACATATTAAAGATACAAAAAAATTTTGTTTTAAAAAATTTAATAGTTTATTATTGTTATTATTATTGATCGAAGTTGGCACCTCGACAAAAAAAAGCGCGTGGGTGGCCCCGGTGATTTTGGCCCTTGATGTTATCTTAAATAAAAAATTCTCGATAATTCTCTTAATCTATAGACATGTCATTCTTGTCGGAACTACTGAAGTTAAATTTCATGGATAGATAACAAAATGGCGGACTTTGGAGAAAAAAAACTTTTTTCCAAAGTCCGCCATTTTGTTATTAAACTTCAATTTAACTTCATTAGTTGCGACACAGAATGACATGTCTATAGATTAAGAGAATTATCAAAAGAATTGGAAAAAAGTTTTGTTCTCCAAAGTCCGCCGTTTTGTTATTTATCCATGAAATTTAACTTCAGTAGTTCCGACCGGAATGACATGTCTATAGATTAAGAATTATCAAGAATTTTTTATTTCCGATAACATCAAGAGCCAAAATCACCGGGGCCACCCACGCGCTTTTTTTTTCGAGGTGCCAACTTCGATCAATAATAATAATAATAATAAACGATTAAATTTAAAAAAAAAAAATTTTTTGTATCTTTAATATGTAAATAAAAACATCGTAAATATCCAGAACGATTCATTTTTATTTTCCTACAAAAAAACGCCCTCGAAAAAAGACACGAAAATCGGCTTAAGTTACCAGACTGCTACCTTAATACTTTAATTTTCTTCCTCAAATTTTCTTCGGCAAAAGCTTCCCGGAGGAAGCTTTTGCCGAACGAGACAAAAATAATGAGGAAGGAAATTCAATACCAAACATTCTTGTCCCCTAACGCCTTTTACGTAAAAAGTTTTCACCCGACAGATGAAAAAGTTTACAAAATTCAAAGCGATCACAAGGATTTTTCGAAATATTCGGAAAATAAAAATCTGAATCGCTCAATCGATTTTTTTCCCAAATTCAATACCAAATACCCTTGTTTCCCTAACCGCTTTAACGTAAAAAAAAATTGTTCACTCGTTGGATGGAAAATTTACGAAAGTTTCAAAATAGGATAAAATCTCGAGTCCGATCACAACGGAAAATTGCAGGAATAGAACGAGAGCTCGACACTCTAAATCCGTGCAAAGTTTTCGATAAATCGATCAATTCGTTTTCTCGAGATTAAGTTAAGTTGAATTTTTTTCACCCAATCACAAATGCACGCGGACATTTTTTCCTCGACGCGGATTCCGGATGTTATCGGACAATAATTAACCATACCGAGATTGTGAACTCGACTTTTATTTCGTTCGCGTAATCAGAGCTTCCTTCACGAGGAAGCAATTGGTGGGAATGAAAAGTTAAATGTTCGAATAAAAATTAAATCGAGCGTAAATGGCGTAAAAGTTTTCGGCAAAAAATTGTGCATCTCCGCACGAGACTCAACGGAATTATGACGGTTGAGTAATTGAGAAGGTATTTTTTTTTTTTTCCCCCTTTCGTTTCTCTTCGTCAGTCTAAGATTGTTTCTCGAGGCAATTACCGTTACCGACCTCTTTGGTATCCAGAAGAAGAAAAAGAATAAGAAGATGGTAGGTGAACGACGCTCGAAACGGTGGTACAAAATAATTTTCGTAATTAGAGAAGATGTACGGGGAGAAAGATGAAAAATGGTAGGTTCGTGCGAGATAAACTCTCTCTCTCAAGAGAGAGCGAGAGAAATATTCCTCGGATCGTCGAGAGATTTCGTTGTTGCCGCATTGGGATAAACCGCGAGCAACGATAGGAAATAATCTATTTACAAGATTACATAGCGTTCACCGCGAGAGTCACGAATCCGCGGTAATTGTTATTGCGAACGGACAAAGGAATAATCGTGGAAAATCGTTCAAAGAAAAATTACGAAACGCCAAGGATAATTGGATAATTAATATATATTTTTTTTTTTTTTTTTTTTTTTTTTTCATCTCATTAATCAAATAATCGTTGCCTCGATCCCATTTATTCGGGCAGAGTTTCACGGAGATTTTCATCGCGAAATAGTAGCGTGACTGTCAGAAAGAAGAAAAAAAAAAAAAATCTAAAGTAAATGTATTATTTCGTAACGGTCAAAAGAGAATTTTTCGGCAGTGGAAGAGGATTTAAGAAGAAGAAGAAGAAGAAAAAATAAAAAATAACCCAAAGAATGTAAAAGATAAAATAATCGGGAAATTGGAGAATGTTTCTTGAGACGAGGCACACCTGCTCCAGGCATCTTGGACGCGAGAAGCGTGTCTGAGGCTACTGTGTCAAAATCTGTGTCCGTTCTCTCTCTCTTTCTCTCGTTCGCCACTAAAACCGATATAGTAACTCGATTTGGCACCGAAATGCCCGGGAAGATTAGGGATTACGGTCGAACCACACGGAGGATACCGAGAATTCATAACATTTTTTCAAAATGACAGAAAAAAAAAAGCGACGTCACGCGAGAATTTAATGCGAAAAATCACCGGCACGAGAAATTTCGCCATTTCGTCATTAGTCGCAAAAAATTTTTATCAACGGTTCAATTAATAACGAGAATAATAACGGATCGAGGGTGTACGATCAAGCCCGGAAAAAAACGTATTTAAGGGATAACACCACTGGCGACCGCCTGTTTTTTTTTTCACATTATTCAAGAATTTTTTTTTGCGGGAAAAAAAAGAGATATTCGAAACAATTTTTTGGGTTTTGTTCCTCGTTTATTAATGTATCAAAAAACATTTTTTTCATATTTTTCACGCCGCATGGTGGCGCTGGGGAAGCTCTCGCGGTCAGGTGCTGTCATCTCCGCGGCACGCAGCAAAACTCTCTTCAACGTCGATCTGAAAAAAAATACCGAGTGTTTTCGTTGATAATACGATATTTCGAAGAGAAGTACATAGGGATTTGGGAAAATATTGTTTTAAAAAAAATAGGCACGCCTTTGAAATTGAAGAACGATTTTTGAGCAAAATTCCTCGTCGAAAATAGGCTATAACTTTTATAATTATTGAGATATCGAAAAAATCCTATGTACTTCTCTTCAAAATATCATATTATTAACGAAAACGCTCGGTATTTTTTTCAGATCGACGTTGAAGAGAGTTCTGCTGCGTGCCGCGAACCACTGCGGAGCTGACGCGAGAGCTTCCCCAGCGCCACCATGCGGCGTGAAAAATGTGAAAAAAATATTTTTTGATACATTAATAAACGCGGAACAAAACCCAAAAAATTTTTTCGAATATCTCTTTTTTTTCCCACAAAAAAAAATTCTTGAAAAGTGTGAAAAAAAAACCAGGGGATCACAGTGGTGTTATCCCTTAAATGTTGTTATTATCGGGGGAGGGGAAAAAAAAAAAAAAGTTGAGATAAAAAATTCCAATCGAGAGATTGTTTGGTTTGGTTTGGTTTGGTTTGGTTTGGTTTGGTTTGAAAGCGGCTATGCTTCCTCTCGCTGGCGATTTTTCAACGAGCTGCAAGTTTTCCAAAAATTCCAAAAATCCTTCCTCCCGGAAATTTCGCAAGTAATGCCCCGTTATCTCGAATTTTCGACTCCATCGCGGACGAAACATTGAAGCGTCCAACGAAATTTCAAGAAATCACCGGCGTGCAGGTTTGAGCTTGCAGCGGCTTGTAAAATCCAAAAAATTTTCGCGACATTTTCCAAATGTTTTATGTACTGTGTAATGAAAATTTGGAAAAAAAATAAGAAGAAAATTTAATCCTCAATGTTCGCATTCGTTCATTTTGTCTTGTGGAATTTGAAAAGTCGAAGATTAATTAATTTTTTTCTATTTTCTTCGTGCATTTAACGTTTTTGCTTCAGTTTGAAAAAAAAAAAATGTATATCTTTCGAATAATTTGTTTTTTTTTTTGGTCCTATATCCAACGAGGAAAAGCCGTTCCTTCCGGTTATCGTGGACCCGATGTGATATCGCGTAAATTTAATGAGAAACATGACGAAAGGTGCGCGACATTAAATTGGAGAATCTCTGTCTCTCTCTCTCTCTCTCTCGCTCGCGCGCGTCGCTCGATTTAATTTAAACCCGTTTACGTGGTGTATCAGCAGCGAGGATTTCGTCGGTTCGCACACGAGTTTCTCTCACTTCCTCGAGTTTTCTGGAGCAAGACAACTCGCATCGTCAACCGACGCTCAGAATCATTTATACCGTAATTCGCACGAAATTTTATCTACGATGTTACGCTTGCCGGGCAGAAAAAGAAAAAAAAAAACAAAAAAAAAATCGTATCGAAAATCTCAAACAAGCCGATTTACGTGGAATTTTTCGACGATGATTTCAGGGCTCACATAACCGTGAAATATTCAAAAAAATCGATTTTTTTTTACAGATTATTCTTTATACTTTTAAGAATTAAAAAAAAAAAAAAATTCCACTCTGTCGCAAAGTTATAGCAATGAATGTGACCGGACATCGGGTTGGGACGGCTACCTACCAGAAACTTTAAGGGAGGAAATAGGGTTAGACGGTTCGAAAAATCGATTATTTTTTTAATTTCATAAATTGTTAGTAAAACTATTGAAAAATATGTTTCCAAAATTTTTAATGAAAATTCCGACTTGTTCTATTGTCATACGCCATTAAGGGGTTCGGACAGCGTTTTCTCAATGATTTTCATGAATTTTTTTATAGTATAAAAAATTAATACAATTTATTGAAACTTTGAGAATATTTTATACATATATTTAAGGTAGTAGTCTGGTAACTCAAGCCGATTTTCGTGTCTTTTTTTGGAGAGCGTTTTTTTGTAGGAAAATAAAAATCAATCGTTTTGGATATTTAGGATATTTTTATTTACATATTAAAGATACAAAAAAAAATTTTTTTGAAAAAATTTAATAGTTTATTATTATTATTATTATCGCTCGAAGTTGGCACCTCGAAAAAAAAGCGCGTGGGTGGCCCCGGTGATTTTGGCTCTCGATGTTATCTGAAATAAAAAATTCTTGATAATTCTTAATCTATAGACATGTCATTCTGGTCGGAACTACTGAAGTTAAATTTAATGGATAAATAACAAAATGGCGGACTTTGGAAGAAAAAAAAAAAATTTTCCAAAGTCCGCCATTTTGTTATTTATCCATGAAATTTAACTTTGGAAAAAAAAGTTTTTTTTTCCAAAGTCCGCCATTTTGTTATTTATCCATGAAATTTAACTTCAGTAGTTCCGACCAGAATGACATGTCTATAGATTAAGAATTATCAAGAATTTTTCATTTCAGATAACATTAAGAGCCAAAATCACCGGGGCCACCCACGAGCTTTTTTTTCGAGGTGCCAGCTTCGATCAATAATAATAATAATAATAATGAACTATTAAATTTTTTCAAACAAATTTTTTTTGTTTCTTCAATATGTAAATAAAAACATCCTAAATATCCAAAACGATTCATTTTTATTTTCCTACAAAAAAGCGCACTCCAAAAAAGACATGAAAATCGGCTTAAGTTACCAGACTACTACTACTAGTATATACTATAAAATTTGTTGAAAAATTATTGAATTTCCTTGAAAAACACCGAGGATATTAGCGACCCCATATTGCTCGTTTTTCTGGGTACTATTTTTTCAAACGCATTTTTCTGAAAACGACTTTTTTTTAACTTGCGTACACGCTACTTTGAAAAGTTTTCAACCAATCGTTTTGAAAATTGGCAGTTACTTTCTGCATAGTATTGCGCTCTATATGAACCAAGAATCGGAATATTATCATTATTTAAAATAATTTTTTTTTCGCAAATAAAGTTGTAAAAACTGGCAAAAAATCATGCTTTTTTATTTTGACCCCTGTAAAAAATTCAATTTTCAATTTTTTCGATAGCATTTAGGTTCATTTAGAAGAGAGACATATAATAAAAGAAAATTCCAACCTCATTTGATTTCAGATGAAAATTGCGGCTTCCAGAATGTACGCAAAATGCTGAGTCTGATTGGGACCTGCAATATGGGGTCGCTAATATCCGCGGTGTTTTTCAAGAAAATTCTTCAAAAATTTCATAGTATATACTTAAATATATGTATAAAATATTCTCAAAGTTTCAATAAATTATATTCATTTTTTATATTATAAAAAAATTCATGAAAATCATTGAGAAAACGCTGTCCTAACTCTATTTCCCCCCTTAAACCCGTTTTTCTGGAAACTATGTTTATCGACAGTGTCAGCACGATAACTCAGTCAATTTTGAATATTTTTTCTACTTTTTTTTTCCAAATCTCGATAACTATTTTCTCTGTAGTCTGACGAGTCTATTTTTTAATTTTGTGGTTGGACAATTTTATTATAAATTATTGAACACTAATTTTTTTGTTCTCTAAATGCATACTAAAGTTTGAAATACTGTAATTTCTTTATTTTTGAAGAAAAAAAATAAAAAATAAAAAATTCCCTCCGTCATTGCTACTACATTATTTTACTAGATTCTTTATTATTTTTGCAGATTGAATAATTTTGTGGTTGAAGTTACGACGTCGACAAGGACGCGCCATGATTTTCATCGGTAGTCCATTTTTGTACCCGTAAAAAAATGATGTTGATACGAAAGAAAACATTTTTTTTCTCATAGCTGAAAAGTTAATAAAAAATGTGAAATCAACAATTTAAATTTTTTCTCACCATATAACCTTTATAACAATTAATGGTCAGCCCTTAAAAATCGCATTGAAAATCAGCAAACACGTGTTTGATCGTAGATTTTGTTTTTTTTTTCCTTCTTCTAAACCCACCCGAACCCGGAAGTGGTTGGGATAATATTGAAAGTGACAGAGTACACGGGTTATAAAAAGACGATGGGTACGGCGAGTAAGGAAAGTAAAAGTGGTGAGAGAGGGAAAACTAAACTGACTGATTGTGAGATAGGCAAACGTGTAACACCGGGAGGGGGGGCCATCACCGGTTGGAGGCTCGGAAAATGCTTGTTGGACGTGGTAACTGTACGATGGCGTACAGCGGAGAACGAACAACGAGAAAACGTGCACTTTTTCCCTACGTATTTTCACACGATCCATCCTATATACGTGTATGTAGAACGAGACGAAAAAAAAGATTGCAATTCCCGGATCGTTGCCCGGGGAGACTAGCGAATTCTCACTGGGCGAAATGCGAATTCAAACCGTGTGGCCCCGACAAATTCGTATGGACGAAAAGCGAAAAAAAAAAAGAAAAAAAAACGATCCGGACGGGCGAAAGAACAGAAGAAACACTAAACTATCAAACGTAACGTTCAACGGTCGCAATAAACTCTCGTCGCGGTCACAATAAGATACCGTAAGATGTGCGAGACAACGACCATTGATAATGGAAACAAAGGAATAGTGAAGTCCGCGAGTGCATAAAACTTGTCGAGAAAAATAAACAAAAAAAAAAGCCCCACCCCCCGACGATTGAAGAAAATTAGAGATTTTTTTTGTCTTCCCCCCAAAATAACACTGGCCATAAATTTTCAACGAAAATTCATCGGTAATGTTAAAAATGACGGAAGGGTATCGATTGATACCCTTCCGTCATTTTTACTAAATCTACTAAATCTACGCCACTAAATCTCAACCTTTTCGCTAATTCATGCAAAATTCAATACCAATCATCCTTCAATGTTACTACGAGAAAAAAAATTAATCCAAGCTCTCTCAAAAAAAAAAAAAAAACTTTAGGAAATGAAATCAATGTCACAAAATTTGTTGATCTCGATTTGATTTAATAAGGAAAACTTTTGAGGTTTATGAAAAATTGTTAAAAGTTTATGGAGGCACAAAAATTGCTCAAGGGAATTCCAACAAAAAATCTGCCGTAAACAACGGATGTTTCACGGCCTAAATTCGTGCAAAGTTTGCGGTAAATCGGTCAATTCGTTCTCGAGATAAATCGAGCTGAATCTTATTCGACCCTATCGTCAATTCGCACGCGCGCATTCGCACGGAAATGTTTTTACGTGTGATTTCCGGATATTTTGTCAAATTTTACGCATACCACCATTAAAAACTCGATTGTTTTTTTTTCTGTCACAAAACCAAAGCGCTCTACTTTTTTTTTCCCCCCGGACAAACGAGCCCCGCGCGAAAAGTCGAAATGAAAAAATTTGTTGACTAATCGAAATAACGTTTAATCGTTATTTTATGATACGCGAAATTTCGACAGTTCTTGTCGGAATAAACCGCGATAAAGCCGAGTCTGGCTAATGTCCGTGGGGTTTGATGGACCAAAGAAGGCGTTCGGGCAAAAAATCAACCGAGACAGAGAGAGAGAGAGAGCTCGAGGGTTTATTTACGGCATTAACACGACGCTCGTGCAACTCTTCTCTTTCTCTCCGTTCCTCCTTCCACATCTCTCACTTTCGCTTTTACTTCTGTTTTCTCCTCGACACCAGTGAGTGATTGATCGTTCCCCCCCTCGGTGAAACCTCATCCGCGGGTTATCGCGAGATAATTATTTTGAAAATACTCGCGCAATGATTTTTCGTTTGGTAAGGACTAATATTTTTTTTTATCCGCAACTTTCCAATGAAATTACTCAGATCAGTTGACGGACGGAAAAAGTACATCATTGTTTGTTTTTTTTTTGTATTTTCGAAAAAATATTTACACGGGTTAAGGGAGAACACCACTGTGACCCCCTGTTTTTTTTTCACATTTTTCAAGAATTTTTTTTTGTGGGAAAAAAAAGAGATATTCGACAAACTTTTTTTGGGTTTTGTTCCTTGTTTATTAATGTATGAAAAAACATTTTTTTCACAATTTTCACGTCGCATGCTTTTCACGTCAGCGCCACCATGCGGCGTGAAAAATGTGAAAAAAATGTTTTTTCATACATTAATAAACAAGGAACAAAACCCAAACAAATTTTTCGAGTATCTCTTTTTTTTCCCACAAAAAAAAATTCTTGAAAAATGTGAAAAAAAAACAGGGCGTCACAGTGGTGTTCTCCCTGAAATGAAATTCATGAATGTTGTATTTTATTTATTCGCGTGGCAAATTCTGCCACTACGAAGGGTTTGGACACGCACCGGCATATTGTGCGTCACATATGGGATAACAACACGTTAACCCGATGACGGTAAACACCGAATTTCTGAAACGACCTAATTAAACAGTTGACATTCGGGATGTTCCGTGTCTAAACCACCCTTCTATTACTCCCAACATATTTTTCAATTTATTTTGTCGCTTTTTTTTTCTTCCACGTCGAGGAAAGCTTTGGTATCGCGAAGAGAAGGAAAAATCGAGTTTTCAATATCAGTATCGTTCAAAATGTGCTAAAAACATGTCCAAAAATCACATCTAGAAAAAAATGTTCGCGTACACGTGTGTGTGTGTGTGCACAGAAGTTTTTTTCAATCTGATTTGAGGTAGTAGTCTGGTAACTTAAGCCGATTTTCATGTCTTTTTTGGAGGGTGTTTTTTTGTAGGAAAATAAAAATGAATCGTCTTGAATATTTAGGATGTTTTTATTTACATATTGAAGATACAAAAAAAAATTTTTTTGAAAAAATTTAATAGTTTATTATTATTATTATTATTGATCGAAGTTGGCACCTCGAAGTTGGGCAGCCCGGGTCCTAACTTTTCTTCTACCGAACCGATTGCTTTCAAATTTTAACGGACTACTCTACACACTTATAGTTCTCGTCGGAACTACCGAGAAATTTTTTCACCCCTAACTTTTTATATTACAACCCCTTCTTTGCTAAAATAAAAGGACTTTAGCAAGGAAGGGGTTGTAAAATAAAAAGTTAGGGGTGAACAAATTTCTCGGTAGTTCCGACGAGAACTATAAGTGTGTAGAGTAGCCTGTTAAAATTTGACAGCAATCGGTTCGGTAGAAAAAAAGTTAGGACCCGGGCCGCCAATTTCGAGGTGCCAACTTCGATCAATAATAATAATAAACTATTAAATTTTTCTGAAAAAAATTTTTTTCGCATCTTTAATATGTAAATAAAAACATCCTAAATATCCAAAACGATTAATTTTTAAGTTCTTACAAAAAAACGCCCTCGAAAAAAGACATGAAAATCGGCCTAAGTTACCAGACCACTACCTTAAATTCAACCTGACGTATCTCGAGAACGAATTCACCGATTTCTTGCAAACTGTGCACGCATTTAAAACATCGAACCTCCGTTGTTTGATGCAATTTTTATTGGAATTCCTTGACGATTCGAGATTTTACACCATTTTGAATTTTTCGAAAAATATCTGTGATCGATGCCAAAACTTTTCGAGATCTTGGATTAATTTTACTCTCGCGAATGTGGCATCGCTGAAGAATGATTGTTATTGAATTTTGCGCGAATCAACGAAAGAGTTAAGATTTTATTAAATTTTGAGTTACAAAGAATTTACGTCGAATTACGACTATCGTCAATGTTTCGTCGTAATTTGTTGATCGTCCATTTTTTTTAAGCCTCAACTACTTCACGAGAATATCGGTGATGGGAAAAAAAAAAAACCCCCCCAGAATCGCGTTTCGATAAATTTCGTCACGGAATGGCCCGTGCATACGGGTAATATTAGGGCGATTTTTTTTTTTCGACTATATTTTTTTTAGTCCCCACCCGAAATTTTGTTGGATATGTCGAAAAAAAAATTCCCTGAAAGTTACAGTCCTTAATATTGATTCTAAGTACTTTCCCTTAGCGCGAGAAGATTTTCCATCTAAAATACACGTAAATCGAATTTTTTTTTTCAAATTTCTATAACTCATCCGCATTTTATGCTATCATATTGTTCTTGGTTTCGATTTACTCGGAATAAAACAATCTAAAAAAGTGCCTTTTGCGGCGAAAGTGTAAATTGTACTGGTGAGTTGGTACGCGTCACTGAAGTTGATTTTTACCCAAAACTCTCGTTTTTTTTGCTGTTATCTCCGAAACAATTAACTTTACGAAAAAAATGTAATAGAAAAATTTGTTGGAAATTCAATTTCCTACAAAAAAGGTCCTATCGACCCAATTGCTTAGATCAATATTTCTTGAGATATTGAACTTTAACTTATGAGTAGTATAAAATTTATAAAATATTAAATAATAAAAAAAAAATTTTTCAATTAAGTTCAATATCTCAAGAAATATTAATCTAAGCAATTGGTTCGACAGGACCTTTTTTGTAGGAAATTAAATTTCCAAAAAATTTTTCATCTACATTTTTTTCGTAAAGTTAATTGTTTCGGAGATAACAGCAAAAAAACGAGAATTTTGGGTAAAAATCAACTTCAGCGACCCGTACCAACTCACCAGTACAATTTACACTTTCGCCGCAATAGGCACTTTTCTAGTTTGTTTTATTCCGAGTAAATCGAAAGCAAGAACAATGTGATAGCATAAAATGCGGATGAGTTATAAAATTAAAAAAAAAAAACAAAAAACAAAATTCGATTTACGTGTATTTTAGATGGAAAATCTTTTCACGCTAAGGGAAAGTACTTAGAATTAATATCAAGGGCTGTAACTTTCAGGGAATTTGTTTTTCGACATATCCGACAAAATTTCAGGTGGGGACTGAGAGAAAAAAAAGTCGAAAGAAAAAAATTGCCCTAGGGTAACATATGTATTTATTTAAAGCAGAGTTTTGTTGCCGCAAAAGCATTCTGGCCAACTTCGTTCTTGCCATCTGCTAATCCAGTATATATATTTTCTTTATAACTTTCCCCCAGCCCCGGTCGACCTTCCACCGGTGCCTATTATTATTCGCCGACCGCATGCGCAACGATACATACAGTTTTTCTTAAATTTTATTCTCCACCTCCTGGACATTGTATTTAATCGGTTTATCGTTCGCGAGAAAGCTCGCGAGTAGTATTTTCCCGGGGCTCTCGAAAGAAATAACGAAAAGTTATATATCGCTGTGTGCAATGTATAAATATAGTCGGCGGCACCAGGCTCCTCGTTGCTGTTTAAGAAAATTCTGATTAAGTAGAGACCGCAAAGTTTCTCTGTTAAACACAATAAATACGAGTAGTTACACGTGCATGTATATACATAAACTGTGACAGTTTTTTTTTTTCTCTTTTTTAAATCGTTATTTACGGCATCGTTGTTGCCTTGTGTATTTAAATATTTTTTGTTTTCTCAACGTCCCGATAGAGGAAGTTATTGTAATCGGCTCGGCTCGCTCGGTTAAGGGCTCAGAGCCGTGCGCGCGCTAGAAGCGAGTAAATTTGACAAATTATTATAAATATTGTATGGTGAAAGAAAATTTGTTGATTTCACATTTTTTTATTAACGTTTCAACCGTGAGGAAAAATTTTGTTAATTTTTTATTTCAATATTAACATTATTTAACGCGTTTTTCCTCGAAACTGTTTTTTAAACAGAGATTTTTTTGAAAATTTAATAAAAAATGTGAAATGAATAATTAAAATTTTTTTTTTCACCATATAACGTTTATAATAATTTTTTCAAATTTCAGTTTTCAGCGCGCGCAGGGGTATGCGAGCCGTTAATTAAATAACATTTTTTTAATTCACGTTTCGACGTTTAAAAAAAAAAAACTCAAATATACGAATTTTTTTCACGCTGCCGGAATGACCAAAGATTATTTTCATTCGCCTACGATTGGCGAGACATCATTTTCAATTAGTTGAACATCAATTAATCAGAGAAATTTAATATACATAAAGAAGCGGAATTAAAGATAAAAATCGTTGTTTAAATGAAAATTGGAGTGAAGTGAGCAAAAACTTACCTCCTCGTCGGAGGCTGGCTCTTCATAATCCGACTCTGTATCCTTGAATACGAAAAGACAGTCGGAAGGCTCGAATTCACGAGCGTTGCCAAATTGCGTTTGTTCGTCGATCTTCTGTCCGACCGATGGTGACTTCGTCTCGACCATAACGTGAAATTTATCGCGCGACACTTTACCACTGGAACAACGTTCGCGATGTATCCCGCGTGGAGTTGTTAATAATTTTACGTTCAACGTGTCGTTTCCTGAGAGTCTCGTGATCTGAAACGATAACACGACGAAACAGCTGTGTATTTTGTTTTTTTTATTTTATTTTCTCTATTTTTCATGACGCCACATAATGGCTCACGGAGATCGTAACGGAACGAAAAGTCAGTTACTCCGCCCGGAACCTAGTGTATATCTGTAGAGGGAAGCTGCGTTAAATATGAAAACATTTATTACCCACGATCCACGTGGATGCATTCGAATCCGCGGAGACGCCGACAGCCGAATGAATTATTTAATTGACCTGTGAATTATTTTATTGAGAGCCAACACTCACCGTTAAATTCCATTGAGGCTCGGCGCATTTCAAATATTACCGAATTTCGACGTTCCAAACTTATTTCCATAAAAATTCGACGATACTTTTATTCCTTAAGTAATTGCAAAAGCTTCGACGTTCCTTCGGAAGATAATTTCAAAGAACGCAAGATTTTGCCGTCTGAAAATTATCGTTCCCTCGTTGGTACGTGCGACGACGATCGAATGGACATTTGATAAATTTATCAAATCTGAGAGATCTAGAATTAATCGCAGAGTCCTCGTAAATCCTCAAAAATCTTCAAAGCATATGAGAACCATTGAGAATAGTCGAGAGTCCAAATATTCAACGGATAAGAGAATTATAATTTCTCCGAAAGACGCAATAAATCGTTGAATCCTCTCGGGACTCGAACGCTGCGAACTTGAGAATAAAAATAGATTCGTGACGGCATCGAACAGCGTGGAACGGTGAATCGTCATTGACTACACGAGAGAAACATTCGTTTAGAATGTTTTGTTGGTGGTGCGGATGAAATTTGTTTCGCAGCCGAGGATCAATTTCTTCATGTTTTGCTCCAAAATCATTTTGTCAAATGGTCAACATGGAGAATCGTGTAAAACGTCTTACGTTCGTCGATCGGAAATGAAAAATGTCGAGTGTAACTTACGATTTTACGTGATTTGTCGCAGATCGTACATTGACTACATTTTTGCGAATTCGAGGTTATGTTTTGCTAAACGGAGGTGGTCAACGAGAACCGGTTGCAAGAGAAATTTTCCGAAACGATAGAAAAAGCGATTGACGTACCAAAATGTGGAAATTCTTCGGGATTCCTGCGGTCACACGTGCGGACAATGTCAAAATTGACATTGATCGAAAAATTAACATTTACCTATTGTTTGTACGAAGTATAAACACCGCACGATAAAACGATACACACGTCGCGGTAACGCGAACACGAGCGAGGAATGCCGCGAATGACGACAGAGTCGCCGTCGACGCCATGTTGAATATTTTGTTCAGTGGCGCCGTTTCGCGGCGAGCCTCGTTAACGCCATTCATCGACACGTGATACACTATCGACCGCGGATAATTGAATTAATTTTTCTCTTTCTATTTTTCACACTCTTCGGTCTGACTCGAGCGGTAAAGTCGCAAACTCGAGCGAGTACGAAAATCGATCATTCCGCGCGCTTATCGAGCCTCGCGCCATTTGCCCGATGGCGGATTTATCATTAGTTTTTCGGCTTTTTCACATTGATATTTTGAGAATTCGACTAAAACTCGGTGTTATTCGTCGTGGAGCCTAGTTTGGTTAGACGTGTTTTGGCTTGTCTTCGATTTTTGCCTATTCCCAAAAAATGGATCACCTGTATACAAGACCGTGCTCAAAGCAGCGTTAAAAATACCGATATTCAAAATGGCGGACGGTTAAACGCGGCATATTTGAATCTTAAGAGAAGGGATCATAGGGATTTTAGAACAGCGAGAGAGGATCATTAGCCTCCGCCTAATAGAACGATCGTCAAAAACATGTGTATTGAAACGTGTCTATTAATGACAAATATATACCGCTAGGAACACAATATTTGCGAACGTTTACGTTCGAAAATATGTTTTAATGAAACGTTGCGCCGAGTCTACATTTAGATATGTTAATTTCGATGATAAGTAATAAAAGTAATACCAATTGTTCTTACGGAAAAAGGCTTACGATAAAAGGAATATTTTAATCGATAACCTGACTATCGTCGTGTACATATGTGTAGATATATATTTATGTATACATAGATACACACACATATAAAAGTAATAAAATTGTTGTATTTTTCAGAAATTTTTTATTCCTCTTGCAGCGTCCTGTTTGGTCGCAAGTGCCGATGCTAATTTCGGCCTTAATGCCACGTCCCCTTTGCAATTGTTCTCGAACGTGCAATCGACAATTGTTATTTCTTTGACATGAGAGAGCAATTCCTTACCGCCTGTTTTTCCATCGGTACCGGACAAATATTTATCCGTCTCCATGCGTATTCCGTACTCGTTGAAACCCGACAAGATGCACTTTGTCGCGTTCAAGAACGCGTCGTCGTGCAACTGAAACACAGAAAATGTTGTTATATCAAAGATTGTACGCTTTACTCTTAATGACGGGAGGGGAGGATGAAATGAAGAAACAAAAAAAAATGAATTTTCAAGTTTGTATGAAAAATTATTTACTTGAACCCCTTCCACGCAATCTTCGAACGTGCACCGATTGAGAACAGCTTCGCCAGCCGGATGTATAGCAACGGCAGTGCCGAGACCCGAAAAAATTGTATTATCAGCGATCAATTTGCCACCGGAGAGAACAACAATGCCCAATTTAACGACGCTCTTGTTCGAGACGAATACTTTGCAATTCATTATTCTCACGGTGCCCCGTCTCACTAGTACACCGGCCTGAAGTTCGCCCAGATCCAGAACAACGTTCTCCAGCAAAATCTTTTCGAGAGAAATGATTATTAAGAAAAAAAGTGTTTACGACATAAAATAAAATTATGATTTGCGTAGACGATTGTTCTGAATTTTCTCACCTCGCCGCCAGAAAAATCAAACAGAGACGGTCCGCTCTCCGTTTCTTTGGGACAAATGACGGTCGTTTCCAAACTTCCAATACCTCGGACGGTTCCTCCCTCCTCGAGACCGCCGGCTCCTTTTATCCGATACTCGCCGTCGCCTATCGCAACGACATCGCCAGGCTCGGAAGAGTCCAGAGCCTCTCGCAAGCATCCCGTTACTCTGAAACACGAATAAATTCATTCGCATTTAGAACGAAAACACATATCGAAGAAATTGATAAATAAATAAAGGGGGGAAAAAAAAAAAGTACAAACTTCAAAAACACGTCGTTGCTCATAAGTTCCTTGGCTCTGTTCAAAGAGTCGATAGTATCCTGAGGTGAACCGCCCTGCCAAACAAAGTAACCCTCTCTCTTTCTCCCTCTACTAGCTCTCCTCTTGTTCTCCAAACTGGCTGCACCTCCGTTTCTCTTGATCATATCTCTCATAGCCGGATTCTCCATAACTTCCATCTCGCTCTTCGTCTGTTGCATCCTAAAGTGTAGTTTCATGAGACGACAAGCTTTTCCCTCGTTCATCAATTTTTCCGTGTTATCCTCGTCCTCCTCTGTAATATCAGCTTCAAGACGCTCTATCGTCGCTTGAATCTCTTTGCCCTCTCTCGCCAGGCTTCTCACAATGTCGCACGACTCCTTGTCGATAACGCCGCGTTTCATATCGAAAAATAATCTTATTCTAGTCTCGAGATGCGAACTAACCCAATCGGCGTTGTCGTCGTCGTCCAAATCCCAAGGCATCCACAGATAGTGATAAAAAAATCTCAATTGTTCGACGCAATTGGCGGTACCGGCTATGTCCAACACTTGATTCTCCTGTGAGATCGTGGGATAGAGCTCGTCCAATGATACATCGTACTTTTCCGGCAAATGTATCTCCTCGTCCTGTACAGCGATTATTCTTACGAGTCCGGATAATTCACGAAAATCTACTTGCTCAATCTCGACGACAACTATCGTGGGATAATGAATCTCGAAATCTTGACAAGTTAGCCTTGGTATTTTCCACAATGCTCGCCATCCTGCGGGCTCTATCACGAGCTCAATGTGAAACGACCATTCGGATTTAATTCTCGATGCCGGCACAACGTCGTCACGACTCGACAAAATTTCCGTAAATTCTACCAGTCTCTCCTGAAGACTCTTGTCGAACGTAAATATCTCCATTATTTCGTTGTGGTGATTAATTCTTATCGAATTTCACGTTTTTTCTTTTCGAACTTTGGCCTTTTCCGAGCGTTGTTTGATCAATTTTTCGTTGAAAAAAAAAAAAAGAGACGCGTGTAAAGCGTGCTGTTTTTGTTTTGAAACATGAGGCGGCCATCTTGTTGTGTTTTTTTTCTTCGAGTCTGTACACCTTCTTCTTCTTTCTCCTTCATTGGCTGTTGCCATCTATCGGTGGTATGTGGCATTCTCTAGATAACTTTGTAGGGATCTTGTCAGATACGTTTCGACGCCGCCAATTATTGACATCCAGGAGATACACTTATTATACGATAATAAAAATTGACCTTACTTTCAATCTCATCGTTAGGGTGTCATAGTCCACAAACGAAACAATCCTCAAAAGACATAATCCCCAAATAGTTACTAGATAACAGAATCGACTGTCACGTTGACAGATTAGTACCTGTCAAAGTGATAGATGGCGTTGCAGGCGTTTTCCGTCCCATGTATAGTCAATATTCGAGAATCTTGTTGTGTTTTTTTTTCTTCGAGTCTGTACACCTTCTTCTTCTTTCTCCTTCATTGGCTGTTGCCATCTATCGGTGGTATGTGGCATTCTCTAGATAACTTTGTAGGGATCTTGTCAGATACGTTTCGACGCCGCCAATTATTGACATCCAGGAGATACACTTATTATACGATAATAAAAATTGACCTTACTTTCAATCTCATCGTTAGGGTGTCATAGTCCACAAACGAAACAATCCTCAAAAGACATAATCCCCAAATAGTTACTAGATAACAGAATCGACTGTCACGTTGACAGATTAGTACCTGTCAAAGTGATAGATGGCGTTGCAGGCGTTTTCCGTCCCATGTATAGTCAATATTCGAGAATCTTGTTGTGTTTTTTTCTTCTTCGAGTCTGTACACCTTCTTCTTCTTTCTCCTTCATTGGCTGTTGCCATCTATCGGTGGTATGTGGCATTCTCTAGATAACTTTGTAGGGATCTTGTCAGATACGTTTCGACGCCGCCAATTATTGACATCCAGGAGATACACTTATTATACGATAATAAAAATTGACCTTACTTTCAATCTCATCGTTAGGGTGTCATAGTCCACAAACGAAACAATCCTCAAAAGACATAATCCCCAAATAGTTACTAGATAACAGAATCGACTGTCACGTTGACAGATTAGTACCTGTCAAAGTGATAGATGGCGTTGCAGGCGTTTTCCGTCCCACGTGTAGTCAATATTCGAGAATCTTGTTGTGTTTTTTTTCTTCGAGTCTGTACACCTTCTTCTTCTTTCTCCTTCATTGGCTGTTGCCATCTATCGGTGGTATGTGGCATTCTCTAGATAACTTTGTAGGGATCTTGTCAGATACGTTTCGACGCCGCCAATTATTGACATCCAGGAGATACACTTATTATACGATAATAAAAATTGACCTTACTTTCAATCTCATCGGTAGGGTGTCATAGTCCACAAACGAAACAATCCTCAAAAGACATAATCCCCAAATAGTTACTAGATAACAGAATCGACTGTCACGTTGACAGATTAGTACCTGTCAAAGTGATAGATAGCGTTGCAGGCGTTTTCCGTCCCATGTATAGTCAATATTCGAGAAACACGTGCGATGCCCTTGTTCCGAGTTTTCAGGTTATGTATCGGGTTTCAGGTTATGTACTAGTGAACTTTTTTTTGTGTACAGTCTAAAACCATATAGGAAGAAGAAGAAGATTTAGGTTATGTGCACCCAACCACTGTTTGAAGTGGTACGGCGACAATTGCTTATCCACGATTTTTTGTAATTTTTTGTAATAGCTCCTTCTATTTATTCAATTTTCATTACAATATTCCATTTATGGTTCCTATTTATTTATTTATTGAACAATCGAATTGCAATATTCTGTTTTTGGCTCTTTTAGCAACAGATGCAATCGTACATATCTAAACGAATGTTGTAATGAAAATTGAATAAATAAAAATGCAAATATTTGCGTCCCACTCGAATATTTATTGGGTCGAAGAGTTATTACAAGAATTTTTTAAAATCGCAGTCAACCATTTATTCCACTTCAAACACTTGTTTAGTGTACGTAACCGAAATCTTCTTCTGCCTATATGGTCTTAGGCTGTACGCAAAAGAGCCGTCTATTACGATACATAACCTGAAAATTCAGAAAAGGGCCAACGCGCGTAATCCTCGAATCTTTACTTTAAACGTGACGGAAAATGCCCGCAGCACCATCTATCACAATAACAGGTACTAACCTCCATCGTGACAGTCGATTCTGACATCTAGTAACTTTTTGGGGATTATGTCTTTTGGGGATTATGACTTTTGGGGATTATGTCTTTTGGGGGTTGTGTCTTTTGGGGACTGACACCCTACCGATTTTGTCATCTAGTAACTTTTTGAGGATTATGACTTTAGGGAATTGTGTCGTTTGGGGATTTTTTCGTTTGGGAATTATGATACCCCACCATCTCATCATCAATGCCTGAAACAAATGTGTCATAATTGATATTAGTACATTTTATCGGTGCGTCATCTACCGGTGAAAACGCTCATTACCTGTTACTTTTTATCCGTAAAATTTCGGTACGTGCGCTTTCTATCTACGTTATGTGAATTGAAAAAAAATTCATAAACAAAAGTTTTGTTTTTGTACTGATTTGCACGCTAAACGGAAAATGTCAAAGGAAATTGTCGGTCGGTGATCCTTTTTTTCATTAGCAAATTCTACGCGTAATTTTTTTGTTTTCTCCAATATACGAGTGAAACATGTAGAATCGAATAACTTTGTCCAACTATATTTATACATTAATTTTTCACTCTGTAATCAACATTTTTGTGCTTCCGTTTGATTAATAATTTGCGGCTCTTTCGTTATTTCAGAAAATCTGTCGAAACATTTGCGAACAATATCCGTCGAGAATGTCGATTGTAATTATGAAATTCGCCAAGGAGACTCCTCTTTTGACCACGTAATTGGTCACATTGAAGATCTCTTGATGGGTATTAATTTTATACAAAAATGCAAACTGTTTGATAGAAAAAAAAAACTCACTTAATTTTAATTGATACTTTGTTTAAATGAAAACTATTTCAGAGGATGAATTTCGGAAGATCCAACAAAAATTTCTTGACAAATACTGGGAGATCTTTGAACCGATGGAGGAAAATAAATTAATTTACATGGACATTTTTGAGGAGTACGTAAGTTCCTTTATAAAAATATATAACTTTTTGACTGCTTAAGAAAAGAAAAACTTCAACGCGACGGCATTAATTTCAGACGAAAGCCATTGAAACTTACATAGATCGAAGCTTGAGCAAATCTATACCTGCATTCTCAATGGAATCCTTCTTGAACGAGCTCAGGTAAAAATCCATCAAGAATCATCAAAGATTCACATTGTTCGCTGGAAAGTGAAAAATTTCATTTTTTTTTTTAGCGAAAAATCATCGGAATTGGACGGAGAGGTTTTCGAAGTTTTGTCAACGTTCACGGATTTCATAGCGTTCAAAGAAATGTTGTTGGACTACAGAGCGGTGAGGAATTACAAAGACAAAAAAAAACTGATGTAATGAAATTGAAAAAGAAAAATTCGATAATAAATTTACCGTTTTAGGTGAAGGAAGGAAAGGTCCAGGATCTCAGCGCTGGAATATCCATAACGTCTGTAAAGTCGACGAATCCCAACATGGACGATCAAACGGCATAATCCAAAAAACTAATAATAATAATATTAATTAGTCCGTCCGACCGAAATATATTTAAAACGACCCACCGTGAAATATTAGCAAATTAATTTAAATACTTTCATAAATATGAAATAAAAATAAAAAAGACTGGATATACATTAAATTTATTTCAATCTTATTCTTATATTATTATTTAACGAACAAACTGCTTTATCGAGCGAAGAAAATTCATCGATTGGTATCAGTGCATGAGAATCTCCATTTGTACAAGTCTGCTGTTTGTCTCGTTGGGCATTCTGTACGGCAATGTTCCAGCGAAACTCGTTAACGCTCTCGCTTGTTCCCGTAAATCGCGAAGCTGTTGTTCGCGGGCCATCTCGTCACCGGGCTCGGTGGAACGTAATTTTTGATACTGTTTGTACAATATTGTCATTGTTGCGAGAAGCACCTCGGACAATGTGCCAGCGACTTCCGGTGAAACACGTCTGAGTGCTGTTACACGCTCGTCCACTTCTTTCACGTGAAGCGGAAGCAATTTCGAATCCGCGATTGTCTGAAATAATTTTTACAAATAGAAAGTGTATATTAGGGCGATTTTTTTTTTCGACTATTTTTTCTCAGTCCCCACATGAAATTTTGTTGGATATGTCGAAAGACAAATTTCCTGAAAGTTACAGCCCTTAATATTGATTCTAAGTACTTTTCCTTAGCGTGAAAAGATTTTCCATCTAAAATACACGTAAAACGAATTTTTTTTTATGCAACAATGTGATAGCTAAAAATGCGGCTGAGTTATAGAATAAAAAATATAAAAAAATCGATTTACGTGTATTTTAGATGGAAAATCTTTTCATGCTAAGGGAAAGTACTTAAAATTAATATTAAGTACTGTAACTTTCAGGGAATTAGTTTTTCGACATATCCAACAAAATTTCAAGTGGGGACTGAGAAAAAAAAGTCGCCCTAGTATATATAAATAGAAATTGACGTCTGTGAGGTCAGAAAATTAAGATAAAAGTGAATTGCACTTACTCTCAAGGCACTCTGATATTGTTCATTGTGAAATTGATCGAAGAACGCCATGAGATCTCTGAGAGTATAAAAGGCAGCAACCAATTCCGCGGATGCTTGTATAGCAATACCCTGATATCTCAAGGTTATCTCCGTAGCGGCAGTCCTAAGACGAGATCTGAGAGAGCCGGCTGTCTCCTTCTGACTGACAACTTGCGCGAGTAGCATGGACATTAGAGTCAAGACCTTGTCGTGATTGCCAGCGAGATCGTACATTGTAACGGCATCCTCGAGTAGACCTTTGCGATAAAGCGTCTCGGCGCATATATTTATAACGTCGTCGGTATTTATCTGAAATTGATCCAATATTCCCGGCAATCGACGTTCGCGCTCGATCCTTCCGACCAACAGTGAACGGCACGTGCTCGTCGAGTCGACGACCATTTCGGCAGCCGACGACGCGAACATGTTTCTCTCGTGAGGATCTTTCATACATCTGAAAAAGTCGAATTTTCGTCGTGAACTCGTTTTGTTTCATTTCCAACAATAAGTGTACAATGTTTCGTTGTAATTTTAACCTTAACAAGAACAAATAATGAAGGGTCTCCTTCGGATCCGTGGTCTCGAATCTCTTGACATAAAGAAGCACAAGCCTCGCGAGATTCAATCGTTTAGCCGGTGGTTTATCGGCCGGATCGACGGTTATCAACGGTGCAAGAACACTCTGACTCGGCGCCAATAGACTGTGCTCGTGCATCGCAGCCGCGAGATGAACGGCGTGTACCAAATTACGAGCTCCAGCGCCGCGAGCGAGAAACTCGATTGCCGCCTCAAATTGACCGGTTAGAAACAGCATTGAGAAATAAAGAAACGGTTGCTCGTGAGCGTGATAGTAGGATTCGCCTGTAAGAATAAAATTATAAGTTTTTTTTCTTCCTTTTGCTGTTGGAAGGAATATACTAGAAAAAATCTACGAAAATAATGAAAACGTACCGTAAACATCGAGAATGGTCGTTTGCAAATGATCCAGTGTCAATTTGTTATCCGAATCGGGCTGATCGCGTACCTGACACAATTTCAACCACAAATAATCGTCGGCGGTCGACATAACCTCGGAATGTAAATCGTCGGGCTCGCAAGGAACAAGGGCGCAATAAGCGGCTCTCTTGTAAGGATCGATCGAAGATCTAACGTGTTTTCTGTAATGAAGCTTGAGTATCGATTCGCCCCGACCGCTGGCTCGTCTCTGTGAGCTTTCGCTCGCCTCCTCCAGTGCCTGACGAAATTCTTGAAACGTAACGCCACACTGATCGAGACACTGTAGAGCGGCTTTGAAATCACCTGATCTCATGGAATAATAGACGAGCGGCCACAGAGGTTTATCCTCGACCGTTGCATCCTCCAAATCACGATAATTTTGTACTCTAACGCCAACGAAACTCTTCACGAGCGGCACAGTACCGGGAATACCGCCTCTCTTAGCTCGTTGCAAATTCTCACTTACGAACGAATTCATAAATTCACGATATCGATTCTCAAGATATTTTCTCGCTTGTTGAACGATTTTTTCCTCGATCTCCGGACTGCCGCGAGATTTTATCTGATCGCCGCGCGGCGTCGGCGGTATGTCCACCATGCATCTCACCATTTGCCACATGTCCTCGATCTTCTTGTCGTTGAAACTTTCCGCGGCTTTGGAAAATCCGACGAAAAGACTCGGACGCGTTATTCCGCGCAGTACGTGATCGTTGTAATTTTCCAATTCCTTGGCGTAGGCCATTTCGACGTTGGAAAGACCGCTCGATATCGTACCGGCGAGTTTCGTTCGTTGCGGCGTACCGCGAAGATCGACTAGCTCTCCCGACGGTGCGGTCATCGCGTTTATTATTTCGCAACGCATTTGCTTCCACTCTCCGAGCATATGCTCCATTTGTTGTACCCTGTTTAGCTCGAAGGTCTGACAAATTTCAGGGACAACCGTTTAGACTGTTTTAATTGTTATTCGCGTGTGGAATTATTCGCGTGCGAATTGAGACGATGTTAAATTTTATTTATATCGATAAATCATTGAAATTTACTTTTTGGAATCAATTAATCGCCGATTCAATTATTTTCTTACAAGACTAAGCTGAGACTTGTTTGAAACAATTACCAGAAAGAAAAGTTGGTTTACTCTGAGACGCAAAAATTTTGGAGAAAAAAAAAAACTTACATCCTTGTGTACTTGCTCGATGATCGATAGAATTGCATTTTCCTTCTCGTTCCGCAGATAGCTCACTATATCGGTATCCGCAATGGGATCGAGAGGTTCGAAGGTACGCCTGGCGCTTAGTGAATTCAATTTTTGTGATATCTGCGGCAAGTCTATGCCTTTCGAGCCGAATAAAAAATTGCTGAAAAGAACGAAAGAATGGACCGTTAAAATAGTAATTTCAATGTTTTAACGGTGATATTGAGTGAATAATAAATCTTACGCCTGAGACTGACTGTCCTGAGAGCCGGTCTGTGTTACTCGTGACCAAAGTTCGTTCGAAGCCTCGAAAATTTGTCGAAGATTTCTCTCGACCTGGGGAAGCTCCCCTGTACCCTCGACAGCGGCTGAAAGTTGTTCGGCTGATCGCAACAGCTCGTTAAAATCGGAATCACCCATTTCTTTCTTTCGCTAAGTTCTGATTATCAATGAAATTAGTTAATTCTTATTTGTTCGCTACAATTACCACCGGAGATATGTAAAAAAAACACAGTTATAACCTCGCTGCCCGGCGTGAAAAGATATACTACATTTGAAATTTGAATTCGCTTGTATGGGAACATCATAACCTCACTTTAAAGTTTGAACCGCCGACTTGGAATTGAATCGTAAGTTCGAAGAATCACCGAGAGATGACAGCCCTCGAAAGATCCCGTGAACGGATCCCAATTCGTTGTCCCTACTCTCCGTGCGAGACAGTACTCGCGGGCCAAACTTTTGGCGCGAAATTTAAAATCCTTTGAATGAAATTATCAATGATATCGAAATTATCTAGGATTTCTGACATAAAAACGGTTGGCCAGCACTAAGAATTACTTCCGCTTTGCTTTTTGGTATACAAAGTGTAAAATTCAATTCCTAAAATTATAGAATATCGTCTTTTATAAAGTCTTTAGCCTCCCTTTACGGATTTCATTTGCTCAACAATATGGCGGAGACGGAAAGTCGACAACAATATGAAGGAAGGCGGAAGTAGAAGATAATCCGCAAGTGTTCGCTACAATTGCGACCGGAGATATGTAAAAAAAACACAGTTATAACCTCGCTGCCCGGCGTGAAAAGATATACTACATTTGAAATTTGAATTCGCTTGTATGGGAACATCATAACCTCACTTTAAAGTTTGAACCGCCGACTTGGAATTGAATCGTAAGTTCGAAGAATCACCGAGAGATGACAGCCTTCGAAAGATCCCGTATACGAATCCCAATTAGTTGTCCCTATTCTCCGTGCGAGGCAGTACTCGCGTGCTAAACTTTTGGCGCGAAATTCAAAACCCTTTGAATGAAATTATCAATGATATCGAAATTATCTAGGACTTCTGACATAAAAACGGTTGGCCAGCTCTAAGAATTACTTCCGCTTTGCTTTTTGGTATACAAAGTGTAAAATTCAATTCCTAAAATTACAGAATATCGTCTTTTATAATGTCTTTAGCCTCCCTTTACGGATTTCATTTGCTCAACAATATGGCGGAAACGGAAAGTCGACAACAAAATTGAGGAAGGCGGAAGTAGAAGATAATATATTAAGTGAACTAAATTTCGACATTTATTCGCTAAAAATTGTAACGTTCTTTTAAATATCAATTAATCCTTTGGCACGAATGCACCTCAAAAGCTGCCCCTAGCCGGAGGGTGAATACACCCCAATTATTAGACACTATACATTTTCGAACAAAAACCTAAACAGCTTTACGTAAAAATTCATGGAAAAACTATCCATAAGAGTGACTCGGTGAATTACCATTAAGTACGGAAATTACCCCAATATCGAAAAACTACCTCACGAGATTATGTAGCTAGATGGGTTGAATTTTTGTCCTTATCGATAACTATAGTTTTCATAATTTCACTCGAATAAATCACGAATAAACTAAAATCGTATTTTTCACAATCTATTTTTTTCCCCTTCATCAGCACGCATCGTCGAGAGTTATAGAATTGAGTATGTTCGTTTATTATTAATAAATATGATACGATGATGAAAATTTCACGAAGCTAATAAAAATAAAGACGCCAGCATGATTTCGTCGTTCGCAATAATGTGTTTTTTTTCTTCCCCACAGATTGTATATTGCTAGTGGAATGAAAGAAATGGGGGTCGTGAAGTTCATTTTTCATCTTCATTCAATATTGTTTTTTTTTCTTCTTTTTTTTTCGAGTAAAATCCTCGCCCGATAAAGAGACGAATTAAAAGAAAAAATTTAGACTTTGTTGAAAGCTGCTATGTCCACGCTCTGGACGTATTCCTCGTTTTCTTGGATCGCCTCGGTCAGCCAGTCGACGGATACTTTGTCATCCTCGACTACGCAGGATATTTGAAGCTTCTGGATTCCATAAGCGAGCGGTACGAGTTTCGCTAAGATGAAACGAAAATTTCACTAATTGATGAACTCTTTTCTTTTTCAGAAATTCATAATGGCTGAAAGATTGTTGTTAATAAAAAAAAATGTATATTAAGCACGAATTAAATTTACCTGCTCCCCAAAGAAGACCTTCGCACTCGATTTTCCGTACTCCTTCCTCGAGAACTTTCATATCGGTCTCGTCGTCCCAGGGCTTGACATCAAGTATGATGTTCGACTTGGCGATCAAGACGGGTTCTGCGAGACAAAATCGATGAAACGAGAGGAGAAAATTTGTTTCAATGTAAAGGGCGGGGTAAAGGTTTTCACTTTCGAAAAATCGAATTTTTTTTTGTCTTATCTTATTGTTTAACATTTCAAGAATATGTCCTTAAAATTTTAAACCGATCTAAGCAATATTCTCGAAGTTATTGTCTTATTAATCTCCTGGCCTTTAACGCTATACCTCTAACAGCCGCGGGCGGTCGGGCTAGCAGTGCACTTTAGACGCGTTTTTCTCAAAACTACTCTTTCAAAGTCCGTGTTCACTGCCATTTAAAAACCGCTTGACCGATTCATTTCAAATTTTGTACACATTTTCTACATATAAAATACCTCCCCCCACCGTTTAGTTAAATCTTTTTTTCTTTACATTAAGGGTGTTTCCCACCCACAAAATGGCGGAATTTTTTCGTGGAAAATAACAGTTCACACTTTGGATGGCCGCGAAAAATTTTTAAATGAAAAAAAAAAATTATCAGAGAACGTTGGGGGCAAGATTTGATTATAATTTGACGAAATTTTCATGGTTTTTCATTTTCAGATAATTTCCGGCCGAGTTATAGTGAACACCGCAAATTGTTTTTTTTTTCCAAGACGTTCTCGGGGGAAGCTCTGTTACGGGCTTACGCTTCAATATTTCTGCATGAAAGAAAATTACACGACATTGTCAAAAGTATGCTCAATAATGTACAAAAGGTTCGAATAAAATTGCTCAATCCATATTTGAGAAAAAAAATCGCAAAAAAAGTATTTTTGTTTACGCTGAAACCCTTACCCCTTCCTTAAATTAATTCTTCTTGTTTGTCACTTACTCTTGGATTTTTTCGCGGCATAAGCGGCGAGCCGTTCTTCTCGGATCTTAGCGGTTTCAGCATCTTCGCCCTAAATTTTCATCAAGAGTAACGAGGGATTTTAAGAACGAATTTAAAAAAAAGGGGGGGGGGAGGATTCTAAAGAAAAACAACTCTGAAACGACTGAAGCGAAGATGATATCATTGAAAAATAAGCCGAGCGTGATGATGACAAAGGATTGCGTGAATGGATCTCGAAATCCACGATGAAAGAAATCGAATTTTGTAATGTAGTTTTGAAAAGAATTCCGAAGAATTCCAAGTTATTAGAAAATTCGAGTTCTAGATTTAAGAATGAGACTCGCGAATGATTTTCGTGCACATTTCGTAGCTCACTTAAACGAACGACGATTTGGGAATATCTGGTGTAAATACGACGAAATTCAAAAAAATTACGACAAAGAATTATTCGTTTTTCGTAGAAATATCCACAGGCACAATTTCTCTTGTTTTTTTTCCCAACAAATAGACGAAATGAAATTTGAGCAAAGACGAGAATTTTGTGTCTTAAAACGACGCGCAACAGTGACGATGGGGAAATAAGAATCGAGCGTTCAAGCTTTTGAACGAAACGAAAATTTTTTTTTTCTCGTCTATCCGAAAATTTTTCACGAATTTTCTCGAGTTATTTCGTACCTCGGATTCGGAGCCAAAGAGATCAACGTCGTCGTCGTCGTCGTTCTTGTCAACCTTTGCGACCGGATCATGAATTATTTGGCCCGAGGGCTTCGCCGGACATATGGCCAACGAGGGCCAAGAATTCGCATTTACTTTTATTTCCAATTGCTTCACGATGTCCTTCAGTTCCTGTACGCCTACGGAAAATTGAAACAATAATTGACGTGGTTGAATCGAAAAAATTGGTCCGTTGGAAAATTGCGACCAAACGAGAACTTTGGCACTCGCTATGGAGTCCGTGAGATCGTAAAAAAACGATCTTCTCATACTCACTGTTTCTCAATTCTTGATTATCCTTTTCGAGCGAGGCGAAGCGCGTAACGACATCCTGGAGGGTCACATCGGTACAGGCAGCGGTTCCGTTCATCTGAAATAAAACGAGTCAGTACGCACTTTTGTAAAACAAAACATAAAAAAAAAAAAAGTCCCACAAATCTCGCAGTGTAATAAACGTTAAAAAATAATAATAATAATAGTAATCAAATTTTGAAGGAATTCCCTCGTTGCGTAACAAATTGTGAAAAGAAAATTCACTTGAAATTAAAATGATCACTGCATTGGTGCATCAATTTTTGCCCTTTACCGGATGATTCGTGGTAAAAATATAATTTTAATTAGTTGGATAGACGAACAGAAAAAATATGTGTCCTAGCGTGCGAAGGGGGTCTTAAAGACCAATCGGGCAAGGCACGTACATTAGGAAAATGATTTATCGAATTTTATTTGAATTTTTTCAACTTTTTCTCCCGTCAAAGTGAACAATGCGAATGTGGCGTACGTGGGTGACGGACAAAGCGATGATTACCTTTTGGGCAGTCAATTGACGTGAAAACTTTCGATAGTATCTCGTTTTAATAGCAAAATAATAAATGATTCTGTATTTCAACGAGAAAAAAATGTACAGTACTCACACACTGTAAAGACTTTTTAATGTGCTGTCGAGCCTTGGCGATCTCGTTGGCCAAACTTCCGCTGGCAGGAATGACGGGACAAATGGACTGTTGGTTTTCCTGCATCCACTGATATTAAAGTTCAACGCACACCAGGCCAATTAATTGCAAGCAACCGTATTGCCGTGACTCCAATAGATCGTTTTGTTTTTTTTTTTTTTTTTTGGCATTAAACGTATGACATTTATAAAATTCCCAATTGACTTTTAGTTATTTTCATGATTCTAACGTCAATCACATTGGAGAGGGCACGGTGAATGCAACGTAGAAAAATAGCTGTCGTTTGAAAGATCATAGCACGAGAAAAAATTGAGGAGCATGCGAGACGAGTTACAGGGCTACGTAAATCGGTAGCACTTCTAAACATCGCGTTGCATTAACTTTACTCATAATAACATCGCAGGCGAAAACTACACAGCACATATTTACACATCCGTTTTAGTGGGTTTTGTTGGGTTTGTTGGGTTATGTTGGGTTTGCTGGGTTTTGTTGGGTTTTGTTGAGATTTGTTGGGTTTTGTTGGGTTTCGTTGGGCTTTGTTGGGTTTTGTTGGGTTTTGTTGGGTTTTGTTGGGTTTTGGTTTGGGGTTTGGGTTGCATTGCTGCGTTCAAAACCCAATAAAACCCAACAAAACCCATTAAACGGCATGTGTAAATATGCGCTGTGTAGTTTTCGTCTGCGATGTTATTATTTGTAAAGTAATTGCAACGTCATGTTTAGGCATGGAACCCGTAAGTCATTGCAAAAGCAATGTCATCCAAAAGGTCCAAGAAATTCGAATAGAAAAAAATAATTAATTAATTACTAATAATAAACGATTTGTGTTAACCGTTAGATAAGCAATTCTCTCCTCTAATCCACCTAATACTATTCTAACGAGTATACTCGCGTCGAAAGAAAGAAAACAATAGTACAAAGAAAATAACTACAATTCGCAAGCGTACAGTTAAAAAATAAAACTAAATAAAAATTATTGTTCTTCTCATTCACAAATTCGTTCGTTTGTTTGCTTCTCTTCGTTATCTGTACCTGCTGAACAGTAGTTATCTGTTCTTTCGTATCGATCGCATCGCTCTTAGATTTTTTCAAATTTCTATGCCTTTTAGCAGCCTTGTTATTCTTATCCTTAGATTTTTTCGACGAATTCACCGACTGCTCGTTCGACCCGACAATCGCCTCTTGCACGGTCGAACTCGTAATGAAATTTTTTGCACAAGCTTCGAGCTCTTGACGCTCCGGCATTTTATCAGCCACCACCTTTAGCAAAGTTGATCGACAGCTACGTGAGAACATTCGGTAGTCCCTCGACAAGAATATCAGTGATAAATTATTGTACAAAAAAGAAACAAAAAAAAATAAAAACCAAAAGAAAGGAAAGAGTATCGAACAACAAAAATTCATTTTCCCACTATGCTTGTGAAGTTCGAAAGGCGGCACATGTTAGTAAAATCACGAGAGAAGTCACAATTGTATATTACAGCGTATATAAGTGTTGAGTAATTTTCTCGGTTAGTTATTGTTATTTTACTTCAAGCGTGTCTTTCAACATTTATCCAATCATCACCAGATATTCCCCAAAGCACGATTTTGTGATGTTTATTGATGGCTGGTACGTACAATAATGATTCGAATCAATGATTCAAAATGCATAGCAAAAAAGTTTGCAGATTTTAAAAAATAAAAAATAAAAAAAAACACATTACGGATTATGATTTGTTCGTGGATGCTGGGGCCAATTGTAGGAAATGGTCGATTTGTTTCCAAAGTATCTGTTATTCATCGAATTTCCATTTTCTCAAAATATTATTATAATTGTTGGAATTTTTTCAAAATTTATCTTGCGCACTTTGTTCTTGTACGTGTTCAGGGAAAAACCAAATACATTTACTTCGGAAGGTCGTCGGCACGAGGAAGACGTATTTGGTGATGTATGATGGTGAGAAACAATTATTATTATTATTATTTTTTTTTCATTGAGACCTTGTCAAAGGACTATAGCATTTTCTTACCTTGGCGAGCTTTTCGAAATGAAGGCACGCTGCCTTATCGTACGCAGGCTTATCGAACCATACTTTTTCCTGTGCCAATGCGGTTGCAGCCATGATTTTTCGTTTATTGCTCGGATTATCTTCTTTTTTTACTTGCAATATATTTCCGTCAATCTGAAAACAAACCAGAGGGTAGGTTTACAAATTTTTCCATCGCGCATAAAGAAGCGTTAAATTCTTGGGAATTGTACATTTTTTTTCAATTAACTTTTTTATATTAAAACACATTTCCTCATGTGAGAAAAAGCCCCGAGCGAAATTGGCTCGATTTTACACGGTGATAAAAGTGAATGGATATTTCGTTCGTGTTAACATTTGATCGTTGTATTTATTTTGTAATAAGAATACAAAAATTAATTAGCATATTTAACGTTGTTTATCGTCATTAAATATTCTAGATAAAAAACACGTCAAGTTCGTTAAAGGGAAGCGAGCTTTTCCGTTAATCTAATTTGTTTACTTGTCCGTAAAAAAATCAAACCCTAAATCCTAAACGAAGGATTGTAAGTATATATAACCCTCGGTATATCAAATATTGTGAGAGAAATTCTTTCTTTTTTTAATACTCGTTTAATTTGGCAATAAAAAAAACGTAATTAATAAAGCAAATTAAATAAGTATTAAAATGTGAAATTAAAAAAATTAGCTCAGTCACTGCTATCGTCGCTAATGTATCCCGACTGTAATCTCCCTCTTTTCGGACTAATTCCTATCAATGATTCGAGATGATAATCAACAATTTTAGATTCTTGAGCGGCGGCCGGCTCTTCTTTTCTTCTCATTTCGTTCAAAATATCAACGGCGCTTATTTTACAATTGACCGGTGGATCGACGCAAGGGTGAATGGCTTTCGGCTGAAAATACTCAATAAATGCTTTGAGCTCGTTGTAAGAAGGATGCATCGAGATACAGACGTAAAAACGATTTTTCCTTCTCTCGTCCCATTCGGATATTTTCTCTGATAAATCACGATTTCGCCAACGCATAGCGGATAGAACGATAGTCAAAATTTGTTCATCCGCAACGTCTCGTCTGCAGGACAAAACTTCCGAATTGTATCCCGCGTTTCTTTTTGTCGTGCAAGCATGAATGGGAGTGACAGCGGGATCGTTGGTGATTGATCTTGATAGTTCGTGTATTCGCGAATAATCTTCGTACACCCGTGACGTAACGTGAACGGGTTTTTTAAATTTTTCCATAAGCTCGATATAAACAAATTCCGAACCATAAACGGCCGGACATTCGAGCGACACGATATTTCGTGAATCACGCTCGATCCATTTTTTTGCCTCGCGATAAATTTCCCCGATACTACGTTCTCTCGTGGGAAATTCCGGATAATCGGGATTAAAAAATGTCGTATCGAGATAAATCTTGTCGAAACGCTGAGGTACAGACTTTCCGCCCTCTTGGACATTGAGCGGTTTTAATTTTGATAAATCACTGGGAAATATACGAAAATCTCCTGTGCAAAGAACGTGCTTGTCTTTGCGTCTAAAAACAAACATAACGGAGCCGGGACAGTGTCCGGCGGGAATGCAATTAACGATTATGCTCTCGGAACGATTTTCATAAATATAATCGACGACGGTAGGCGAACAAGTTCTTAGTTCCTTGATAACGCGCGATAGATCGTTTTTCAAACGAAATTTTCCCTCCAAGAATAATTTCGTCAGACGCGTACAGTAGACGTAACGATTGAGGCTTTTTAAACGTTGAAAAAATGTCTCGTCGAGTCCTTGAATGTGGTCCGTGTGGCAGTGAGTCAAAAAGTATGCGGAAGATGATAAATTTTCATTGTCAAAACGATCCAACGATATGCCCGGTATTTCCTCGACTAGACCGTGAAAGGTTGACATTTTTTTGAGATATTTTCGCACCTGCAACTACATCAAACGAGATATATCGATGCGCAAAAGAAAAACAGCTGTTTGTCACAGAGCTCAAAGCATTAATTGAGGTTATGTCGATTGCGCCGACACGGAATAGCGGAAAGAGAGCACTTGTAACAATTCTTCAATTCCATTACAAATACTCTATATAAAGCTGCTGTCGTTTTAAGAAAACTCATTCGCGATCAACGAAATTTTGGGGTTTTTGCGTTAGTGAAAAAATTCGCTACCACGGTCGTTCAATTTTCACGAACCATGTGCGGTATCGATTCGTCGTCAAACTTTAGTCGACGAAAATTTAAAGCAAGACGCAAGAACGACGCTAACTTTTGTAAAAAAAAAAAAAAACTGTTTGAGAGATTTTTCATCGTTCCATTTGTAAGTTTCATTAAATATACTCTGTAAAAACGTAATAATACCTTGTTAAAGCAGAGTCGTTTGCGCGTCCTTGAAAATAAGCCGATCTGACTTTGAGAGCAGATTGGGGTCCGGCGGACGTGTTGAAATTGAAAACGATTCTAACCTTATGTGTCAGACAGGAAGCGACCGGCGGCGGAGAGGGAGTAAGGGGGATTAAACGCCCGAAGAAAACTGTAAAAAAAAATATTCTGGACAATTTATAACCATGAATCGATGAGTGTGCATACAAGAATTTCGTTACCTCAAGATTTACTCCAGTATTGACGTTCCAAAAACTATATATTCATTCCGATTAGATTCGTGTGATTAAAAAGAAAAAAACCAAAATGGCGGCTCGGCCGTAATCCTGGGATGCGATTGGGTGCGATTCTTTATCAGACGCAATATCATAGCGTCTGACGCTAAACGAGGAAGATTCCAGCGGAAAGGAGCGAGTCTCATAGGCTATTTCGGTTTTGCGTTTGACGCAAACGAGCGACGGCCAATTGCAAGGAAGATTCAAGCGGAAAAGAGCGACTCTCATAGGCTATTTCGGTTTTGCCTCAGATGCTATGATATTGCGTCAAGTACAGAATCGCAATCCTGAGGGGCGATTCTGTACTTGACGCGATATCATAGCGTCTGACTTAAACGAGCGACAGCCAATTGCAAGGAAGATTCCAGCGGAAAGGAGCGACTCTCATAGGCTATTTCGGTTTTGCGTGAGATGATATTGCGTCAAGTACGGAATCGCAGTCCTGGAAAAAATGTGAAAGACAAATGGAACGGGGGCCACGCGAGACACTATTCGTACGTCGTACCGCCCTGAAATCTCGATGTCGTGTTTGAAAATGGCGTCCCAGGGATCGCCCGTAAAGCTGAAAGAATTGAATTTGCCAATGTCGCGGGTTAAAACGATAATGAAAAGTTCGCCCCACGTTGAGACGGTCGGTCTGGACGGATTGTTCCTAGTGGCAAAAGCAACGGTAAGTAATTTCGCGCTGTTACACCGAAATAACGATAAATACAAAATTGCGCGTTCTCGAAAGGCCTGCTGGGGCTAACGCGCGCGGTGTCCGCCATCTTTGTTTGTTTTTTTTTTTTTTTCGTAGTAGGTATTTTAAACGCGGGAAAATTGAATAGTTTATAAATATTGATACTCGATGGAATTGGCGAACAATTTATGTTTCTGGAGGAAACTCGACACTAAATGTATTTGCCATGGATCCCGGCTATCTTTGTTCTTTTGGCCGGAATTACAAATGAGACCATTGAATATAAATCGTGTGATAAAAATTCATTCTCAGATTTCTCGATTAGTCATTTCTTTTTTTGTTTTTTTTTCAGGAAATGTTTATACATCATTTATCGGAAGAGGCACACGCTCAATCGAACAAGGGTAACAGCATTGATTACAAACATCTCGCCGAAGTCGTACAGACAAACGAGACCCTCGAGTTTCTCAAGGAAATAATGCCGAGAAAAATAACGGTACGTCAATTCAAAGAACTGATGGCCGCGAAAGAATCGAACAACAGCAGTACGTCCGAGAGTTCGTCGTCGGACTCCGATAGCGATAGTCAGACGGACAGTGATTCGTGCACGGACAGCGACGACGCCGAAAGTAAAAATAACAACTCGTCGGGTAGCGAAAGGGACACTAAGGCCAATGGAAAATCTGAATCCGGCAAAAGTGACTCCAGTTCCAACAGCGACAGCGAAGGGGATAATAAAAATTAGGATAATTAGAATAAGTTTGTAAGAAGAAGAAAAAAAACATTATGTCTGTGAGAGATAAAGAAAATCTCAGATTCTTTTCTGTTTAACTGAAACTCTGTTGTGAGGATAATAAAATGATTATCGTGAATTATTTTTAAATTTTACGCTGCACCGCGGAACAGGTCATTTTTTAATTTGAAGTTTTTCTTACGTTTTTTTTTTTATTTTTTAAAATTGGTATTTGACCTAATGCACCAAGATCCACCTCAAAGTCCCTTATGCTTACTTATTTTACGTGGATCATTTATTCCTGATGGAGTTTCGTGTACGAGGCCATTTCTTCGCAATGATCCTCGTTAAGTTTCTTAGCTAGGAAATAAATTTCCGCGAGTGCTATAACGAGAGCGAATATTATACCGAGAAGAAGTCTGAAGCCAAAGTCCAAATTTCCAACCAACAGCTCGACGCCGATGAAACCAAAGGCGAAACCGGCCAGCACCGAGAAGACGAATTGCGCCACGGCAATCAATTGTCGATTGATTTCTTTCACTGCAAAATCAATGAAAAAAAATACGATCATTTTATAATTCAGCTTTGCATTCTCATAAATTACACGAAAGGAACAACAACAAAAATAAAGTGTCTTACTCTGAAAGGCGATCGTGTCCTCGGGCAGGCGTTTTCTCACAGCATCAACGCCCTTCGTCATTGCCTGATATTCCCTTGTGTTCTGTTGTGACGTTAATTTTTTAATTCTCGCTTCTAGAACAGGATCCCTCGGCGTTATCTTTGGCGTCGGCAAATTAACATCGACGTTTTCCAAAAATTCGTGTATATAAATTTTTTCATTGTTCAAACGTCGATATTCCTTCAGATAACGATCGATCCACTTGACGTCGTCCAAGCTCAACAAAATTTCCGATCTTTTCGTCATTGACGAATTTTTCAGACGAACTATGTTCGCCGGTGCTTTATCGCTCTTGACGTTCTTCACGACGAACTCTACGAGATGTAAGCTCGGCTTTATCATCACCGATGGATCCTCTATCGGTTCCACGGGCATTATCGTTTCTTATCTCTCGCTTTCCTTTCACCAGCACGAAACTTCTTCTCGAACGAATAAGTAAAACAAAAATAATAATGGAATCGCGATTGTACGATTGGAAATAGTGGATGATAAACGTTTTTTTTAAGTAACAGAGAGTTTTTACGATAATTCGTAATAATTCAAATGCAATTTAGGGAATGATCGAAATTTGAGAGTAACGCAGGAAATCCGAGAACAGTTAAGTCCCTAGGTGCAATTTTTTTTCCAAATCAATGTAAAATTCTTTGAGTTCTTCTTCCTTGTCGCGAAAAGTTTGATCTACCTTCTGACACTTTACGCTCATGTCATTGATAAAACCCTGCCAATCGGCTTTTCTTCTTTCTCTGTTCTCTTGGATTTTTGTATCCTGCAATCAGATTTTGTCGAAGGAAAAACATTTATTTTCGGGCCTCTGTAGAATTTTTTCGTAATTTCAAAAACGCGCGAATATAGATGCGATAGGAGCGAATCAATGAAAAATTTATATATGAAAAACGTACGTTGCACAATTCTTCTTCTCTTCTGAGTATGCGTTCGCACATGCTAACGGCAACATCGGTGTTAGCTTTGAGACTAGGCAGATGACAATCTCCGAGCTGTTCCGCTCGATCCAATTGACTCTGAGCTAAATCCGTGGAGTACTCGACGATCTTGAAGAGACGTTCGACCTCTCGATCTCCTCTTCGTTCCTTCGAAGCAAAACAAAAAAAATCAGGTGCTTTTTTTCAAAAAAATAAAAATCCTATTGAAAATTCTAAGAACTCTGGTTTGAGCGTAATAGTAAACTTTTTTTTTTGCTCCGTAAATAGCCTTCGTTGACTTCGAACGGCTAATATCTTCTATTTTTGTAAAAACCAAACCTCGATTGAATCTCCAAAAACTCTACGTTAAGTTGCCAACCACGTAATAAATTTAGGCTAAATGGGCGTTAAGTCCCAAATTTCATCAAGGATCCAGCGTTGCCAATTAAAAATTTCGTACTTTCGCAAAATTACTATAACAAATTGTCAAGCCGAACGGAAGCTATAAAGCTCGGGCTAGGTTATCGTGAATTTCAAAAAGATTCATAAAATATTTTTCGTTCGTCACGTTACCTCGAATTCTCGTAAAAAGTATGTTATTTCACCGTGTACGAATGGCCGGTGATCGAAAAGCCTGCTCCAAATTTCTCCAGTGTCTACGAGCACATTTATAATCGTTCAATTACGAAAATTTTATAATAACAACGAATAACATACAGAGATAACGATTGTTCAATGAAAAATATTTGTTTTCTTCGTTAATTTTCCTGATAAATGATGTTGTAAGGGTACTTGTCACACCTTTTATGACGGACGCCATATCTCCTCTTCTCGCTTCGTCGGTCAGCTGACATATCGTAAACAACGACGAGCGTGACCTCTGTGGACAGTTTTGAGAAACTTTTATAGAATTTTCGAAAAATTAAATGAAAGAATAAATAACAATCGAACGAATACACCGGGGATTCGATTTTTAGGTTAAATGCCGACATTTCCCACTTCACGACTTTTAACACATTGTTCTTTTAAATGGCTGAATGGAATGTAACGAAATTTTGCCAGTCGTTGTGGAAGAATGGCACGGACACGCGCTCACTCTTTTATCGTCTGCTTTATAAGGCTGGGCGTCGCCAGCCTCGATTACAAGAACTTCCGGTCCGAGTTTGTTCTTAAAATCGAGGTGCTGCTTCAATGAAATGTACAATAGAAATTTTAAAGATTAATTTTGTAAATTCAAATTTGACGATCAAGAATTATTTCATGACGTCAAGAGCGATTAAAAATCATGAATACACCTGCATCCGGACGACATTTTGTGTTGTTGAAAAATATTGGTATACGTAATCATTTCGTTCATTATTCGTTCGTTTTATTCACATATCAACTTCAAATGAACTCTACATATACAAATGCTTTAGCAAAACGTGTGTTTTCAATGATGCGTTTTATACTCTAATTAGTCATCGAACAGTCGTTGCGCAAACACACAAAAAAAACATTGCATAAATCTATGGAAGCGAACCCGCCGCGAATTTGAAATGTTCCAATCACTGAGGCGGGAAATGGAACTTTCGAAGGAAAAATGAAAAAGAGCAAAAGTTCACTTTTCGCGACTTTAGAGAAGCGACTTTTTATTTTGTGTTCGGCTCTACTTCAGAATTCTCATTTAATGTCTCCGCAGCTTCCTGGAACGAAAATTGGTTCTGTATTAATTTTGAGAAATCTTTCAAGTTTCGACGATCATACGTTGAAAACTCACTTTCTCAAGCTAGGCTCTTTCAAGTTTTTCGTTGATTTCTGCCGTCTCGGACGTTCATGAACTTCCCCCTCGGCTATAATATTATTAAAACTTCCGTTGCTACTGACTTCCGACTCGCTCGACGCTTCGCTATTCGTCAAGATCCTGCTTCTGTGTCTTCTGCGAATGAAGAATGAACGAATAATTTCAAGTGTATGGGCCCGGCGAAAAGTGAGATGCAACGAGAATTTTTACTAACTACACTGTACGATAAATATGTGAAAAAAAAAAAAAAAAAAAAAAACTTTCAACGATATTGAAGATACTAATAATTGTAGACTTATAAAATAAATCCTACAAATCATTTCGCTGAGCTTCTAAGCTTCTTTTTAATATTTCTCCTATGAATACTTAATGAAAATTGAAAAAACAATTCTATATTGTATACCAGAACCTCGATATGCAAACTGGGACCGAAAGTTGTTATAATAAAGTCAGCTGGCATGCGCAGGGGAGGCAAAAGAGTGAGGATTTTTCTCAAAATCGAGGTTCTAGTGTATCGTGCAATTTTGTTTGTTTCCTTACGTGTGATTATCGTTCTCTTGAGACTGCCTTGTATCCGATGATGATGTATTCTTAACGACGTCATCGTGCTTGAGCTTCCGTAGAACAACTTTGGCAGAGCTCGGATCTTTGTCACTTTTTCCGTGGCGTTTTTCCTTCATATCTTTACGTTTCAGTGCGGGCGACCAGTCCGGTTCGCTCGGCGAACACAACGGAATTATTATCCTTTTGTAAGGTCTCTTACGTTTACTGGTCACTGGACTATCATCATCGCCATCATCATTATCATCATCGTCTTCGTCGTTGTTTGTTTGGTTCGGTTGTTCGTCCTGCTCGACGACTGAGTCCGGACTTTCCGGTGACAACGGCCGTCTACTCGCGTCAGCGTCGACCATGGAATCTTCGTCGTTGGCGCGACGATAGACGGACGTTAAATTGTCAAAATTTTGCGTCGTAATGAACTGAAGGTTGGTGGTACCGTCGGTTTCGGGAACGCAAATTCTCGTCGCCGGTTGAATCGGTGCCTCGAGAACCGGCAATTCGAGATCGTTAAGATCGAAATTATAATTTCTCTCGGCCGGCCTCCACATTAGCGTAAAATCATCGGTATCGTCGCAATTGCTACCGCGTTTGCGAGTCACAAAAATCGGTAAAGTCGATTCCGATCGGTCCTCCTCGAAATTTTGATAGGGACGGGCCACGCTTTTTACCCAACGTGTCGTGAGATTAACGGACTGTTCGTCAGCCTCCGCGTCCTCTTCGTCGTCACCCGTCACGTCAGTCATTTTCGTTCGTTCATTGGTCACTAGCGTTTCGTCATTTTTTCGATTATCCTTGACGGTGCGCCCGCGATTATTGTTCGTTCCCGTTGCAACTCGATTATCCGACGAGGACGGGACTTCCGTGTTGTTTAACAACCAGCTCGGCCCCTCCATTGGATCGTCCGTCTCGTTGGGATACGCTGCTTTTCCTTTCTTTTTATTTCTCACGGTAACGACCCTCGGCGATGACGATATCGCCTCGTTTTCGTTACCTGAATTTTCCAAAATTGTCTCCCGTCGCACCGCCTCCGATTCCATCGATGTCTGTTGGAGATCCGTCAGATCCATGTCGATCGATGTTTCCAATAACTTTTTTTTTTTTTTTTTTTTCACAAACTTTCGATCAATTTAATTGCTTCTATTTGAATTGAGACAGTTCATATATTACTTTTAACGAGAATTAGTGTCTACTGGGGGAAAAAAAAAAAGAACTACATTGTCTTCGAAAAATCTGAATTTTTCCATGAAAAAAAAAAAACCTTTTAAAAATATTTGTCTATTAAAAAATTGTATAATAATATATTACCGTACGAATGTTGACACTCTGAGAATTTTGCAACAGACGAGAAACATCGTGGAGCGATACCCTCGGACTTCGCAGGCATTCCTCGTTCTGTGTCTCAGCGCTGACGCTCGAGTTCGGGCGTGAACGACGAAGCGAGTGACGACCCGATTTTCTGTTGACCCTGACGCTGGAACGGCGCTCGCTTTCGTCTACAATAATGATTATTTTTTCGATATAGCAATTTTTTTTCTTAACAATCGATAATTTAATGACTGGCGAATAAAAAAATGTAAAAAAAAAAATGCGAAATCTGGTTTCTCGTTGATTGGGACTTACCGCTCGCTCTCATGGAGCCTTGAATACGTTCTGGCATTAGATTCACTCGGTTGGCACCCTGAAATTCGATGAACATAAATATATTCACACGAACTGAAAACCAATCATTCGAAATGCAAACGGAAAAAAAAAAAAGAAAATTATATTACTCGAAATTTGGCAGCGTTTATACGCGAATACATAGAGAATAATATGTTTGACTCACGTAATTCAAGGGTCTCGCGATCGGTACACGAACGGGCGTCGTGGACTGCATCGCCGTTGGACTTTGCTCGGGTGTCGTCAGTACCTCGCCGATGTCACTTAAATTCGGTGAATTTTGTACCCTGTATTCCCTCTGTATGTTGAGCCTGCTCAAGTTTATCGTTGGTTTTGTAATCATGTGACCGCTGACCATTGGTTGTACGACACCCCGAGCCGGTGATTTACCGGACAATCGTCGATTCGACT
The DNA here is from genome assembly GCA_958009045.1 of Oxytorus armatus. Classification (NCBI taxonomy): domain Eukaryota; kingdom Metazoa; phylum Arthropoda; class Insecta; order Hymenoptera; family Ichneumonidae; genus Oxytorus; species Oxytorus armatus. The sequence continues at coordinate 981,263 of OY253755.1, forward strand.
CTCTACCTAAAACATTCATTTTTCATTTCTATCGTCTTCTTCGTTCAACGGACAAATTTTACTTCCTAACGGTATGAAAAATGTTCGTACGTTCAGCGGCGCTCGTAGATTTTCTTGGTGTGAATCTTGGCCCTGTGACTATTCGTTGACACGTAACTATCGTGTTAGTCACAAGACCGGTAGCGGTGATCAAGTGCGAAAGAGCGACCTTTGAGTTCTTCAATACGTTCGATATTATGTCCTGACGACGAACAGAGAGAGAATATTGAATATTTATGCTGTGCTAAAGAGTGAATAATGAATTTTCGACTTTTTATTTTTATACTCACGTTGCGTGCGTTGCAAGCGTTTCCGAGCTCGTGCAACTCGCTAGTGAGATCTAAATTCTGCGAAAACAAATACTGACTCTCCTGCTTCTCTTTGGCCAACGCCTTGGCCAGGGCATTGTTATTTGCTTTGAGTTTTTCATAGACTGCGCCGAAGGAAAAAAAACATAAAAAATAATGTATATAAAGAATGTTTCTCCGTCTTTTTTAGAGACTTTTAAAAGAGTTGCGCTTACGAGGCTTGTAAGATCGTTTGTTGTAAAAATTGGACTTGAGCAATTCGGAACGTTTAGCTAATATCGCTGGTCTCTTCACCCTACGACACTTTGCCAAGCTCGACATGATTTTATCGGCTCGAATCTTTGTTCTGGAAAAACAAAAAAAACAAAGAAAGAAATTATATATTTATGTTTATATATATATTTATATATTTTTAAGGAAAAACTTGAAACTCAAAATGTTGAGGAAACTAAAATACTTGGAACGTTAATCCAAGTCTGGATTAGGTCTCACGAAGGCATGACGCGTGTCGTAATTAAAACGAATAACTAAAAATTGTGCGTAAGTTGTGAAGGATTTTTACGAAAAATAATATGAAAACTCGCCAAGTCGTCGTACTGCTCTTGCTGGCACATACGTTCATGAAAATGGCTTTTCCGCTTCTACCAGCTTCTACGAACTCGAGATGCTTATAATATGGCTGTACGAACACGTTTGCAAAGTTGACATTGGTCGCGTCAAAGAGTACGGAATACTCTAATTTGTCGATAATATCCGACAAAACCTCTTGACGTACAAATTTACGCGGAATCGTTTATAACGTTATTTTCCTTTCGCTGTTTTATAAATAAAAGAACGTTATGAAAGTGATTGAAAAATAACGCATGTAGGTTTGTGTTGGGGGAAGGATAAACGGCAAAAAACGCTGAGCCCTAGCGGATAAAAGTAACGACGACGACGTGTTCTTTACTCAGGCATGCGCTGTTTGGAATTTTTTTTCCAATCGATGACCCTATTTTCATTTATCATCGATGCGTCCACTTTTCTCGTTGCTTTTCCTCGTTATCAATGCTATCATTAATACTCTTAGATCGTTAATGAAAGTTAATGTAATTGCAATTAATAATAAAAATTAAACACAATTGTATTGCTAGAACGTACATTTCGCGCCATCTACCGGAGAACTCGACGAACTTGAAGAAACACGCGACGGTGGCGCCACCGCGCGTTCGACGTGTTCTTTTCTCGAATGGTAGAGCAGCATGTTCGCCCAATTAATCGTCCCCAAAAAAGTAACTAGAAAAGTAACTAGAAGTGACTAGACTAGATTAATAATTAATAATAAAAATTAAGAACAATTCTATTGCTAGAAAGTACATTTCGCGCCATCTACCGGAGAACTCGACGAACTTGAAGAAACACGCGACGGTGGCGCCACCGCGCGTTCGACGTGTTCTTTTCTCGAATGGTAGAGCAGCATGTTCGCCCAATTAATCGTCCCCAAAAAAGTAACTAGAAAAGTAACTAGAAGTGACTAGACTAGATTAATAATTAATAATAAAAATTAAGAACAATTCTATTGCTAGAAAGTACATTTCGCGCCATCTACCGGAGAACTCAACGAGCTTGAAGAAAACTCGACGGTGGCGCTACCGCGCGTTCGACGTGTTCTTTTTTCGAATATCCGCTGTTTGGAATTTTTTTTCAGTCGATGACGCTGTTTATATTTTTCACCAATGCACCCACTTTTGTCACTTCTTTTCTTCGTTATCAATACTATCGTTAATACTAGTAGATCGTTAAGGGAGAAAATAGGGTTAGGACAGCGTTTTCTCAATGATTTTCATGAATTTTTTTATAGCATAAAAAATGAATATAATTTATTGATACTTTGAGAATATTTTATACATATTTTTAAGTATATACTACGAAATTTTTGAAGAATTTCCTTGAAAAACACCGAAGATATTAGCGATCCCATATTGCAGGTCACAATCAGACTCAGCATTTTGCGTACATTCTGGAAGCCGCAATTTTCATCCGAAATCAAACGAGTTTGGAATTTACTTTTATTACATGTCTCTCTTCCATATGAACCTAAATGCTATCAAAAAAATAGAAAATTGAATTTTTTACAGGGGTCAAAACAAAAAAGCATAACTTTTCGCCATTTTTTACAACTTTATTTGCAAAAAAAAATTATTTTAAATAATGATAATATTCCGATTTTAGGTTCATGTAGAGCGCAATACTATGGAGAAAGTAACTGCCAATTTTCAAAACGATTGGTTGAAAACTTTTCGAACTAGCGTGTACGCAAGTTCGAAAAAAGTCGTTTTCAGAAAAACGCGTTTGAAAAAATAGCGCGCTCGGGGCCTGAAGGAGATCTACAATTTTCATTTAAAATTTTGGGATCATATTTTTCAATAGTTTTACTAACAATTGAAATAAAAAAAAATCGATTTTTTGAACCGTCTAACCCTATTTCCCCCCTTAAAGAAAGTTAATATAATTGCAATTAATAATAAAAATTAAAAACAATTCTATTGCTAGAAAGTACATTTCGCGCCATCTACCGGAGAACTCAACGAACTTGAAGAAAACTCGACGGTGGCGCTACCGCGCGTTCGACGTGTTCTTTTTTCGAATATCCGCTGTTTGGAATTTTTTTTCAGTCGATGACGCTGTCTATATTTTTCACCAATGCACCCACTTTTGTCACTTCTTTTCTTCGTTATCAATACTATCGTTAATACTAGTAGATCGTTAAGGGAGAAAATAGGGTTAGGACAGCGTTTTCTCAATGATTTTCATGAATTTTTTTATAGCATAAAAAATGAATATAATTTATTGATACTTTGAGAATATTTTATACATATTTTTAAGTATATACTATGAAATTTTTGAAGAATTTCCTTGAAAAACACCGAAGATATTAGCGACCCCATATTGCAGGTCACAATAAGACTCAGCATTTTGCGTACATTCTGGAAGCCGCAATTTTCATCCGAAATCAAACGAGTTTGGAATTTACTTTTATTACATGTCTCTCTTCCATATGAACCTAAATGCTATCAAAAAAATAGAAAATTGAATTTTTTACAGGGGTCAAAACAAAAAAGCATAACTTTTCGCCATTTTTTACAACTTTATTTGCAAAAAAAAATTATTTTAAATAATGATAATATTCCGATTTTAGGTTCATGTAGAGCGCAATACTATGGAGAAAGTAACTGCCAATTTTCAAAACGATTGGTTGAAAACTTTTCGAACTAGCGTGTACGCAAGTTCGAAAAAAGTCGTTTTCAGAAAAACGCGTTTGAAAAAATAGCGCGCTCGGGGCCTGAAGGAGATCTACAATTTTCATTTAAAATTTTGGGATCATATTTTTCAATAGTTTTACTAACAATTGAAATAAAAAAAAATCGATTTTTTGAACCGTCTAACCCTATTTCCTTCCTTAAAGAAAGTTAATATAATTGCAATTAATAATAAAAATTAAAAACAATTCTATTGCTAGAAAGTACATTTCGCGCCATCTACCGGAGAACTCAACGAACTTGAAGAAAACTCGACGGTGGCGCTACCGCGCGTTCGACGTGTTCTTTTTTCGAATATCCGCTGTTTGGAATTTTTTTTCAGTCGATGACGCTGTTTATATTTTTCACCAATGCACCCACTTTTGTCACTTCTTTTCTTCGTTATCAATACTATCGTTAATACTAGTAGATCGTTAAGGGAGAAAATAGGGTTAGGACAGCGTTTTCTCAATGATTTTCATGAATTTTTTTATAGCATAAAAAATGAATATAATTTATTGATACTTTGAGAATATTTTATACATATTTTTAAGTATATACTATGAAATTTTTGAAGAATTTCCTTGAAAAACACCGAAGATATTAGCGACCCCATATTGCAGGTCACAATAAGACTCAGCATTTTGCGTACATTCTGGAAGCCGCAATTTTCATCCGAAATCAAACGAGTTTGGAATTTACTTTTATTACATGTCTCTCTTCCATATGAACCTAAATGCTATCAAAAAAATAGAAAATTGAATTTTTTACAGGGGTCAAAACAAAAAAGCATAACTTTTCGCCATTTTTTACAACTTTATTTGCAAAAAAAAATTATTTTAAATAATGATAATATTCCGATTTTAGGTTCATGTAGAGCGCAATACTATGGAGAAAGTAACTGCCAATTTTCAAAACGATTGGTTGAAAACTTTTCGAACTAGCGTGTACGCAAGTTCGAAAAAAGTCGTTTTCAGAAAAACGCGTTTGAAAAAATAGCGCGCTCGGGGCCTGAAGGAGATCTACAATTTTCATTTAAAATTTTGGGATCATATTTTTCAATAGTTTTACTAACAATTGAAATAAAAAAAAATCGATTTTTTGAACCGTCTAACCCTATTTCCCCCCTTAAAGAAAGTTAATATAATTGCAATTAATAATAAAAATTAAAAACAATTGTATTGCTAGAGACTACGTTTCGCGCCGTCTGTCGGCGAACTCGACGAACTTGAAGAAACGCTCGACGGTGGCGCTAGCTCGCGTTCTCAACGAGCAATTTTCATGAAAAAAAAAACAACAACTCTTGTGTATAGATATGTGTGTGGTATCATCGCGCTCGACGACGCGCCGATAATGATGAGATATATGTTGTCTTTGTCGCGTTAAACGTCAAAAAGTTTAAAAATCTCACTCCACGACACTCCACGACTCGTGTTATTTCGTTGACGATTTAATCATTTTTCCCATTGCCAACAGGTTACAGTTTTTCTCATTTTTTTCATCGTTCTCGCATAATCCGCGAGCTATAATGCCGCTGCATCGCTATACGCACGCTGTTCTTTGCCGTATTCCGTTGTCGTTGCGCACTAGGGGCGAGGTCGTTCTCGACGAGGCGAGAAAACAACATTTGGCCGTTGCCGAACTTTTGCGCGAGCTCGGCATTGACGTTGTCGAGATGCCACCCGACGAGAATTCACCGCTTTGCCCTTTCGTCGAGGACATTGCCGTTGTTTGCAACGGCACAGCTCTTATAGCACGCCCTCAGGAACCCTCGAGGCTCAAGGAAGTTAGTGAAAACAAAGAAACAACAGAAAAACTGTTAATTCACAATTCACATTATTCAAGCCGATTTATTACAAAAATTATATATTTAACTGTTTTGTTTTTTAAATTTTTATCGGCCGTAATGCATGATTGCGCTTGTTAGAATTGTATTGCGATTAAGAATCATTAAGTTTACATTGAAATGTTCACAAAAATATTGCGACAATTATATTTCAAAGGCCCGCACTGTTATGACGATTATTGCGTTCTTAACGAATGATAAATAATTTTTGTCAGATTGAAACTATCAGAGCCGTACTAAAGAAAGAACTGGACATCCCTCTGGTCGAGATAGCCGATAAGAACGCTCGTTTGGACGGTGGAGACGTTTTATTCACCGGTAAATGTAACCACCATATTTTTTGATACTATAATCGCTTTGTTTTTCATCGAATCGAACAATTTTCTCTATTTACAGGCAGAGAATTCTTCGTCGGTTTGTCCCAGTTTACTAACGAGGCTGGTGCGCGAGCGGTCGCCGCCGCCTTTCCCGAATATCCTTGCGTTCCCATAAAGGTGAGAATAATTGTTTTTGGATTATTCGTTGATTTATGGTAAAATTTCAGTTACTCGTTACATTTTGCTACGCGTTTGCTATAAAATTCATTGCCTCATTGATTTTATTCATACGTTGTCTCTTACGAAACTCATGTTTTTTTTTTGCTGTTATCGCTTTAAAATTAAGTGTATCATTGTTATTCACGATATTATTAATTTTTTGATTGTCAATACTCGTTCTCGAAAATTCATTCTCTCATCGTGATTCGTTTCATTTCGGACATTCGAACGTGCCGCTTCCTTGAAGGTGGGAAACGGCGGCGAAGGTCTGATTATAGAGAATCTTTCTACGTCTCCTCTAAAGGTTGGAGCTTCCTAGATCGGCTCTTGTACGCACGAGCTAAAACACATTATCATTTACACGAATCTTATAACTTTGCTCACTCGACACCCGGGACTACCGGCAATAATTTTTAGTCACACGTTAACGTGTCATTCGAATAGACGCTTCCGATTTCTCAAATTTTAATCTTGTACGCCTCGAGCTAGTATTTTTCATCACTTTCGTCACTGGCACATTATTTTTTGGACTCTCAAAACGAAATGCACTGTTTCTGGTTAGCAAGCACCGTAGTAACGATAAGCAAGTTTTACAATTTGTTTGGTAACAAAAATTCGGAGCTTTCCGAACGAAAATCTTTAAAATTGCCTCTAAGAATTATTTAAAAAAAATCTTTCCGATCGATGTGTGCTGTTTTTCACCCGTCGCCATTCGACAATGATTTTTTTCTTTTTTACATATCCATTTATCAAAGCGTAGTTATCTGTATCATAAATTTCATTCCCAAGGTTGCTGAAGCGAAACGTTTGAAGTCGTTGGTGACGATGGCCGGCCCGGACGTTATATGCGTTGGTGCCGGCAAAGAATCGCAAGAAGTCTTAAAGGTGATTACGAGAATTTTTAATAAAAAGTAATATTAAAAAAAAAAAATACAAACAATATATTGAAAATAAATGTTTTCTTCAAAACGCACTTTTCAAGCGAATCGAGAGAGAGGCAACCTACAGTTATCAGACGCTAACGGTACCCGAGGACGATGCTGCAAACGTCGTTTACGTTAATGGAACATTGATACATCGTTCCGAGGACGAAATACCAAATTCGAGCAAAGTTTTCGCCGATAAAGTTGAATTTCCGACGAGATCGTTACGTTTGTCGGAATTGGCGAAAGTAAGCTCGGGTTTGTCGTCGTGCTGCTTATTAGTAAGAAGACCCAGGCACATTCGAAGTATTTAAAGAAACGAAGGAAAAAACGAAATTCGAAGGAAAACTCTCGATTAGTAGAGTATAAAATTCAGAGATCACCAAAGGGGGTTTGTGAATTTTTCTTTTATTCCTTTTGTTGCCGTTAATCGCGTACTTTTTGTTTTTCTGACCAACTGAACCAAGTTCAGAGACATTAAAATTTTCCGATAAATTTGCCCCCCCCCCAATCGCGATGAAAGACGAGAATTTTTGGGAAACCTTGCCCGTCAAAGATTCTCATTAAGGAGAAATGAGGAATTCCGGAGTAGTCAAATCGGCAAAAACGAACTGCAAGCTCTCTCCATTTTTTTTACCCTCTGTGTCGATTTCTACAGGAAATACTGTGTTACGGACATAATTATTAAGACAACATCCCGCAAAGTTTGTCATCACATTTTTCACACAAATTTTCATTGCCGAATTGACTAATCCGCAGTTCGCTCCGTAAGATTATTTAAAATTGAGATCTATAATATATTTCATATTAATATATTGTCAAAGGCTATATAAGAGTAATATATGAGAGAAAAAAAAAAAGAGGGATAAATGAAAATTATCAATTGCTTGGCTGTACGAGAAACAGAATAGAAAAAAAAAAGTTCGAATTTCCAATGCAATTTAACAATTTATCCCGCGTGGAACCTACGAGTGCAGCTTTTTTTTCTTAATCATAAATAAACAAGCTATAGAATTCGATCTACGAATAGAATAAATTAACGTTTACGATTAATTGACTGCACAAAACAATATGTCTCGTAATGAAAAGAGAAGAGAAAAAAAAACGTTCAATTTTCGGTCATTTTACCATCTCGATCGAACGACTAATCTGTCGAGCAATTTCGAAGATCTTTCGCCTACTTCATCGTGTGGCGTAGATTGTTAACGATGTCGTCGAAGGAAATGAAATAAAAGGCTTATTGCCGACAAACTTGGACATATCTATAACATTCAACGAATGACAAATACCCTTTCATTCTTTAATGGCGTGAGAAATAATTTTGAACGGAAATGTTTTTTTTTTTTTTGTTTTTATAATATTATAAAAGGAAATTTTACAAATCGTAACAATGATCCCACGCTTTGGCATTTACCCTTTTCAATATCGACATCATAGTACCGTTCGAGCCGAGATCGAAGGTTCTTGGAAAAGCTGTATCCGCTGGTCTCTCGTAGATCGCGTGTAAAATTTGTTCCCACTGTACCGGCGCGACAATTTGTTTGGGCAATAATTTCTGTATAATCCTCCGAGAACCGTAAGGTCGAGCATTAACGTTTGAGAATACATCGATTTTTGGCTCTTCGAGATCGATAGCGCCGAGAGCTTTCATAAATGGTTTTAGCGCCGGTTTCATTAGCTTCGTGTGAAAAGCTCCCGATACGGGAATTCGTCGTATCTGACAAAAACCCAAAGCTTGACCGTTCTTCTCGATATAACGAAGTGCCTCCTCGTTACCGGCGAATATTTTTCCTTGAGTATAAAGATACACGGCGGTTCTGAGAGAAAACAAAGAAACAGGTGTATTTTACAATCAACAAAAATCAATTAATCGATCACGGAGTGAAAGAGCGTGGGAAAGTGTGACTGATCTACGAAACTAGAAATTTTCATAGTTCTACCGTCCGTTACCTGCAAACAGCATCCTCGACTCCAAGATCCAAAGCCCATTCTTCCGCATCCTGGCAGAGTTTTGATGCTTTTGCGCTCGCCGAACAAAACGCATGGATCATACCCTGCGGAATTTTTTCAGCAGCTCTTTGCATAGCCGCCCCTCTGACTCCGGCCAATCTAATGCCGGCCTCTACGCTCATAGCGCCGCTGAATATCAGCGCTGTTATTTCGCCGACGCTGTAACCCGCTACCGCTTTGCAAGACTCTACGGCTCTCGGTCTCTCTTCCCAGAGTTTTTCCAGAGCGGCGAGCGAAGCGACCACTGTAGCGGGTTGATTGAACTCCGTTCTGTCGAGACGTTCCTGCGGTCCTTTGAGGCAGAGGTTTTCCAGATCGTAGCCCAAAGCCTCGTTAGCATTCTCAAAGAGTTCCTTGACTCGCGGAAATTTCATATATTGCTTCACCATTCCGACCTTCAAGATTCCCTGTCCGGGAAACATGAGAACCGAGGCGTCGATAGGATCGAGCTTCGGTTTTTCAATTGTTTTCTCGTCGGGCGATGTCGACGGTGCGTCTTGCGGATAAGGTGTCGTTGACCATGTTGTGTCGGTTGTTTCATTAAAATTTGCCGCACCTTTCAACAATTCCGTAATATCTGACTCTTGGTTGATTTCATCATTTTTATCAGTCGTTGATTTTTCGGAGTAAAGCCTTGTTGATTGACGATAGCCGCGCAATTGTTTCAACGACTGACAACACGATGACAATATTCTTGAGAGCATTGCGAAACTATTTTTTTCGCGATTGTTCGATCGTCTATTATTTCTCGTTTGTTATTCCAATAATGCGAGGAGCATTTCTGTTTATTGCCACTCGGCATTCATCCCGGCGTAAGTCCAAAATACGCACGTGCACACGGGGGCTGCTGGAGGTGGTAACATAACGGTAGCGTTCTTTACTCGCAGTCATTTTTCTCGGCATTTTCACCCGTGCGACCGTAGCGGCGAAAACCGAAAGCTTACAGCGAACAAAAATATATGGCGCCTTCGTTGATCGGAATATATATATGTGTACGTTAGGGCGATTTTTGTTTTTTCGACTATTTCTTTTTCTCTCAGTCGCCACCTGAAATTTTGTTGGATATGTCGAGAAATAAATTCCCTGAAAGTTACAGCCCTCAATATTAATTCTAAGCACTTTCCCTTAGCGTGAAAAGATTTTCCATCTAAAATACACGTAAATCGAATCTTTTTTTTTTTTTTTCAAAATTCTATAACTCAGCCGCATTTTATGCTATCATATTGTTCTTGGTTTCGATTTACTCGGAATAAAACAATCTAGAAAAGTGCCTATTGCGGCGAAAGTGTAAATTGTACTGGTGAGTTGGTACGGGTCACTGAAGTTGATTTTTACCCAAAATTCTCGTTTTTTTGTTGTTATTTCCGAAACAATTAACTTTACGAAAAAAATGTAAATGAAAAATTTGTTGGAAATTTAATTTCCTACAAAAAAGGTCCTATCGTCCCAATTGCTTAGATTAATATTTCTTGAGATGTTGATGTTTTTATTTTTTTTATTATTTAATATTTCATATTTTATAAATTTTATACTACTCATAGATTAAAGTTCAATATCTCAAGAAATATTAATCTAAGCAATTGGGTCGATAAGACCTTTTTTGTGGGAAATTAAATTTCCAACAAATTTTTCAATTACATTTTTTTCGTAAAGTTAATTGTTTCGGAGATAACAGCAAAAAAACGAGAATTTTGGGTAAAAATCAACTTCAGTGACCCGTACCAACTCACCAGTACAATTTACACTTTCGCCGCAATAGGCACTTTTTTAGATTGTTTGGAAAAATGAAAACGTTGATTGTTGTGAAAAACTTGTTGGAAATTTAATTTCCTACAAAATAGGTCCTATCGACTCAATTACTTAGATTAATAGTTCTTGAGATATTGAACTTTAACTCATGAGTAGTATAAAATTTTTACGGTTTATTCTTGAAAAAATGAAATAAAAATTTTATACAACTCATAAGTTAAAGTTCAATATCTCAAGAAATATTAATCTAAGTAATTGGGTCGATAGGACCTTTTTTGTAGGAAATTAAATATCCAACAAATTTGTCAACTTTGTCCTTCGACTTTAGGTGGGGACTGAGGAAAAAAAATAGTCGAAAAAAAAAAAATCGCCCTAGTGTACATATATAACCTCTGTAAAAGCAACACGCAGCATATATGTGAAACAATCTCTTTCTGTTCGTTCAACATCAAATCATTGATGATATTTTTATCATTGCGAAATTGTAATAAGGCTCTGTAAGACATTTTCCGAGTCAATTTAAAAATTGTAGTTAAAAAAAAAGAATCCAGAGACGCCACACATTGCTTAAATGTTTGTTAGTATATGTATATGCATAGGTGAACATGATTAACGACAGAACGTAGATTATCCGATTGCACAAAAAGTATTAATAATAAACAGGAATATCGGTACATCAGCAATGGCTTCGCCGGCTCCAAAGTCTCCCGAGCAATCCGAAAAGAATCGTAAATACGACAGGCAATTGAGGTATCGTACAAGCATTAGTTTGTCAACAGTCTATGTTTTTGAGGTTATACCTAGCATCTAATGTAGTTTATTATTACCGTTATAATAATCATAAAGAATAAATTCTCTGGATATTACAAATATGAGATATTCATTATAGATTGTGGGGTGATCATGGACAAGCGTCCCTAGAGTCGGCTCATATTTGCCTTATAAACGCCACTGGCCTAGGCACCGAAATCCTAAAGTCTCTTGTTCTTCCCGGCATCGGCGCTTTTACGATCGTCGACGGCAAGAAAATAACTCACGAGGACATCGGAGCAAAGTATACATCTTCAATCAACGTAAAGTTTATACTTTCTATACAAATGTTTAATTATTCTAAATATCTCTCTGCGATCAAGCTTCTTTTTGGACAGCGACAGCGTCGGAAAGTCAAGGGCTCAAGTGGCGACTCAACTGTTGCTCGAATTAAATCCCGACGTGAGAGGCGATTACATAGACGAGGGTCCGGAACAAATTCTGTACAACAGTCCAGAATTTTTTGATAATTTCACCGTTGTTGTTACAACCGCACTGGCGGAAAAGTATGTAAACTTTTCAATGTGATTTTCTTTCCAATTGTAACATTGTGTAAATCTATCGAGGATGTCTTTTTAACGAAGAAACATGGTATGAAATATTTCTTTATTAAATTTTGATTATGAATGTTTGCGGAAAATTTTTTACAGGCCTTTAATAATGCTATCGCAAAAACTTTGGGATCTAAATATACCGCTGATAGTATGTCGTAGCATAGGATTCATAGGATACATGAGAGTACAAGTGAGAGAGCACACGATAGTCGAGACACATCCGGACAACGAATTACCAGATTTACGTCTCGACAGGCCGTTCGAATCGTTGAAAAATTATCTCGAACCGATTGATCTCGAATCGATGGATCTCAAGGATCATTCTCACACACCTTACGTCGTTATTTTGTACAAGTATCTGAAAAAATGGCTCGCCGAGCACGGTGACGTGCCAAAAACGTACAAGGAGAAACAGCAATTGAGAGAAATCGTGAGAAATGGAATTAGACGTGACGAGCATGGCATGCCGATAGGAGAGGAAAATTTTGAGGAAGCCATGAGAGCTATTAACACCTCGATTGGAACGACCAAAGTATCACAAAACGTTACGGATATACTGAACGACGAACGTTGCGTTAATTTAACGGCCAAGGTACGGGATGAGAACGGGGTTTTTACCTTTTAAACAGCGAAAAAAACATTACAAACTTTTTGCTCTTACGTTTCTTCAGAGCAGCCAATTCTGGATAATAGCGAAAGCCATGAGAGACTTTATGGAGAGCGAGGGCGAAGGTTTGTTACCGGTCAAAGGATCGTTACCCGATATGACTGCCGACAGTGAGAAATATATTGCCCTCCAACAGATGTGAGTTGTACGAATGAAAAAAAAAAACACTTTTATTTTTAGTTTAATTTAAGGATGCTTCACGTGTAAATTTTCAATCAAATGTACGATCCGAATTTTACGTACTTTGATGTTTGCGAAAAAAAACTGAAAAAAATCAAGTCAATTCAAAAATTGAAGATGTTCTAAACGTTGATTTTTAATATTAAGAATACTGCCGAAAAGTTATTAAGAAATTTGTATAAAAAATAGAATTTTAACAATTCACCAGTAAATTTTGTTTTTTTTATACATTCGTTAATAATCCTTCGGCATTATTATGAAAATCAATATTTTAAACATCTTGAATATCGATGGCTTTTTTTTTCAGATTTTTAATCAAACCGAAGTACCGAAATTCCGATCTTTTGATTGGGGATGTACAATACCGGGCAAAAGATTTGTTCGATCAAAAATTCAGTATCACGCGATACAATGAAAATCTGACAAAAATCAAGTTTATTACAGATGTTGAGAACATCGACATTGCACAATAATATTGGCAAAAGCGTTCTTATTATGGGAGGGGCAAGGGTTTCAGCGTAAAAAAAAACACTTTTTTTGGCGATTTTTTTTCTCAAATATGGATTGAGCAATTTTATTCGAATCTTTTGTACATTATTCAGCATACTTTTGACAATGTTGTATAATTTTTTCATGCAGAAATATTGAAGCATAAGCCCGTAACGGAGCTTCCCCCGGAACGTCTTGGGAAAAAAAACAATTTGCGGTGTTCACTATAACTCGGCCGGAAATTATCTGAAAATGAAAAACCATGAAAATTTAGTCAAATTATAATCAAATCTTCCCCCCAACGTTCTCTGATAATATTTTTTTTATTTCAAAATTTTTGCCGGCCATCCAAAGTGTGAACCGTTATTTTCCACGAAAAATTCCGCCATTTTGTGGGTGGGAAACACTCTTATTGTAAAAAAAAAAATGTAACTAAACGTTGGGGGGAGGTATTTTGTATGTAGAAAATGTGTACAAAGTTTGAAATGAATCGGTCAAGTAGTTTTTAAATGGCAGTGAACACGGACTTTGAAAAAGTAGTTTTGAGAAAAACGCGTCTAAAGTTTGTGAAGTAATAAAAGTGAAGAAAACATTTTTTTTTTCCAACTTACACAGAATCATCGATTCCAGCTCCTTTCTTCGCTCGTTTCTTCTTTTAAAATATTGTAGTGTATAGTATACACTATATACTATGTACACAATAGCAATGATTAATAAGACAATAACTTCGAGAATATTGCTTAGATCGGTTTAAAATTTTAAGGACATATTCTTGAAATGTTAAACAATAAGATGAGACAAAAAAAAAACATTCGATTTTTCGAAAGTAAAAAACCTTACCCCCCCGTTAATAAGACAATAACTTCAAGAATATTGCTTAGATCGGTTTAAATTTTTAAGGACATATTCTTGAAAGGTTAAACAATAAGATAAGACAAAAAAAATTCGATTTTTCGTAAGTGAAAACCCTTACCCCGCCCTTAAAACGAGTTAAAAATCTTCAAGTTATCACAAGCAAGCGGTGGCGGACGTTGAAGCAGTTTGGCGACATACTCTACAGTTACTACGGCAATTGGGACGTTCGTCGGATTCGATATCGGAAAAGGACGTTAAGCTATTCTGCAGGTACGCCTCGGACATACACGTAGAGCGAGGAACATCGATAGCCGACGAGTACGATCCAAAAACCATTGACGCCAATGACATTGGTAATTTCGACAAAATATTATCGCTTCATTTTATTTTTTGTCGCAAAATTCAAGAAATAACATTTCTTTTTTTCTCTACACTTTGTCAAGCTCAAAGTCTCGAAAATCCTGACAGTATGCTCGTCTACTACGTGCTTCTCCGAGGGGTGGAGAAATTTCAGTCGGAATACAACTCGTATCCGGGAGAATTCGACGATCACGTAGAACCGGATATCGTTAAACTGAAAGTCAGTTTTAAGTTTTATTGAATAACGTTGATGGGGAGGAGCTCCGCGATCATTTGGAATTTGCCGAGAAATCATTTTGAACTATTGATCGTTTGGGCTTGATCGCATTTTTTTTTTTTTTTTTTTGTAAAGTTAAAATTAAACACGTTTTTTTTTCGACTTTATTCTGGAGCCCCCCCCGTTTAATAGCACATTTTTAGCGAATACTGACTATAATTTTGATTCTCAGTCTTGCATAACGAAGCTTCTCGGGGAATGGGGCTGCGGTTCCCTCTCGAAGGACGATTACGTGCACGAATTTTGTCGTTTCGGTGGATGCGAGCTGCACTCGGTGTCGGCGTTTCTCGGTGGTTTGGCGGCACAAGAAACGATCAAATTCATCACGTCCCAGTACACACCGATTCACAATACTTTTATACACGATGCGGTAACTACCAATTCCACGACATTTTTCTTCTGACGAAAGCAAAAACTGATAATTTTTACATGAAATGGAAAAGCAAGGCATCACATCGAAATGTGCAAATACAAAAATGACCGGTGTCCGAGCGGATAAACTTCCAAATTTATCGATGAAAAAGTGATTTTATTTGTCTTTTTGTATTTTTTTTTTATCTCCATAGTACAAAATTGTACCCAGTTATTAAGTTTGACGATTGAAAACTTCGATTAATACGGTCCTCGACGCTCGTCCGTCAGGAAAATTGGTCACATCGCCGACCAACAAACCAAGTGTCCGACACTTTTTTGTTGCGAGAAATTGTTAGATACAAAAAAAAACTTATTAGAACAGATATACGACGGTATACATTATTGGATACGTGGATATATTTGCACTATCGTCGTCCTCGACCGCGTCCACGTCCACCTCGACCACCTCGCGCTCCACGTCCGCCGCGACCTCGACCACGCGCGGCTCCTGCAAAATTTTCAATTAATATCTATTATTGCCGTTTAAGGAGACAACGACGCGTCGTGAAAAACGGAATTTTGGTTTTAGCGGTTATTGCGAATAAACAGTTATTGCGAATAAACAGTCATTGCGAAAAATAATGACTGAACAATGGTCACTTTTCGGTAACCAAAGACTAGAGGCGAGTATATTTCTTTCAAATCTAGTACTCGCCATTTGTGTAATGGGAAAAATGGATATTTCAAGGTTTTTTTTGTTTTTTTTTCCCATTTCTTTTTGACGGAGTTTACAGTTTCGAAGGAAACAAAGGGTTTAGGAACAATGCAAAAATATTATATTCTTACCACGTGCAGCTTCCTTCTTTTTGGCTTTGGCTTTGGGCGTGTCGTCGATGAGCAGAGTTTCCAATGGCAAAGAATCCGGCAATATGTAATATCTTATATTGTTGCCCCGTAAGCTCAGAGTATCGAGTTGAACGGGATCGCGATTTTTTATCGTCATTTTGACGGTTTTCAAGTGAGTGTTCATTGCGACGTCGACTCCTTGCGAAGAAAGATCGTAAAAATGTGTCTTTTTTTTAATTTTCATAGCTTTTACATCGAAAACATGATATCGGAAAGAATATTGAATTGCGAGCGTGAAATATTGAAGCGTGTTTGTGTAACGTTTTGCAAACAAAAGGATTTTGTAGGTTATGTTTACGAACCTGTGATAGTGCCGTGAACCTGAGTACCATTTTTCAATTCTATCGTCACGGTCTCGTGACTGAGCTTCATGAGAAACCTGAAAAGTACCCAAAAACAACAGACGGAACGTCATTATTGAATGAGAAGAATGAAAAAAAAAACCAACGCGTTTTCACGAAACGATTTGTAGGTTATATTGCTCGATCCGACACTGTGACAATACTAAGTCGAAAATACCGCATTCATAATTTAGCGAACGAATTTTCAATTGAGAGTATATACGATCTGAAGAAATTAGGATAACTACCTCACTAGCTTCATGATGTTATTGTGTGGTAGGGTTTTTTTATTTTTAAACAATTATTTTCTCGTACACCGGCAAACTCTGATCATAGCTTGAAGTTGAAGGAAAATTAGTGATGGCGCTGGGCGCGCCGGCGCGGCGCGTTCTTTCCCCCCACTCCGTAATTCTAATGGCGGACGCCGAGAAGGGGAAAAACGCGGTTCTTGTCCCGCATTCAAAATCGTCGCGTTAGTAGTGCCGCGGATCTGCGCGAATCAGCGTGTGGAAACTCTCATGTTAAGGAGCGCAGCCACTGTTTGTAGCGCTATCTATGTAGTGTCCCTCTAGTCGGAACTAAAAAGATGTACATCCAGCTGCGGCGCGCTATTTGAATGAAGAGCGGGCATGAAAATCAAAAGTCGGTCGGTATAGTAGATCAAAGAGAGATATTTCAAGAAATGAAATAAAGTTATTCCAATAATTTATTTGCACATCATTTATATATGTATATTAGGGCGATTTTTTTTTTTCAGTCCCCACCCGAAATTTTGTTGGATATGTCGAAAAAGAAATTCCCTAAAAGTTACAGCCCTTAATATTAATTCTAAGTACTTTCCCAAAGCGTGAGAAGATTTTCCATCTAAAATACACGTAAATCGAATTTTTTTTTTCTTCAAAATTCTATAACTTAGCCGCATTTTATGCTATCATATTGTTCTTGGTTTCGATTTACTCGGAATAAAACAATCTAAAAAAGTGCCTTTTGCGGCAAAAGTGTAAATTGTACTGGTGAGTTGGTACGGGTCACCGAAATTGATTTTTACCCAAAATTCTCGTTTTTTTGCTGTTATCTCCGAAACAATTAACTTTACGAAAAAAATGTAATAGAAAAATTTGTTGGAAATTTAATTTCCTACAAAAAAGGTCCTATCGACTCAATTGTTTAGATTAATATTTTTTAACTTTTTTTTATTTTTAATTTTTTTTATTATTTAATATTTCAAATTTTATAAATTTTATACTACTCATAAGTTAAAGTTCAATATCTCAAGAAATATTAATCTAAGCAATTGGCTCGATAAGACCTTTTTTGTAGGAAATTAAATTTCCAACAAATTTTTCTATTACATTTTTTTCGTAAAGTTAATTGTTTCGGAGATAACAGCAAAAAAACGAGAATTTTGGGTAAAAATTAACCTCAGTGACCCGTACCAACTCACCAGTACAATTTACACTTTCACCGCAAAAGGCACTTTTTTAGATTGTTTTATTCCGTGTAAATCGAAACCAAGAACAATATGATAGCATGAAATGCGGCTGAGTTATAGAAATTTGAAAAAAAAATATATATTTCGGTTAACGTGTATTTTAGATGGAAAATCTTCTCACGCTGAGGGAAAGTACTTAGAATTAATATTAAGGGCTGTAACTTTCAGGGAATTTCTTTTTCGACATATCCAACAAAATTTCGGGTGGGGACTGAAAAAAAAAAATAGTCGAAAAAAAAACCGCCCTGGTTTAGAACCTTTAGAAAAAAAAAGTGGATCATATGTCATTTGTATTATAAAATTTGATGTACATTATCGAAGCTACCGTGTCTTCCTCGGGTCGCAACAAAATCGCACCGAAACATACGGCCGCATACACAAATTTAAATATATTTGTGGTGCAAGTAACGTAAAATTTAAACAGAAGATTAGAAAGAAAAAAAAAGTCTTCATATGGGGAAACGAATCTTACGACCCTCACACTATGAACTCGAGCTCCTGCCGCTGCGCCAACCGGTGATTGAAAATTGTACTACGAAAACTTCTTATGTACTGTTGAATTTGCAAAATTTTTATTCTCTCAAATATTGCCCATCTGGCTCTCCCACTTAGGTCACTTTCGCTCCTCGTCGACCCCAACACACCCTATAAGTTCTAGCGAAATCGTTGATGACAAGTGTCGGGAAGGTCCCCTTGTGAATAAGTCGGTAATGGTCGGTAACGGGTAAAAAGCTTGCCGATATCTAGTTCTACTTTTCGCTCCTACTATGTAGGTCGCGCTAGCTGTGCGTCGATAGTGGCGCACTCTCTATAGTTGTCCCCCTCGCGGGAACTAATGACAGAGCCGTGGTTTTTGTATGGGAGTTTCCACACTCTGGGTTGCAACTAAGATTAAGCTTCGCGAAAAATCCGGCCGATGGCAGCACCGCACGGATTTCTCGAGCGAGAGAGAGAGAGACGGTGGCGTCCTCGGCGGCGAGATAACGTAATGGTCAGTCGTATAGCCGCCTCGGCGTCGATTCTCGCAGGCTGCTCTCGAGCGCGACGGAGCCCGGCAGTGCTCACCTCTACCTCTAACATCGCGGAATCAAAATTCCAATATGGCAACCGGTAGTTAATGTCCTCCACGAGTCGTCAGTGTGTCTCTCGGGAAATGGTTTTTCTTTTGTTTTCGTCCTGAATGGAAAACACAATAATACTCGTTGACTCAAACGCGACGAACAATCGACTCTCGTAGGTCAGTAAGACGACGTCTTTTTCACTCATCATTGTTTATCACATAACAGCGTCAATGGGGGAGGATCGCTCCCCCCCTCCCGTATCCCTCATCCTCTCTGGAGTTTACCGAAGATTCCCCACTCCATTTTTTTTTCTTCCTCTTTCCGCCCCGTGTTTGTTGTCGGTGATTGTTACGTATCGTTCGCCATTTAATGACGCGGTCGCGAACTAATAAGTAATATACATCAACAATGCAATTTATGGCTTTTCGGGTAATTATCGAATACTACGGAGTTGAAATGCGAGAAGAATACTAACGGAGGGAGTGAGAGTAAGAAGCAGGTTCGAGGAAATTCCGGTGACTTTCAATGTCGTGGAAAACAAAAATTCCGAGTTAAAACGTGAATACTTCGAATTTGGAGGTTATAAGGAGATAAAAATATCGGTGGGTCAGTCCCTGCAGGCTTTTTCTTCGACTTTTAATGTAGAAATGTCTCTTTCATGGTCGTGAAGCGTATTGATGACTGTAAATGTAATATATAGAAAAAAGAACCGCGCGTACCAGCGCGGCAAGCGAGAGTTATATCTCTCTCTCTTTCTCTCTCTCTCTCTCTTTCTTTATGTCTCTCTTTCTGGGTGAAGTAATCCGCAGTTGCGTCACTAGTCAGCCGGTGACGTATTTTAAATGTCTATATGCTCGTTCCTTTTCTCACTCTCTGTCTCTCTCTTTTTGTTTTCCTTCCCCCGCCGCCCGATACTTGTTTTTTCTTGTTTTTTTTAAACGCGCGTTTATCGTTTAAAACGGCGGCAAAAAAAAAGATACGAAATTCGCGTTCGGGTACGTCCGATCGTACCGTGATTATTTATGCGTAGACGCGCGAGCGGTCGGGGAGCTGCTGAATGAATGAGAGGCATGTGTGAGCTAAAACCGAGACTCGTGACGCGCAGAGTGTTTGTTGCTCTGTTTTTTTTTTTTTGTTAATTAATATTCGTAAATATACGCATGGATCGAACCGTAGCTTGGCTGGATTAACCTCGAAAATCTTCATTTAAGGGATTTCGCGCACACTAGCCGGTATTAAATCATCTGCACATTTAACTTTTTTTTTTTTTGTATTAAAAAGTGATTTATTTATAAAACTAATTACACATCTATTTCGTATAAATATTGAGCTAATGAGAAATTTTTTTTTTTTTCGTTTTTTTCGCTACACAAAATGGCCGACCAATGCCATTTGCTTTTTCGTATCTCTTTTCTTATTGGCGTGACAAATAACTTTCACAATTTTTCACCTAGAGGAAAAAGAAAAAATTCTCGTTAATCTACATCGGATTACCTAGAGGACAAACTACGGAATTTGAAAAATATTGTTTTGTTCGAATATTGTAGGCATTTTAACTCAAGGGGTGAATTTCCGGTTAAAAAATTCGTATAAAATTACTCGTAAAATGGAAAGTTTTTAGTTAATCAGAAATTCCGTAGCTAATTCTCTGCAAAATGCAATTAGAAATGTAATTTTTTAATTTCAAGTCAATTGGGTAAAAATTGTTGAAGTTATTTAACACGCCAATTAGAAAAAAAATACCAAAAGCAAATAGCACTAATCAGCCATTTTGTATAATAAAAAAACAATACAAAATTTTTTTATTTGTTTTTTTTTTCTTATAGAAAATGTCCGACTACTGCCATTTGCTTTTTCGTATCTTTTTTCTTATTAGCGTGACAAATAACTTTGACAATTTTTGACCTAGAAGAAAAAAAAAAAAATCTCGTTAATCTATATCGGATTACCTAGAGGACAAACTACGGAATTTGAAAAATATTGTTTTGTTCGAATATTGTAGGCATTTTAACTCAAGGGGTGAATTTCCGGTTAAAAAATTCGTATAAAATTACTCGTAAAATGGAAAGTTTTTAGTTAATCAGAAATTCCGTAGCTAATTCTCTGCAAAATGCAATTAGAAATGTAATTTTTTAATTTCAAGTCAATTGGGTAAAAATTGTTGAAGTTATTTAACACGCCAATTAGAAAAAAAATACCAAAAGCAAATAGCACTAATCAGCCATTTTGTATAATAAAAAAACAATACAAAATTTTTTTATTTGTTTTTTTTTTCTTATAGAAAATGTCCGACTACTGCCATTTGCTTTTTCGTATCTTTTTTCTTATTAGCGTGACAAATAACTTTGACAATTTTTGACCTAGAAGAAAAAAAAAAAAATCTCGTTAATCTATATCGGATTACCTAGAGGACAAACTACGGAATTTGAAAAATATTGTTTTGTTCGAATATTGTAGGCATTTTAACTCAAGGGGTGAATTTCCGGTTAAAAAATTCGTATAAAATTACTCGTAAAATGGAAAGTTTTTAGTTAATCAGAAATTCCGTAGCTAATTCTCTGCAAAATGCAATTAGAAATGTAATTTTTTAATTTCAAGTCAATTGGGTAAAAATTGTTGAAGTTATTTACACGCCAATTAGAAAAAAAATACCAAAAGCAAATAGCACTAATCAGCCATTTTGTATAATAAAAAAACAATACAAAATTTTTTTATTTGTTTTTTTTTTCTTATAGAAAATGTCCGACTACTGCCATTTGCTTTTTCGTATCTTTTTTCTTATTAGCGTGACAAATAACTTTGACAATTTTTGACCTAGAAGAAAAAAAAAAAAATCTCGTTAATCTATATCGGATTACCTAGAGGACAAACTACGGAATTTGAAAAATATTGTTTTGTTCGAATATTGTAGGCATTTTAACTCAAGGGGTGAATTTCCGGTTAAAAAATTCGTATAAAATTACTCGTAAAATGGAAAGTTTTTAGTTAATCAGAAATTCCGTAGCTAATTCTCTGCAAAATGCAATTAGAAATGTAATTTTTTAATTTCAAGTCAATTGGGTAAAAATTGTTGAAGTTATTTAACACGCCAATTAGAAAAAAAATACCAAAAGCAAATAGCACTAGTCAGCCATTTTGTATAATAAAAAAACAATACAAAATTTTGTTATTTGTTTTTTTTTTCTTATAGAAAATGTCCGACTACTGCCATTTGCTTTTTCGTAACTTTTTTCTTATTAGCGTGACAAATAACTTTGACAATTTTTGACCTAGAAGAAAAAAAAAAAAATCTCGTTAATCTATATCGGATTACCTAGAGGACAAACTACGGAATTTGAAAAATATTGTTTTATTCGGATATTGCAGGCATTTGAACTTCAGAGGTGAATTTCCAGTGAAAAATTTTCGTTTAAAATTGCTCGTAAAATGGAAAGTTTTTAATTAATTAGAAATTCCGTAGCTAATTCTCTGCAAAATGCATTTAGAAACGTAATTTTTTAATTTCAAGTCAATCGGGTAAAAATTTTTGAAGTTATTTAACACGCCAATTAGAAAAAAAAATACCAAAAGCAAATAGCAGTAGTCGACCATTTGCTTTTTCGTATCTCTTTTCTTATTGGCGTGACAAATAACTTTGACAATTTTTGACCTAGAAGAGAAAGAAAAATTTCTCGTTAATCTACATCGGAATACCTAGAGGACAAACTACGGAATTTGAAAAATATTGTTTTATTCGAATATTGTAGGCGTTTGAACTTCGGAGGTGAATTTGCAGTGAAAAATTTTCGTATAAAATAGCTCGTAAAATCGAATGTTTTTAATTAATCAGAAATTCCGTAGGTAATTCTCTGCAAAATGCAACTAGAAACGTAATTTTTTAATTTCAAGTCAATCGGGTAAAAATTGTTGATGTTATTTAACACGCCAATTAGAAAAAAATATACCAAAAGCAAATAGCACTAGTCTAAAAAAGAAAAAAAGATACGAAAAAGCAAATGGCAGTAGCCAGCCATTTTGTATAACAAAAAAACAATAAGAAAATATTTTTTTTCATTTTTTTTGTTATAGAAAATGGCCAACTACGGCCAATTGCTGTTTCGTATCTTTTTTCTTATTGGCGTGACAAATAACTTTGACAATTTTTGACCTAGAAGAAAAAATAATAATTCTCGTTAATCTACATCGGATTACCTAGAGGACAAAGTACGGAATTTGAAAAATATTGTTTTATTCGAATATTGTAGGCATTCGAACTCAAGAGGTGAATTTCCAGTTTAAAAAATTCGTATAAAATTACTCGTAAAATGGAAGGTTTTTAATTAATCAGAAATTCCGTAGCTAGTTCTCTGCGAAATGCAATTAGAAACGTAATTTTTTAATTTCAAGTCAATCGGATAAAAATTGTTGATGTTAATTGTCACACCAATTAGAAAAAAAATACCAAAAGCAAATAGCAGTAGTCAGCCATTTTGTGTAACAAAAAAACACTAAAAAATATTCATTGTTTTTTCGTTATACAAAATGGCCGATTAGAGAATGGGGCTTTAGGAAACTAAGTGGCTTTAGGCAACGGCCGCTAGGGGGACAAACACTCAGTGGCAGGGGGGTCTTGGAAAAATGCAACAAAGGCGAAGGGTTAATGAAAAAAAAAAAAAAAGCGATGGATCGTTAAAACCCGAAAGGATTAAACGTTGGAATAACAGGATCTAAATTAAAATGTCGATTACTCTCGCAAATATATCGATCCAAAGTGTTAGAGAATTTTTTTCGTCCTATCGTTTGATTTTTTTCTCGCGCGCTTCTTTCGCGTGCGCAAAGCACATTGAATGGCAATTCTTTTTGAAATTAATATTTTCAATCTCCGTGTCGTTTGCTCAATTGAAATTCGATGAAATTTTCAAAATAACGAAAACGAACCGCGAAACAACGGTTACAGGGAGGAAATAAAAACAAACGACGATGTATGAGAATTAAACGAGGAGAAATTGGATGTGGTTCAGGGTACGGTGTGGTCTGAATTATATTTGCTTGCTCGGAATGCGTGTGTTTATGGTTTCGAGCGTGTGCCTTTTTAAATGTGATCGACGCGACAAGAGGATGATCACGTTGTGCAAAGCCTCTCCCCTCCCGGCGCCCCGTGGGAGTCCGTCAAACGTTCAAGGACACAACGACAGTTGAGAGCGCGCGCAACAGAACGCCATCTTACATCTTTTCAACGTATCAACGCGACGATCGTCGATCGTTGAAGAAAAATCCGCGAAATACTCTGATGAAAACAAATCCACGAACATCCGGATCATCTCGACGGTTCGGTGAGTTAGACCAACATTTTTTTTCTCTCCTTCATACCTTTCAACGATTTTTTCAATTATTAACACTTATCGCTGACGTTTGTTTTCCGTAATGTCGTTTAAAAAAAAAATTAAATATCCGAACTGTTGATATTGTAAATTATGGATTTTTTTAAATTTCGAGAACATCGATTTAAACGTTGGTGCAGAGAATGTGTGCGTAAATGGCCTGCGCAAACAGAATGTCTGTAGAAAATTCTATGTTTCTCCCGGTGACCTTTCTACGGGCCACCGTAGCCAGCTACGTAGCTGTATTTTTTTTTCTTCTTTTCGAGGCATCCCACACGTTTAGAAGCGTGACTCTTTATTTTTTTATTCCATTCTCCAACATATTAGAGAGGGATCTCGGCCCGAGATGATATCGAAATTCGTTATGATCGACCTCGGGTACACGCTTCAACATTATTTTCATCCCCTCGTGAAATCTCTCTCAATCTACCTTTTTTTTTTTATATATACATATATTCCCAAAACGTCTTGATGAAACGATGTTGAAGTTTGCATCGTTGGAAAGCAACGCAAATAAGTTTTTAAATTTTTATTTTCGGTGTTCCTCTTCCTTCTCGTGCCCATTTAGGCTCAGTTTCTTGAAGGAGACCCCAACAAAAGGTTTTAACGATTTTTGTCATCGATAATCCAATCTTAAGGGTAATTAATGGCGTATAAAATCCATTTTCGTTGCATTCCAACGATGCAAACTTCAACATCACATTTGATGAATTTTCGCACAATATTTTCGTACACTATATAACATTGAGGGCTCGCATACCGGTGCGCGCGCCGAAAACCGAGTAAATTTGACAAAAATTATTATAAAGGTTATGTGGTGAAAGAAAGAAATTTAATTGCTGATTTCACATTTTTTATTTACGCTTCAACTGTGAGAAAAAAAATTTTAACATTTTTTTTTTTCAATATTAATATTATTTTTTGTGGGTATAAATGGACTGCCGATGAAAACCATGGCGGCCTCCTTGTCGACATCGTAACTTCACCAAAAGTTATTCAATCTACAAAAATAAAAAAAAATCTAGTAAAATATTGTAGTAGTATAGTCTGACGGAGGGATTTTTTTTTTTTTTTTTAAATAAAGAAATTACAACATTTCGAACTTTAGTATGCGATTAAAAAAAAAAAATTAGTGTTTAATAATTTATGAAAAATTGCCCAACCGAAAAATTCAAAAAATTTCTCGTCAGACTAGAGAAAATAGTTATCGAGATTTGAAAGAAAAAAAAAGTTAAAAAATATGAAAAATTGACCGAGTTATCGTGCCGACCACTGTCTAAAAACATAGTTTCGAGAAAAATGCGTTAGCCAGGGAGAGCCGTCCCAACCCGATGACCGGTCACATTTATTGGCTATAAATTTGTAACGGACTGGAATTTTCTTAAAAGTTTTTTTTTTAACAATTCTTTAAAGTATAACGAATAAAAATCTGTGACAAAAAAATCGATTTTTTGAAAATTTCAAGGGTACGCGAACCCTTAAGGATGGTTGACAAAAAATTGAAAAAAAGTTGAGAGAATGACGCACATTTTGGATATAGTTTCACACAGAGTCTGCGGGGATTACTCTTGGGAAATTTTCAAGGTCGTTCACTGACTAATCTGATAGATGTATTCTTTTTGAAAATCTCGGAAAAATGTATGTCTCACATAAGTCATTGAGCGCGGGGTTTATTTTATGAAAATTATTTGAAAAAAAAAGATGCAAATTAGATATTTGCAGATTAAAAATTTGCAAATTAGAAATTTGCAGAACGATAATAAAGAATCATGAATTCTTGGAATTAGAAATTTGCGAATTTGAAATTTGTAGAACGATAGCAAAGAATCATGAATCCTTGGAGTTAGAATTTTGAAAATTAGAAATTTCCAGAACGATAATAAAGAATCATGAATTCTTGGAATTAGAAATTTGCAGAACGATAATAAAGTATCATGAATCCTTGGAATTAGAAATTTGAAAATTAGAAATTTGCAGAACGATAATAAAGAATCAGGAATCCTTGGAATTACGAATTTAAAAATTAGAAATTTGCAGAACGATAATAAAGAATCATGAATCGTTGGAATTAGAAATTTAAAAATTAGAAATTTGCAGAACGATAATAAAGAATCATGAATCCTTGGAATTAGAAATTTGCAAATTTGAAATTTGTAGAACGATAATAAAAAATTATGAATCCTTGGAATTAAAAATTAGAAAATTAGAAATTTGCAGAACGATAATAAAGAATCATGAATCCTCGGAATTAGAAATTCGCAGAACGATAATAAAGAATCATGAATCCTTGGAATTAGAATTTGAAAATTAGAAATTTGCAGAACGATAATAAAAAATCATGAATCCTCGGAATTAGAAATTTGAAAATTTAAAATTTGCAGAACGATAATAAAGAATCATGAATCCTTGGAATTAGAAATTTGAAAATTAGAAATTTGCAGAACGATAATAAAGAATTATGAATCCTTGGAATTAGAAATTTGAAAATTAGAAATTTGCAGAAAGATAATAAAGAATTATGAATCTTTGGAATTAGAAATTTGAAAATTAGAAATTTGCAGAACGATAATAAAGAATCATGAATCCTTGGAATTGGAAATTTGAACATTAGATATTTGCAGAACGATACTAAAGAATCACGAATCCTTAGAATTAGAAATTTGAACATTAGAAATTTGGAACTTAGAAATTTGGAAATTGGAAATTTCAAAATTAGAAATTTGCCGAACAATAATAAACAAACATAAAACTTAGGAGCCGGCGGTATCTTATAATTTTTGTCAATCGATTTCATTAAAAAAAAAAAAGATGCAAATTAGAAATTTGCACAATGCTTCCTCATTATTTTATTTCGCTTACAAACCTCAGCCCCTATGAGCGAGCTTTGTGAGCTACATAAATCATTGATTAACAACCCGATTGAAAAATTCACGAATCAATGGTATTTAAAAAGAAAAAAGAAGAAAAACATTTTCGAAAATTGTGATCGAATTGACGGTGATATGAAAACGTGGTTTAGGAGCTTCTTTTTTTTTTTCCTCGAGCTAACGTGCAGCACGGTTAACCTTGCCCCAGGCATTCTCGGGATTGCGCACGGTCCGTCTATCGGGACCTCGATGAAATGTATATCCATATACAAAACAAAAACACACAAACACACACACACACACATACTGTAGTATAATTCTGAAAATTGTGTGAGATAAGAGGGAGAATATAAGAATGGAAGTAAAATTGAGTACGTTCTTAATTAGCGGGGTGGCTTACCAACTCATTTACGTTCTCTCGACGCTCGTGATAAGAAAAAAAAAGGCACGATTTACACGGAACGCAAATCCGCGAGTTTAAATTCAATCTTAATTCTCAATTAAAAAAAAAATTTAACAAACAAAATCCGATTATTTCACCGTAAGCGAATAATGAATTTGAAATTCCATTTTTTTCTTTTGTGTCGACAACTCAAAATATCAATGGGCTCGCGCGCAAAATCAGATTTTCAATCTTATTTGTTTTTTTTTTTTATAAACGCCACAGCTCATCGAGCTACGACGAGCTGGCGATAATTTTAGATAAAAGGTAGGTTGTGTTAATAAATTTTCTTTTAGCACGCTATTTCAATGTGTTTTGATTCACTAATCAGTAAATTCAGTAGCCAATTCCGTTGAGAAACTCAAAATTCTACTAACAATCGTCAAAACCAATTTTTTCCGGATTTCGCGTTTTTCCCATTGATTCTTTGAGCTTTCGACTAAAACTCGGTGTCATTCGTAATCAGCGGAAAATTTCCGATCGAATAAGGTATCGAAACATTGAAAAAAAAAAAAAAATTTTTTTTTCATTTTTTGCCCACCTTTTCGGAAACCTAAAAATGTCGAAATTTCAAATGGTCATAACTTGGCTCCCGTTTCATCGATTTTGGGTTTTGACGAGCGTTTTCACAACGTCTCGAGTAGACTTAGAGAATGCATTTTGGATTATTCCGATAGCTCAATTATTATAGCCGTGAGAGCGGGTTGAAAATCGGCGAAAAAAATGAGAAGGGGTATGTATGGAAAAATTCGCAAAAATCGATGGCCCAACTTTGAAAATCTGTGAAAAATCGAAAAAAAATCGTAGCTCAATAAACAAAGCGGCATTTTAAAGGTTGAACGGTTACGAAAAGAATGAGCACAGAGTGGGGTTCCAACTCCATCGGGGAGCAACTTTACAGCGATTTTAGTGAAGCCACTTGTGTTTGGCCGAAATGCAAAAAAATTTTGAATTTTTAAATTTTATTTCAGGACGCTATATCGATGTATTTTGACTCGCTGTTTACTAATTCAATAGCCATTTTTTTGAAAAACTCGAAATTTCATTGAAAATCGTCTAAAAAGTGATTTTGTTCGTTTTTCGCCTTTATCACATTGATATTTTGAGATATCGACTAAAACTCGGTGTTATTCGTAATCAGCGGAAAATTTCCGATCAAATAGAGTATCGAAACATTGAAAAAAAAAAAAAAAAATTTTTTTTCATTTTTTGCCCACCTTTTCGGAAACCTAAAAATGTCGAAATTTCAAATGGTCATAACTTGGCTCCCGTTTCATCGATTTTGGGTTTTGACGAGCGTTTTCACAACGTCTCGAGTAGACTTAGAGAATGCATTTTGGATTATCCAGATAGCTCAATTATTATAGCCGTGAGAGCGGGTTGAAAATCGGCGAAAAAAATGAGAAGGGGTATGTATGGAAAAATTCGCAAAAATCGATGGCCCAACTTTGAAAATCTGTGAAAAATCGAAAAAAAATCGTAGCTCAATAAACAAAGCGGCATTTTAAAGGTTGAACGGTTACGAAAAGAATGAGCACAGAGTGGGGTTCCAACTCCATCGGGGAGCAACTTTACAGCGATTTTAGTGAAGCCACTTGTGTTTGGCCGAAATGCAAAAAAATTTTGAATTTTTTAATTTTATTTCAGGACGCTATATCGATGTATTTTGACTCGCTGTTTACTAATTCAATAGCCATTTTTTTGAAAAACTCGAAATTTCATTGAAAATCGTCTAAAAAGTGATTTTGTTCGTTTTTCGCCTTTATCACATTGATATTTTGAGATATCGACTAAAACTCGGTGTTATTCGTAATCAGCGGAAAATTTCCGATCAAATAGAGTATCGAAACATTGAAAAAAAAAAAAAAAAATTTTTTTTCATTTTTTGCCCACCTTTTCGGAAACCTAAAAATGTCGAAATTTCAAATGGTCATAACTTGGCTCCCGTTTCATCGATTTTGGGTTTTGACGAGCGTTTTCACAACGTCTCGAGTAGACTTAGAGAATGCATTTTGGATTATCCAGATAGCTCAATTATTATAGCCGTGAGAGCGGGTTGAAAATCGGCGAAAAAAATGAGAAGGGGTATGTATGGAAAAATTCGCAAAAATCGATGGCCCAACTTTGAAAATCTGTGAAAAATCGAAAAAAAATCGTAGCTCAATAAACAAAGCGGCATTTTAAAGGTTGAACGGTTACGAAAAGAATGAGCACAGAGTGGGGTTCCAACTCCATCGGGGAGCAACTTTACAGCGATTTTAGTGAAGCCACTTGTGTTTGGCCGAAATGCAAAAAAATTTTGAATTTTTAAATTTTATTTCAGGACGCTATATCGATGTATTTTGACTCGCTGTTTACTAATTCAATAGCCATTTTTTTGAAAAACTCGAAATTTCATTGAAAATCGTCTAAAAAGTGATTTTTTTCGTTTTTCGCCTTTATCACATTGATATTTTGAGATATCGACTAAAACTCGGTGTTATTCGTAATCAGCGGAAAATTTCCGATCAAATAGAGTATCGAAACATTGAAAAAAAAAAAAAAAAATTTTTTTTCATTTTTTGCCCACCTTTTCGGAAACCTAAAAATGTCGAAATTTCAAATGGTCATAACTTGGCTCCCGTTTCATCGATTTTGGGTTTTGACGAGCGTTTTCACAACGTCTCGAGTAGACTTAGAGAATGCATTTTGGATTATCCAGATAGCTCAATTATTATAGCCGTGAGAGCGGGTTGAAAATCGGCGAAAAAAATGAGAAGGGGTATGTATGGAAAAATTCGCAAAAATCGATGGCCCAACTTTGAAAATCTGTGAAAAATCGAAAAAAAATCGTAGCTCAATAAACAAAGCGGCATTTTAAAGGTTGAACGGTTACGAAAAGAATGAGCACAGAGTGGGGTTCCAACTCCATCGGGGAGCAACTTTACAGCGATTTTAGTGAAGCCACTTGTGTTTGGCCGAAATGCAAAAAAATTTTGAATTTTTAAATTTTATTTCAGGACGCTATATCGATGTATTTTGACTCGCTGTTTACTAATTCAATAGCCATTTTTTTGAAAAACTCGAAATTTCATTGAAAATCGTCTAAAAAGTGATTTTTTTCGTTTTTCGCCTTTATCACATTGATATTTTGAGATATCGACTAAAACTCGGTGTTATTCGTAATCAGCGGAAAATTTCCGATCAAATAGAGTATCGAAACATTGAAAAAAAAAAAAAAATTTTTTTTTCATTTTTTGCCCACCTTTTCGGAAACCTAAAAATGTCGAAATTTCAAATGGTCATAACTTGGCTCCCGTTTCATCGATTTTGGGTTTTGACGAGCGTTTTCACAACGTCTCGAGTAGACTTAGAGAATGCATTTTGGATTATCCCGATAGCTCAATTATTATAGCCGTGAGAGCGGGTTGAAAATCGGCGAAAAAAATGAGAAGGGGTATGTATGGAAAAATTCGCAAAAATCGATGGCCCAACTTTGAAAATCTGTGAAAAATCGAAAAAAAATCGTAGCTCAATAAACAAAGCGGCATTTTAAAGGTTGAACGGTTACGAAAAGAATGAGCACAGAGTGGGGTTCCAACTCCATCGGGGAGCAACTTTACAGCGATTTTAGTGAAGCCACTTGTGTTTGGCCGAAATGCAAAAAAATTTTGAATTTTTAAATTTTATTTCAGGACGCTATATCGATGTATTTTGACTCGCTGTTTACTAATTCAATAGCCATTTTTTTGAAAAACTCGAAATTTCATTGAAAATCGTCTAAAAAGTGATTTTGTTCGTTTTTCGCCTTTATCACATTGATATTTTGAGATATCGACTAAAACTCGGTGTTATTCGTAATCAGCGGAAAATTTCCGATCAAATAGAGTATCGAAACATTGAAAAAAAAAAAAAAAAAATTTTTTTCATTTTTTGCCCACCTTTTCGGAAACCTAAAAATGTCGAAATTTCAAATGGTCATAACTTGGCTCCCGTTTCATCGATTTTGGGTTTTGACGAGCGTTTTCACAACGTCTCGAGTAGACTTAGAGAATGCATTTTGGATTATCCAGATAGCTCAATTATTATAGCCGTGAGAGCGGGTTGAAAATCGGCGAAAAAAATGAGAAGGGGTATGTATGGAAAAATTCGCAAAAATCGATGGCCCAACTTTGAAAATCTGTGAAAAATCGAAAAAAAATCGTAGCTCAATAAACAAAGCGGCATTTTAAAGGTTGAACGGTTACGAAAAGAATGAGCACAGAGTGGGGTTCCAACTCCATCGGGGAGCAACTTTACAGCGATTTTAGTGAAGCCACTTGTGTTTGGCCGAAATGCAAAAAAATTTTGAATTTTTAAATTTTATTTCAGGACGCTATATCGATGTATTTTGACTCGCTGTTTACTAATTCAATAGCCATTTTTTTGAAAAACTCGAAATTTCATTGAAAATCGTCTAAAAAGTGATTTTTTTCGTTTTTCGCCTTTATCACATTGATATTTTGAGATATCGACTAAAACTCGGTGTTATTCGTAATCAGCGGAAAATTTCCGATCAAATAGAGTATCGAAACATTGAAAAAAAAAAAAAAAAATTTTTTTTCATTTTTTGCCCACCTTTTCGGAAACCTAAAAATGTCGAAATTTCAAATGGTCATAACTTGGCTCCCGTTTCATCGATTTTGGGTTTTGACGAGCGTTTTCACAACGTCTCGAGTAGACTTAGAGAATGCATTTTGGATTATCCAGATAGCTCAATTATTATAGCCGTGAGAGCGGGTTGAAAATCGGCGAAAAAAATGAGAAGGGGTATGTATGGAAAAATTCGCAAAAATCGATGGCCCAACTTTGAAAATCTGTGAAAAATCGAAAAAAAATCGTAGCTCAATAAACAAAGCGGCATTTTAAAGGTTGAACGGTTACGAAAAGAATGAGCACAGAGTGGGGTTCCAACTCCATCGGGGAGCAACTTTACAGCGATTTTAGTGAAGCCACTTGTGTTTGGCCGAAATGCAAAAAAATTTTGAATTTTTAAATTTTATTTCAGGACGCTATATCGATGTATTTTGACTCGCTGTTTACTAATTCAATAGCCATTTTTTTGAAAAACTCGAAATTTCATTGAAAATCGTCTAAAAAGTGATTTTTTTCGTTTTTCGCCTTTATCACATTGATATTTTGAGATATCGACTAAAACTCGGTGTTATTCGTAATCAGCGGAAAATTTCCGATCAAATAGAGTATCGAAACATTGAAAAAAAAAAAAAAATTTTTTTTTCATTTTTTGCCCACCTTTTCGGAAACCTAAAAATGTCGAAATTTCAAATGGTCATAACTTGGCTCCCGTTTCATCGATTTTGGGTTTTGACGAGCGTTTTCACAACGTCTCGAGTAGACTTAGAGAATGCATTTTGGATTATCCCGATAGCTCAATTATTATAGCCGTGAGAGCGGGTTGAAAATCGGCGAAAAAAATGAGAAGGGGTATGTATGGAAAAATTCGCAAAAATCGATGGTCCAACTTTGAAAATCTGTGAAAAATCGAAAAAAAATCGTAGCTCAATAAACGAAGCGGCATTTTAAAGGTTGAACGGTTACGAAAAGAATGAGCACAGAGTGGGGTTTCTACTCCGTCGGGAAGCAACGTTACAGCGATTTTAGTGAAACCACTTCTTTTTGGCCAGAATGCAAAAAAATTTTGAATTTTTAAATTTTCTTTTAGGACGCTATATCGATGTATTTTGGAAGACATGTATTTCCATTGTTTTAATTAACAACTAAAAAGTGTGGCCCCAGCCTATTAGTAATAATTAATCAATATTTTAATTAACAAGTAAAAAGTGTGGCCCCAGCCTATTAGTAATAATTAACCATTGTTTCAATTAACAACTAAAAAGTGTGGCCCCAGCCTACTAGTAATAATTAATCAATGTTTTAATTAACAACTAAAAAGTGTGGGCCCAGCCTATTAGTAATAATTAATCAATGTTTTAATTAACAACTAAAAAGTGTGGCCCCAGCCTATTAGTAATGATTAACCATTGTTTTAATTAACAAATGGAAATACATTGGAGAAACTGGAAATTTCATTGAAAATCGTTTAAAAAGTGATATTTTCGTTTTTCCGCTACAAACATGTACGCGTACACGTAGGTCAGTCCTGGCACTCTCCGGCCAGTAGTAAAAGTAGCGTTGTGGGTAGACGGGTAAAGCGCGAGCATCCCGCGCGTACGAGGACGATCGGTGCGTGAGGTAGATTGAGAGAGAAATGGAGAATGAGGGAAAGGGGGTTTTCCCTCCGTCGGGGGTGAGGTGTAGTTACATCGTCGAGGTTACCCTCTCGTGTCCTCGACTATATTAACTACGGTATTCTAGATAATATTTTATAGTTACAGCAACGATGTACAGGGAGAGAAAAGCGGGTGTGGTGGAAAAAAAGGAAGGGGAGGAACGAAAAAAAAAAGATGAACCGAGAGATTATTATTTACCGTACGTCGTATTGATCCTAGTGTAGTTTGACAAAATTTGGGATTTACGTTTGGAAACAAGCTGCAAGTTCCTTCATCGAAATTTCACAAAACGCTTAAGGATTAACGCCACTCTAGCGGTAGAAAAAAAAAGTGCCTAACTTTGACGATTTATTTTGGGAGTATGAAAAAAGGAACAGAATTTCTTTTTAGAGGCTTTATTGAACGCATATTGAAGTGTGAAAAAAAAAATGTTTATTATCATTTTGCTACAAAATGGCGGCGACAGAGCGAATCTTGAAAAAATCGTCCTTCTTTAAAACACCTTCACGCGCGTACGGGTTTCTCGTAAAGTACAAGACCGGAAACCGAAAAGCCAAAAAAATTCATAATCTACATACCATTGGCTATGAAATCATGTAGGGATTTTTTTTTTAATCAAATTTTGTAGAAACGGTGCACCTTTGAATGAATGAATCGATTTCTCGCCAAAAAAAGCAGTAAATTGTTTATAAAAAAAAAGTTTGCATTAAATGAAAAAACGGTTAGGTGCTTCGTTAGAGAATGTAATTGTGAAGCTACTATCAAAATTTCAAATCGATCCGTGGAACGGTGTTCAAGCAAGACGTTCGCCCAGTTTGAAAAAGACGATTTTCAAGATGGGCTCTGTCGCCGCCATTTTCTATCAAAATGATAATAACAAATTTTTTTTTCACACTTCAATATGTGTTAAATAAAGCCTCTGAACGGAAATCCCATTTCTTCTTTCATACTCGCCAAAATAAATTGTCAAAGTTAGGCCTTGTTTTTCTGTCGCTAGAGTGGTTTTAGTCCCTTGAAGCTTCCTCGACGAGGAAGTTAAAATTGAGATAGATATAATTCTTCAGAGAAGGACGACGCTGCAAGCAACATGCAAGCTTTAAGTTGCGGCTTTTTTAACTTTTGGGCTGTTACCGTCCCACACTTATTGACCAACCATCGATGAATCACCGTCGTTAAGACGTATACTCGGAGCCAAACTGGCCAATAACTATGTTTTGGGTTTTTTTTTCTTCGTTTCATTCGTTTTTTTTCTTCTTCATTTAAACAAACGGCCAATAACCGTACGTCCCGTGACGTTACGAGATTGGCCCCGGTGTCGATGGCAACTTGCCAAGAGTCCCCCAACCGCTGAACATGTCGCGTTCTCCGCTGATACCACCTATATATACACGTTCCGCGCGCACTTTCAACCTCGAGACCTCTTTCTCTCATTCCTCCCCCCTCCCGCCCCGGCCCCTCTGTCCTTGTCCGCTGCTCTCGCGGTGAAAAAAAAACCCTCGCCGAATCGTTATCAACGGAACCCAGCCCTTTCTCGCTCGCACATGCACGTACATAAACTGGCCGAAGGATATACGTATAATTAGGAGAATTAAGAATTACAAAAAAAAAAAAAAAACAAAAAAAATGAACGGCATAACTTCAATTACCCAAAAAAGGGCAATCGTTACTTTCTTCATATTCAATAAACTCGTTTGATTCGGGGGAAGAACAAAAAAAAGAGCTCGTCCCAGAACTTGATCGCACTTTATTTTTTTTTCCCTAACGATTTTGCAGTTTCTCCCTTATGAAAAAAAAAAAAAAAAAAAAAATACAGGGTAAACCGCTATAAATGCCTGCTTTTTTTTTTATAGTGTCTATCGGATATCGGTTCATTTATCCATATCGTCGGAATGCGTTCAGTTATTTTTATTTATTTTTTCAGGCATCCAGGAAATTTTTTATGTTAGGAATAAAAAAGAAATATTCATTGTACGATCGTCGCGTCGGTCGCACATGGATATTTAATCGACGATAACATTTTTCGTACCCTTATTCGCTGTCTCACTTGGGGGGGGGGTAGGGTTTTAAAGACGAAAAAAAAGCATATTTTTATGATTTTTTTGCGGCGACATGAGTAATATAATTTTATTAAATAGAATTACATATTATTGTACAACTATTGAAGTATCTCAGAAAAAATTTTCAATGAAAAATATTGATAAATAAGCCGGTGACGTTGAATCTCCAGAGGCGCCTTGAATAAAAGTGGTTTTGCGGTGAACATTATAACTCGTTACCGGATCATCTGAAACAAAAAAATTGATATGCATTTCAAAGGTGATGTATTTCTCGAGGTAATCAGGAAGAGTTTTTTTTTTTTTTTCTATTTTTTGCAGCACTTGGAAGTGAAAAACGCAATTTTAGCTCAAAAAATCGCGCTTAATTTGTTATTAAAAAATTGAAAAAAAAAAAACTCCTCCTGATTACCTGGTGATTTATGTGAAGAAGTAATGTTTACATTTTCAAAAGGATCGGTTCAGTAGATTTTGAGTTCTAATGTTCACAAACTTAAAAAATGACGTTTTCGGGAAAATCGATTAAAAGTTTTTTATACGTGAAAAATCAGGTATCACGGCCGGTTGTTTGAAACGCTGTAACTCCGTTAGTTTTACTCCGATTGACTTAAAATTTATACACAATATTCTCGACATATTGTTCATTCAGAAAAAAAATATTTAAAAAAATGCAAACATAATTTAAAAACCCTACCTCCCCCCTAAGGTATGCGCCAGTTTTGTTTTTTTTGTTATACAAAATAGCGGACTAATGCCATCTGCTTTTTGGTATCTTTTTTCTCATTGCGCTGACAAATAACTTTGACAATTTTTGACCAAGAAGAAAAACAAAAAAATTCTCGTTAATCTACATCGGCATACCTAGGTTTAACTACGAAATTTGAAAAATATTACTTTATTCGAATATCGTAGACATTTGAACGGTGAAAGGCGAATTTTCGGTGACAAATTTTCGTATAAAACTGCTCGTAAAATTTAAAGTTTTTAATTAATCGGAAATTCCGTAGTTAGTTCTCTGCTAAATGCAATTAGAAACGTAATTTAAAAATTTCAAGTCAATCGGATAAAAATTGTCGTAGTTATTTAGCACAAAGTTGGTGAAAAAAAAAGTACTAATTACTTAACTCAACTGAACTTATTTTTATGATGATAAAGCAGCGTTTAAACAAAAAAAAGAAAATGTTTGAAAATTTTACCGTGGCCCGTACCCCTCAATATTTCGATAACTAGACCCGGGAAAATTTTGCCACGATTGGCAATAAAGAAATTCTTTATTCCCGATCGCCTCAAAATTTTCGCGAGACAGCGCCCAGTGTACTTTTAGACAGTTTCCCGGTGGGGGCCAATCTTCTATTATTGTTAGAGACGTATAAATCCGCTTGATTCGCGCGGGTTTCCTCTCGCGTCTATATAAAAGGGAAGGGGCGAAAATAATCATGCTGTGTCGCGCGTAGCTCTCACCTCGATGCCCGGAAATTATAGAGAGCTCCAACGAGATAAGAGTCGTCGTTGTGTTCACGAGCGTGGACCGAATTTACGATTTTACGGGATTTACGGCAATCGAAGATTGAGAAATTGATAAATTTAGGGCTCAATTCATTCGGGCCACCGGATCAGAGAAAATGCCTAAAGTTTATATGACTTGAAATAATATTTTGCTATTTATTATTATTCATTTACCAAATTCGGTTTCTCAAGATTTTTTAAACGGCGCAATTAAAAAAAATAAACAGCTAGAAATAAATTTGATACAAAAAAAAATATATGTTATTTTAATTAGGTTCGGGAAGGAGTCCCGGAAGTAATCTCGTTATCTTTAATACAAAGCTAATGCGTAATTGGAAAGAAAACAAAAATAAACATTATAGATTCGAAAAATATACGTCCAAAATATCCTGAAAGCCGTTTTCCTGCGGTTTTTAACGATAGAAATAATAATAATAAATAGCTAGATGCGTGTTGAAAATTAGAGTCGTGGTGCCGCTACAAAGATTGCCTCGGGGATCGATTTCCCGTGGGTTTAACGCGCCTTTTAACGCCTTCGCCAACTCCGACATCGATAATACCGACGGAGAAACTTTTTTGTCCGATTGCCGGGAAAATGCAAAATATCGCTGTCGATAAAACGGACGACTGTCTTACCGACCGAACCAATTGATTTAAAAAAAACATACATTTCCCTCCGTACACCTCACGAGGCTGCTGCGTGTTCTCTCAGCGAGCGAAAACAAGTTCTTATTCGCAACGAATAGAAAAAAAAAGAAAGAAGCGATAACCGAGTGTTAGCCATGAAGAAAACGCGAGTAATGAAAATATTTGACGCATTTTTCAACCTTACCTGCTGTCGGTAAGTCGCAAATTTATTGTTATCGACGAACGGTAACGAGAGAAAACTCTCTCTCTCTCATCGATAATAATGATTTCGTCGGCTTAGCCCTCTGTACCATCTCATGATTTTCCATCCCTCAATCACATCATCAAGTATCGAAACTCAAATCCTTGGATAAAAAATAAAACTCACTGGATTCGTAGGAAAAAAAAAATCATAAATCCCCTATTGACGATACATTTTTGAAAGGTGTCTGTGAAAGGTGTTTGCCTTAGCATGTGTGAATTTAAAATAAATTCTGTTACGCACATGTTCGCCACGATCGTTTTATATTCGTACATCCTTATCGTAACGTTCAAGGAGAAATTACAGCCCTCTGGAGAAATAACGACACGCATGCCGTTTGCGTGTTAATAAAACGGCCTCCGGGGGACCACGTAATCATTATTAATCCAGCCTTAATTCGCGAAATGAAAATAATTTTTTTTTTTTTATTCTAGGGTAATAACATTTTCCGGCTCGGTTATTTCCGGTCCGTTCACGGTTCCGTATGAAGCCGGATTAATTAACATGCCCGTTTCCCTTTAACGAAGAGGACAAAGAGGATTGTTCGGTAATTAACTCGAAATGATTGCGTGCAAATCCACGAGTACACATAGCTAATTATAATTGCACAGCGCTACTCGACCCTCAGCCTCCAACCTCCATCGTTTTTTTTTTTTTGTTTTTATTCGATCTATTAACATTTTTCTAATTATTTTTTCCGCCAATATAACAGAGTTGAAAGTAATACCGTTTTTGTTGGATTACAAGATTTTTTTTTCAAATGTTAAAAAAATAATCATAATCCATTACCATCGCTTTCTCGTGGAGGAAGCTTTATTTTTATGAAACAAAATTTATCGAGATAGATATAGCGTCATAAGTGGACGCTTTAAGAGCTGACATACCGCAGCGCGCGCTGATAACCGAGTGAATTTTCAAAAATTATTATAAAGGTTGTATGGTGAAAAAAAAAATTAATTGTTCATTTCACATTTTTCATTAACTCTTCAACTTTAAGAAATGAAATTAAAAAAAAAAATTTTCTTAAGATTAACATTATTTTTCACGGGTATAAATGGGGACTACTGATGAAAACCACCTTCCATGAACGCCTCCTTGTCGACATCATAACTTCACCGAAAATTATCCAATCTCCAACAATAAAAGAGAATCTCGAAAATTAATGTAGTAGTAATAGTCTGACGGAGGGATATTTTTTTTTCTCAAAAATAAAGGAATTACAGTATTTTAAACTTTAGTATGCAATTTAAAAAAAAATAGTGTTTACTAATTTATAAAAAATTGTCCAATGAAGAAATTAAAAAATCCTCTCGTCAGACTATAGAGAAAATAATTGTCAAGATTTAAAAAAAGAAAAAGTTAAAAAAATATTATAAATTCACTGAGTTATCGTGCTCGGTGTCGAAAAAAAAAAAAAATTCGAGTAAAACGCGTTTAAAGTTTCTGATCGATACAACGCGAATCCGATCTTTGATCACATTTATTGCTATAACTTTGTAATGGAGTGGAATTTTCTTAAAAAGTTTTTTTTTGTTAAATCGTAAAAGTATAAAGAATAAAAATGTGTTAAAAAAAAATTGATTTTTTGCAAATTTCAAGGGTATATGAGCCCTTGAGACTCTAGCTCGTGTAATTTTTCTGAAACCTGCTGAAAGTGAAAAATTGTAACTTCGATTCTATCGTTGTGGGTTTGGACGTATTGTGAAGTCCGAAATATGATGTCCGCTCGTAGGATGTCCTGATTCATTTCGGTGGCTTTTCACATATCGTTTCATTAAACTCTCTGATATACGTAACGATATCGGAATACCGGTACCAGCAATATCACTTTGCTCTTCCGTTTGGTTGGTCATATAGCCAATTTTAACTCATTCGAGGACATATATACAGAGCTGATTTCATATCATTCTCTCTCTCGTTCTCTCTCTCTCACTCTCACTTTCTCTGTATCGCATCGTAGCTTCCATTTCCTGGCATTAATTCGTTTACCTCATAGCATCGAAATCAAAGAGGGAAAGGCTGGCTCTCTCGTGTCCCGATATAGTTATTAACCTCGAGCTTCATCCACTCTCTCTCTCTCTCTCTCTCTCTTGTCGTTATACGCCATGAGAAGTTTCCATCGTCGCGGTATATAGTATTCGCTGGACTTCCCTCTTGGGAATTAATTTCATGGCAATTGAACTTCGGGATTGATTCGTCGTCGTAGTCCTCGTTCAAACTGTGGACGCGGCGACGTTCGTCGTAAAAACATGTGAAACCGTTCGAGGAAATTTGATTTGATTGAAAAGAATACCGAGAAAATTCCAACTGTTGTCACTATCTCACAGAAAAAAAAGCTTTCTTCTCGTGAAGATAAGAAAGCTCTTTTCATATTTTTTTGTTTGTAAAAATAATGATTTTCAAAGCTGCTATAGCCGATCTCCGGGGAGCTCCTCTAAAAAAAGGTGTCTGGCGGTGTGCACGATATCTCCGGTTTGGATTGTCCAAAATAAAAAAACCAAAAAGATTCTATTAGCGGATAGATAAATCTAGGTATTGAACTAAGGAATAGTCGAAATTTTGATTTTTGACAAAATGGCGAGTGCAAGCAAAAATTCCAATTTTCGACCGAAATTTTTACGTTCAATTGTTGAAAAAAAATAGAAATAATTGTCGGATGTCTTATTCCTTAGTTCAATACCTGAAGAATATATCTGAGAATGTTGTGTTAAAATTGCAGACCGATCGGTCGAGCCGTTTTTGAGAAACCGTGCACACCGACTTTTGAAAACACCGTTTTGAGAAAAACCCGTTCAAAGTTTAGGCCCCCGCCTACTTTCTAACGCTCTGTGCGTCCTTACAAATATGCACGTATCTCCAAGAATATTTGCCGGATCGATTTGAAATTTTCCGAGAATATACTCAAATATATGTGCATTCCGAAAATGCAATAAAATTGTTTTTTTTGAAATTTCCAACTGCGGTATGACCCTTTAATTTCATTAAAATTCACATTTTCCCCCAATTCGGATTTGTCTTACGCACAGATATATCAAACTCCATTTCTTAGACGGTAATTCGTTTTATCCACCCCTTTGGTCACTCTGACAAAGTTACGAAATAAACGAGTTACTCTCGTCCCGTTACTCCTGGCTTTGTGCTCTCTCTTTCTCGGTTCTTCTCTTTTTCATTCCGGGACGCCTTTCACCAGGACATCTTCATTCGATCGAGAGTTTTCGAGGGAGAGATTCGGGACAACATACTCTCTACATCCGCGTTTTATCTTTGTTTTTCTCAATTCCAACTTGACCGTTTCTTTCCTCGAATTGATTTTTCCAAAGTTCTTTAGTCGTAGCTGCGACACAAGAAGAGAAAAAACTGTCCACGTATTGCATACCTATAGGGATTCTTTTGGCAACCGCCGGGGGTTCGTTAGCGTCGAGAGGGGAATTTCCCTGCTCTCGTTACGTTAACGTACAATCTATTTGTCCACTGTGCAATCCGTTATCTCGAAGAATTCACGATAAATATGTATAAAGTGCCTGGGACATTTGCGAGTGGTAAACGATTTTCCGTAAAAATTTCTCGACGAATTCGAAAATTTCATTAAAAAAAAACAACGTATGTTCGAGGATATTTAATAATATTTCACACGAAACGGGTCCCATTGACATTGGCCAACTATCGAGCACGTGAACAACGAAAATGTACGGGGGTGAAAAATCGGGTGATCCGTTGACATTGTAATTTAAGGGTTGGGGATGCGATAGAGGATTAATATGGTATTTAACTAAAGGATTACGAACAGGGATGAAAATTACCCCGGGAGCAATTGGATACACAATCTCTTGGGGTGGGTGAAATTTTCAAAATCGTCAAATTTACGGGAAAAAAATGGCGAAAAATATCTGCATTCCACTTCAAATGCTCAGTAATGCACATATCGTTGGTCCAATTTTTAAATGATAAAAAATCATTTGATGAATGATCATTGGGATCAGTGTATTGTAATGGGAGGGTGGGCGAAAATAACGTA
This sequence comes from Oxytorus armatus, assembly GCA_958009045.1. Lineage (NCBI taxonomy): Eukaryota > Metazoa > Arthropoda > Insecta > Hymenoptera > Ichneumonidae > Oxytorus > Oxytorus armatus. The sequence continues at coordinate 1,023,700 of OY253755.1, forward strand.
TTTAGCTGATGAAGTAAAACATCTATACGTATGGTGTAAAGTCTTGGTGATATTCTACGGGGGAGAGGAGACGCCGTTGAGGAAGAGGGGTACTTTGCCTCGGTTGGGCGGTCTGAGAGCGAATCCTTGTAACCTCGCGACCGTACTCGAAGTCAGGGCCTCGCTATAGCAGGGGTAGTACTTTCTCACGAAATGTACCTCAATCTCATCTCTCTCCGTTTTCCTTCTCTGTTTTATCTCTCTCTCTCACACACACATACACACGCTTCGTCGGATCTTGAAGATTTCAATTCAGGAACGACTACTATATATTGCACTTCTGCACCCTCCACCGGAAAAATGAGGAACCAAATGGAAAAAGAGGGTTTTTGTTCGATAATCATTGAATTACGAGGGGAGACCCAAAAAAAACGGGGATTGCGCCGCGGCGGGGAGGGAGAGTGGGGCAACCCATTGCTCGACCAGGTGTCCGTTGGGGACACGTCTCCTGAGTTAGTGCGCGAAGTTCTGTCGCCGTGAGTGCATCGGTTCGCCCTTGGGAATTTTTGTAGCGAAACAAATTTTTCCATTTCGGCGAAAACGTGATGGCCTGAAATTTTGTTTCCTGTTGGGAAAATCGGCCGCGGAAACTACTGTAACGCTTGAGACTGCTTATGGATATGCTGCCCTAAGTAAAACCAGAGTCTACGAGTGGTTTTCCCGTTTTAAAAATGACTAAATGTCAATTGAAGACCAACGTCGAGAAGTGACTAAAACGTCGACAAAATCAATGCTCTCATTCGTGAAGACCGTCGCCGAACCATTGATCAACTCCGTGAGATGTCTGGGATATCATGGAGTTCAATTCAGAGGATTTTATCCGAAGATTTGCACATGAGCAGAGTTGCAACGAAATTTGTCCCTCGCCTTCTCACAGACGAGCAAAGGGAGCGTCGACTTCAGGCATATTTTCAACTTCAAAATCAGCTCGAAGAGGACCCCGAATTTTTTTACAAGGTCATTACTGGTGATGAATCGTCGTGCTATGGATACGACCCCGAAACAAAGCAGCAATCAAGCGTTTTGCCACTATGGAGGAGGTAAAACAAAAATCGCTGGAAGGCCTAAAGGACATACCGATAAGTGCATTTAAGAAAATGTTTTGAACATCGGAAGGATCGTTTGCAGAGGTGCGTTGCGGTCAAAGGAGAATACTTTGAAGGTGATCAAAATTTGGTGTGAAAATATTAAAAAATAAAGAAATTATGACGAAATTCCCGTTTTTTTTGGGTCCCTGTTTAGAATTCTCGAGGGAGCAAAAATTCATTAGGTAGCAAACAAAAATTCGTGAAACCCCACGTCACAGTGGGGTTTCACCCTTAAAGATCGAAGTAGAACAGGTGCTCGGATGATCGGACGAGGATTAAAGGAGGTCCCGTTGGAACCCATTCTTTAACCCTCGTCACAATTGCCTTATGCCGTCGGGCTTTGAAAAATGTATTCTCGCGCGAGAGTAGTTTGTGGTCGCTGACGACCCTAAAGTTCAGTAGGGATGTTCCTCGATTAATCAGGCCAAACGCAAAGGTCACCCGGCCAAGTGGAACAATCACGTCATTGGTCAGACTTTGGAGGCGAAAAGGAGAAAAGAACGTTCTCCAAGTGGAACAGATATGCGTGCGGTCGGACACTACTGTGGATTCGACGATTAATTAGTTGCCACTTTGCCGCAGGCTTGACACAGACTATTGTATGTTTCCGCAGGCTATATGGTCGAAGAATGGCGGTCATTACACACTCGGCGTTTCGCCTTTGCTAAACAAACTATCGTCGTGGTCTCCTTCGATGAGAGAGATATCCGTTCCAATTCTGCAATCTGTATCAGCACAGAGTCCGTCAAAGATTTTTTCATGTAGCAGCTTTCACCCCACCGGAATTACCCTCGAAATACCACTGACATATCCTTTTATTGTTTGTTTATTACTTCGTAATAATGGTTTTATAACCCCAGTACGACGAAGATAGCGGCAGAGATCCATCAGGACAAAAACGTCAGTAATTCTCAACGTTCCATCTCATTGTTTTCTCCGCCAATTCGCCAGTCTTCAATTTCCCCTCCGGTAGTTGGAGAGAGATATCGGCGAATCGCAAAACAATTTCAGTAGCGATCGGGGAGAACAAAGGAAGAAGAAGCCCCTTGATATCTCGGAGCCTCTTGAAATTCGCGTCGATGAGATCGCATTCTGTAGTCGCGATGATGAAAGATATACACGGGAGATTAATTCACCGGGGTCTCCGCGGGAGTAAACGAAACTTTTAACGAGACGTTGAATTAAATAACAAAAAAAAAACGATGCAAATTAATAACGCGCACACTGCTTTCTCGTTATTTTCATCTCGCTCACAAATTCCCTGTCTTTGTGCAAGTTGGACTCTTCAATTTTGCCTTCCTCATAGAGGAAACTTCGGTGAGAGCGAGATAAATTAATGCGGAAGCAATGCGTGAGTTCCTACTTTGCATCTTTTTTTTTAAATGAATTTCATTCAAACAATTACAATTTAGCACGGGTTGCAAAGTTTCATAATTATTTATTATCATTCCGCAAAGTTTATTGAAGTTTGGGCAATTCACTGATTTGGCAAAGTACAGAAAAGTTCAAGTACGTTTTTTTTACAAGCTCGAAGCACTTTACCAATTTATTTCAAACGGAATATCGAACGGTCGTTATCCACTATAATAATTTCTTTTCTCTATTAAAATTATTATGATTATTTTTTGGGGAAATAACGACAATTTTCGTTATTTCTTTTATAATTTATTTTTCTGTTCGTTGTTTGTTTGAAATTAGTAATATTTGATTGTAAATTTTATTTATTTTTATTATTAATTTTGGTGACTCGAGATCGTTTAAAATTCGTTATAATTTGAAGGTGCCGTGATATACATACATCATTAACTCACACATTCACATGAACATATATTTAACATAGAAAATTCTTTCGCTTATCTTTTTTTATTTCGAGGGCGTTGCGTCACTTGATCCTCGAGCGATTCCTTTTTTTTATTCTGTTCTTTAACAGGCTCTCTCTCTAAAACACTAAATATCGGAAATACTGATGATCATAATTTATCTCTCATTATTATTCTTGATATAATCATAAATTTGCGGATCTTACCTCTCCCCGAATAATTCTCTTGATATGCAGTCGATACTTAACATTAACACTTCTTTGCACGCGTTATTCCCGACAAGTATATTACAGGTTCAACTCCTGATACATGGGTGGATATAGAGACAGACATTTGTCTCGTACAATGTAATCGACGCACAATAGATATAGAACCGCTACAGTTCGCGGTCGCTGGGAGAGTGCGAGACGAAGCTCGTGAATCTAATCGCCAGTATTCCGATTATAATGATAATCCATGATATTTGACATGATTTTCTTTGGGCCTTTATCCGGGGGAAACGTGACTATAGCGGCCTCTCTAACTATAGTCTATCCTCTCTGGTCGCTATAGTGCTATTCTTACACCACAAACCTATTTTTATCGCGAGTGCCACCTCTATAGTTGAAAATTTATAAGAAGGTTTAACAATCATACAATTTTTTATGTAATATCAAATTCAAAAGGTATATATTTTCCGGTACATAATATATAAAATGCCACAGCTCAAATTTCCTTTGGCTCGCTACTGCTCGGCTGATTTAATTGAATTTTGCGCCCTGTGAAATATTTTCAGACCATCCCATCCCTCGCCCTTTGACTCTTAATCGCTAATGAATTTTCTTTGACGAGCACGAGAATTGTGCATACTTCGATGATCCAAGAATTGGCTAGAACATGGCTTTTGAAAACTTGTTACACGAGACTTTCCTCGTAATTAATAGGATTAACCACTCGTTTCTCATTGTACAATAATATTTGATTGACGTTTTAATTGATTATCCGCGTGAACGAAAGGGTGAGCTGAATTGGAAGAATTTCAAGTAATAGAAAGTGGAATGAAACATTTCGTACGACTTTTCTAATTCAAGTTTTTCACGAGATTCTCAGCAAGCAACGGGGGTTCCTTCGAAAGCCTGATCCAGGAACTCCGTATGTGGATTAATGATCGCGTCGTTTGCTAATTAACCAATTATTGGAAAGGGAGCTGGTTGCCGGGGGTGGAGGCAGTTTGTCAACATGTTCTACTCTCGCGCACCACGCCTCTTCGTCGTTTCGGCTCTTCTCTCTCCCCACCTCCATCCTGCGCGGAAATTCCAAGCTTCGCGCGCTGCCATCTGGCGGTAGCGTGGGTGTACTGATCCATCGGTTTCTGGGGCAAAACGGACACCGGCAATGTTTCGGATTGTTTATTCATAAAAATATACAGTTTTTTTTTCAGCCGTGCCCTAAACTTTCGATTGACCTTATAAATATGATTATTTTTTTTCTGCAGAAATGTTAAAACAACTTTGAGAAAGAAAAAAAAAACGAGAATTATTTTACGATTCGTGCCTTTGCTGTCCGGCTTTTGATAAACGTTTGCCGTTCGTGGTCGAACACGAAGTTAAATTAACGAAGGCTAATTAAAAGTTTTCGAGGATCGGACGAGTTCGAACGTACAGATACACGTCGTATACACGTCCCTTTTTCGACTATCCGTCACGAAAGATTACCGTACAAAAGGCACTAACGCCACACATTTCGTTTGGTAATGCCTCGCGAAAATCAATCTCCGAATTTATCCGTTTAACTTTCGACCATTAACAATTTGAGCAATATTTATTCGTAACATTTCCATTAAATTATATTACTGGTTTTGACCGGCAGCAGTGGACGCGATCTTTCATGTTAAGGGGTAACACCACTGTGACCCCCTGTTTTTTTCACATTTTTCAAGAATTTTTTTTTGTGGAAAAAAAAAGAGATATTCGAAATATTTTTTGGGGTTTTGTTCCTTGTTCATTAATGTATCAAAAAACATTTTTTTCACATTTTTCACGCTGCATGGTGGCGCTGGGGAAGCTCTCGCGTCAGGTGCTGTCATCTCCGCGGCACGCAGCAGAACTCTCTTCAACGTCGATCTGAAAAAAAATACCGAGTGTTTTCGTTAATAATATGATATTTTAAGGAGAAGTACATAGGGATTTGGAAAAATATTGTTTTAAAAAAAATAGGCACGCCTTTGAAATTATTATTTTTTAAACAATATTTTCCCAAATCCCTATGTACTTCTCTTCAAAATATCATATTATTAACGAAAACACTCGGTATTTTTTTTCAGATCGACGTTGAAGAGAGTTCTGCTGCGTGCCGCGGAGATGACAGTACCTGACGCGAGAGCTTCCCCAGCGCCACCATGCGGCGTGAAAAATGTGAAAAAAATGTTTTTTGATACATTAATAAACAAGGAACAAAACCCAAACATTTTTTTCGAATATCTCTTTTTTTTCCCACAAAAAGAAATTCTTGAAAAATGTGAAAAAAAAACAGGGGGTCACAGTGGTGTTATCCCTTGAGCATTATTGGCCGGGGTTATTATTGGGATGGTTAATCGCCTATTATTAATGCATTATATTCCCTCATAAACTCTCTACCATTCGGCATTAATTTCTCCTTGAAGCCGCTATACCGTTCCGGAAGCTCGACGATTTAATTTATTCCCTCCCGTAGAGCCCGTGTCATGGATTGCCCAAGCTACCGCGACGATCCTCACCTCGATCACCGCAAAACCCTTCTTCTTCCACGACACTGGCGGTCTGGACCGCAGTTTTGTGGTCTAAATTTTGCCCCAGGGCTGACTCCCAAAGTCCATCCTCTTGTTTCCTTTCTCTCTCTCTCTCTCTCTCTCTCT